>LVTN01000217.1:112735-142802 GCA_001649415.1 Musa itinerans | reverse complement strand
GCTCAAAGCGATGTTGTTTGTCCTCAGCACAAATCGCGATCCAAGAAGGTAGTGTCGCCAAACTCGTAGACAGTGGACCACCGCTATCATCTCCTTCTCATGCACCGGATACCGCCGCTCGGTCTCGTTGAGCTTGCGACTCTCGTAGGCCACCGGATGACCCTCCTGCACGAGTACTCCCTTAATAGCGAAGTCTGAAGCATCTGTATGGACTTCGAAGGGCTCCCTATAGTCCGACAATTTGAGCACCGGTTCTTCAAACACAACAGGCTTCAGATCTTGGAATGCAGCTTCACATTGATCAGACTACCTCCAAGGCTGCTCCTTCAGCAACTCCGTCAATGGAGTTGCACGCTTCGAATACCCCGCTATGAAGCGTCGATAATAGTTGACAAAACCAAGGAAGGATCTCAACTCTGGCACCTTCTTTGGAGTTCGTCATTCCGCAACAGCTTGCACCTTCGATTTGTCCATCCGAATGGAGCCATCACCGATTCGATGCCCCAAGAATAAGATCTTCGTTTGAGCAAAGTAGCACTTCTCACTTTTCACAAACAAAGTGTTCTCCCTAATAACCTTGAAAATTGTCCGAAGATGCTCGACATGCTCCTCGAGCGTTTGGCTGTAGACAACGATATCATCCAAGTAGACGACCACGAACTTATCCAAATGCTCTTTGAATAGTTGGTTCATAAGAGTGCAAAACGTGGCTGGAGCATTGGTTAAGCCGAAAGGCATCACCAAGAACTCAAACGCTCCATACCTGGTCACGCAGGTAGTCTTCGCTTCGTCGTCTTCAGCAATGCGCACCTGCCAGTACCCCGACCGGAGGTCAAGTTTAGAGAAATACTTGGCTTTGCCCAATTGGTCGAACAAGTCCACGAAGAGCGTGATGGGATACTTGTTCTTCACCGTCACTTTGTTGAGGGCTCGATAATCGACGCATAGTCGGAGGCTCCCATCTTGTTTCTTTTGGAAAAGAACTGAAGCTCCGAATGGTGCTTTAGAACTGCGGATGAGACCACCGCTTAGCAGTTCACCTAACTACTTTCTAAGCTCTGCCAACTCTGGAGGGGGCATGCGGTAGGGTGGTCTTGCTGGAGGCTTCACTCTTGGCTCCAGCTCGATGTGATGATCCACGCCTCTGCGTGGCGACAGAGTATTCGGCAACTCGAGTGGCATAACATCTGTGAACTCCTTCAGGACGTTCGCCACCACAGTAGGTTCATGAATGGCCATCTCGTCGAGTGACTCTAGCTTCATAGCAGCCACGAATGTTAATTCGCCTTTTTGTACCCCTTTCTTCAGTTGTAATGCCGATATTTGTTGGGGTTCCCTGGTTCCTCTCCGAGAGACGAGAACCACACAAGGGTTGTCACCTCCCATCATACATAGGGAGTTTAGAAACGACATTGGCATCAACTTTGCCGCGTGCATGAATTCCATTCCAAGAATCACTTAGAAGTCGTCCAATGGCACCGCCATCATGTTTGTGCTCCCGCTCCATATTCTGATCTTGATAAGAACTCTCTTTGCCAACCCGGAGATTCGCTTGGCCTCCGAGTTCATTGCCTTCATTCGACTTTGGTTCTTCTCCAAGATCAGCCCAAGTCGCTTTGCTTCTCAATCGGCAATAAAGTTGTGGGTAGCTCCCGTGTCCATCATTGTACGAGTTGTTTGGCCATTGAGCTTAATATCCACGTACATCAACTCGCTACTCCCTGTTTTCAATGGCTGTGCCTTCATTTTGTGCTCCCGCTCCATATTCTGATCTTGATAAGAACTCTCTTTGCCAACCCGGAGATTCGCTTGGCCTCCGAGTTCATTGCCTTCATTCGACTTTGGTTCTTCTCCAAGATCAGCCCAAGTCGCTTTGCTTCTCAATCGGCAATAAAGTTGTGGGTAGCTCCCGTGTTCACCATTGTACGAGTTGTTTGGCCATTGAGCTTAATATCCACGTACATCAACTCGCTACTCCCTGTTTTCAATGGCTGTGCCTTCATGTTCTCCCCCACTTGACCCCGCAATGCATTTAAAAAATGCATTGCTCCCATTCGGGGACCCTGCGACTCCTCATCGTCGCTGCTAGATTCTGAACTGCTTGAACTAAGGGCGAAGACTTTGCCCTTGTTTGATTTGGGGGGATGGATGGAAGCTGTTAAAGCATTGAGTGTCTGTTTCTGTGGGCACTCCCTCACCATGTGTGACCCTCCGCACAAGAAGTATCCGCCAGGTTTCGGGGCCTTGGCTTTTGAGCTTGGGCCTTTGTGGGAACTCTTCTTCCTCTGTTCGCCTCCGGGCTCCTTCCCTTAAGAATATTTTGGAGGGTGATTTCCTGAAGATGGTTTCCTTTTTCCCGGGTCCTCAGAGGAAACAAAGTCGATGAGCCTTTTTGCGGCAGCAATTGCCCCGATCACATCGGTGACATTCCTTCGATGCAGTTCTTGTTGAGCCCATGACTTCAGACCATCGAGGAAGCTGAACAGCTTATCCTTCTCGGACATATCCTGTATGTCTAGCATTAATGTAGAAAATTGCTTCACGTAATCTCGAATGGAAGTACTTTGGCGGAGTTGTCTTAGTTTCCTCCTTCCGATGAACTCTGTGTTCTCAGGTAGAAACTGAGTTCTTAACTCTCGCTTTAAGTCCTCCTATGTGTCCACCCGACACCGATCTTGTTGGATCTCCTCCCAACGGGTTCGCCACCAAAGTTTTGCATCCCCATTCAAATACATGGTTGCTATCGAAACTTTGGTTTCTTAAGAATCAAGCCTCGTAGCTCGAAAGTATTGTTCCATGTCGAACAAGAAATTCTCGAGCTCTTTAGCATCAATGGCACCTCTATAGCAATACGACTCAGGTGCCCTCAGGTTTTGTGGCGGTGCAACGCGGGTGTTGCTCCCTCCCGCATTTAGTGCCCTTGTGAGTGCTGTCACTTTAGAAGTGAGTTCCACCACGACTTCATGCAAATGTTGCAAGGAGTCTTTAGTATCATCCATCAGTCGATCGACTAGGGCCTCAACCTTGTCGATTCGGGATTCAGCTTCTTCTTGCGAGCTCTTTATCCCAAGAAGTCTTCGTTGGCCTTGGTAAAGTTCCTCCAAGCTCGCTTCAAGAACATCCAAGCGGGTTTCCGTCGCTGTGAGTCTCTCCTTATGGCTCTTCTTCCCGGTTGGCGCTCCAGATTGCGCCTCCTCCACTCGCGGAGAGTAACCAATTTCTCGCTCATCATGTTCGCTGCCACGATCCTCCAAAGCAGCTCCAACGACATGAGAGCGAGTTTGCACTTGCAGCCCACCTGCGGCTGCTTAGGGCAAAGGTCCGGCTTGCCCCGCCTTGCTCGATTCACCTTGATGCTTGGCCATGGCAAGATTACGAAGTTCCTTCGCTGCTTGCTCGAATTGCTTGCCCGCTCTGATACCACAATGCCACGGACTTAAATGGAATTGCCTAAGTCGTGAGGCACCCTTGCGGCCAAGACGCGAACTTAGCTTGAGTTGCCTAAGTCGCGACACACCCTTGCGCCAACTTCACGGACTTAGCTGGGATTGTCTAAGTCTTGAGGCATCCTTGCGACGTATGCGTCCGCAAAGGTTCAGCCTAGTTGCAACCTCGTACAGGTCCCGAAGGACCTGTAAAGCAGAAAGTTGATTAGACTGAAAACGAGCGACGAACAAGTCCCGACGTCTCGCAAAGATGAAAGCTTTACAAGCAATTCAATAAGCACCTTGTGTGCACATGAGAAAAGAGAGAGAGGAGGAAAACAAGGACTTTAGAAGGTAGAACGAACAGTTGCAAGTCTACAAACAACTGCTCACCGGGTGCCGGGCGCGATGGCAAGTTTCCGTCAAGAAAACGTGCGAACTTGTGAAGATTGTTCAACGCCCGACAATATACCGAAGCCTCATCCAGCCCTGTGCCACCTGGGGGGTTTCAGGGTGCTGAGATAGCTGACATTTTGTGCGCTGCAGCGGGCTGCAGAAAACAGCCTGCGGCACGCAAAAACGAAGTCATTTTGGGGCATTTTGGCTCGACGTGATAAGTGGTCACACTATGCGTTGCAACCTGTTCGAACATGTATTTTTACAAACGAAAACACACAAAACTAAGGTAAAACAAGCTGCCATGTCTCTGTTCAAGCATGCAAAAGCGACGAACGGTTCGTTGAGCAAAATTGTTGCGAGTGCGCGATGACCGTTCGTGACACCGTGGTTCCAAATATTTCAAGCATTCAACTGAACAAGCATAAAGTAACTAAAACTCATTGATCCATCAAAGTTCACATTCCTATCCTTCTACAGATATGGCACTACCTAACTTCAATCTTCATGGATTGTCCAAGATTTGAACTTCAAATTGATACTTCATGGTCGATTGTCGTCACCATCCTATGCCGCATCGATTTCATTGATTAAAACAAAGTTCCGAAAGCTACAGTGGAGCAATTTCCAAGAACACCATGATTAGGGTTGTGGACTTCTTTCCAGGTAAGATGTTATTTTGCATCATCTTATTCAGGGAAGCAATAAACAAAAGAGCATACATTACACTGATCGAGGCAGGCTTCTTGAAACATTCAAACACTGAATCAAACTTGATATAGAAAGCATCTTGTTAAATCTAGGTCGCAGATGTATCCGAAGTCTTTCAGGCGAAGAAAGAAGAGGAAGGATAAAGAAATTGGGGAACCTGAGGGGCCTTCTCGACGATCTCCTGGACGTAATTCTCACCGAAGCAGCGGTGGCCGACGTCGTAGACCTGGCGGATGAGGGATACGGGCTTCGTCTTGCTAACCGCCACCACTCGAACCTGCTCCGGCGACCGACCGCATCGCTCCGCGGCCTGCTGGGCCCGGGTGAGCACCGAGCGGAGGGCCGTCGCGGCGGCGCCTTCCGTGGCTGGAGCAGACATGATGGCGCCGGGCCCGTCCGCACCAGAGGACTCGCTCACCTGCGCCGTAGGGATGCTCCGCGATAGTGGTAACTATGTGGCGGACGAACGACGCTGCGTGGTGGCGACGAGATCGACCCGTCCGCGTTTTGATGACGGAGCCGAGTGAGTGGGTGATCTTGTAATTTTACACTTACGTCGTCCGACCGGGACCCCTCCCGGTTTGGGCTCCACAAATTCGAGCCGAGCGGGTCGAGTCAACATAAATATTTTCTATGGAGACATCTGAATTAGATTTGTATATTATTACGTAAGCAAGCACATCATGTCTGCCTGCAATAATTTTTTTTCTTCTATTTTTATTAATAAAAATATATGAATATTTTCAATTCAGTCCTTTCACTGTTGGGAAATGCTAATTAACTGAACCAAATTAGTCCAAATATATTATTTCGGAATTTGAGTAGCAGTCCAACTAATGATGGCTAATATACATGAAAATTGTACACCACTGTAACTCAAAGTCTCTAATATTTACGTTATGGGTCAAATATATCATGCCATCGGACTCTTTTTAATCTTTGTCAAAGTATAATTAATTATTCGCACACACACGAGTAGTCCCGACGCTTAATACCCAAATTCATCTTCAGATCAAGCATGATATGTTGACGTAAAACAAGAAAAATATATTTAATACACGTAGGAAAAGAAGATCTCCACGACAAAAAAAAAGGAATCTAAAATAGACGATTCTCATTGCTCTGGACCCCACAAGTCACCACGCTATTCTTCCTTATTTTTCTTAGATACCAGACGAGAGCTCCGATCCCCACTGCGCCCGCCACCGAAACAGTGGTCGTCCCTGCGAAGAAGACGATGCTTCTCGTTACACGCAGAAGTCTTCCAAATGCAAACCATCCATACTGATAAACCGATCCTTACCTGCAATGACTGCAGCTGATGCTCGATGCCCTCTGTACGTGCCATCTACCGTGCAACACACAGATTCAATTAGCAAATGCTTTAACTGTGTTAAAGAAAAGAGTCCGAACGTAACAGATGAAGGGTTGCAACGTTCATGATTTGTTCAGAGGATGCGATGTCATTTGATCAACGTTTTGGAAATTCGAGCTAAAACACATCTGAGAGAAAGGAAAAAAGGGATGCTACGGAGATGCTTTACTGGGCGAAGAAGCCACCATAGTAAAGCGCTTTATGTCTTCCTTTTTAGATTCTTAATACAACTATATATCTCTGCAAAAGCTAAAAGTTATCCTGCAATTAACTAGAAGAGCCACTTAATTACGTGCAAAGCTGCCAAAGTTACCTGTGCAGTAGGTGGTGGCGTTGCCTTCGTCGCAGAGACAGAGGAAGCTCCTCGACTGTGTCTCGAACCCGCAGGTTCCCCCGCCCCGCCTGACGTCCTCGCACTGAAGGCACCTCGTCGTCACCGGGATCTCGAAGTCCACTCGAATTCCGTACTCCGGGACCTGGTCGTACGGCGGGAAGTTGGCGCCCACCGTCCTCCAGTACACGCTCGCGTACGTGGAGCAGTGCTGCAGCAGGAGCCTCAGAGACTCCGACGCCTTGGGGTAGTAGGAGCAGCAGCTAGTCCGCCGGTCCGCCAGCGCGTCGGGACACTCGGGCGGGTTGCGGCACAGGTACGCGGCGCTGTCGCAGGCCGAGTCGCAGCGGTCGGGGAAGCGCTCGCAGAAGGCGGGCTTGGGCTCCACGATGACGGACTCGCCGCTGCAGTTGAAGAAGAGGTAGTCGTTCTTGGACGAGAGCGAGAAGCGGGTGCTGGTGTCGAGGCTGAAGGGGTTGGCCGCGCGCCGGAGCACGGCGTCGTCGGCGCCGGACGAGCGGCAGCTCCACATGGACGGGTCGTTGACGACGAGGTGGGGGTCGGTGTAGTCGACAGCGGCGACGGGGTACGTCCCCGAGGGTGTGCGGAGGAATAGGCGGGAGGCGTTGGCGCAGATGAGCATGTTGCGGTAGTAGGGGCTGCCGCAGCCGTCGTCGATGCCAAGCGGGTAGCGGATGGGGATGGCGCCGCAGGACGTACGGCAGAGACTGGACTGTGCCAAGGAGTGGGTATCGATCGAAAGGAAAACGATGACGGCGACGAGGAGCGGGGAGAGGAAGTCCATTGTGGACGATGAGAAGGGAAGACGAGGCGTTGCAGTGGTATGTCATGGTCGGAAGGAGGTGTAAAGAGGCAAAGGTGGAGGATAAAGAACGCTTCTGAAGGTTCTCTGTCGATGCACTTTGCTTTCTTTTCTTGCTTTCGCTGTTGTACGTTCTGCTTTCGGTTCCTTGCAGTGTGTGTGTATATATATATTATATATATATGTATTATATGTATATATGCATTATATATATATATATGTATTATATGTATATATGCATTATATATATATATATGTATTATATGTATATATGCATTATATATATATATATGTATTATATGTATATATGCATTATATATATATATATGTATTATATGTATATATGCATTATATATATATATATGTATTATATGTATATATGCATTATATATATATATATGTATTATATGTATATATGCATTATATATATATATATGTATTATATGTATATATGCATTATATATATATATGTATTATATATATATGTATTATATATATATAATTGGGGAAGAAAATTAATCATATAAATTGCTGTAATAATTTGGGAATGGATAAATATCATGATCCGTTGAAGATATTAAATCAACAAAATTCATATAATCAGATCTAATCAATCAACTGTATATACAAATTGCTGTACTAATTTGGAAATGGATAAATATCATCTAAAAAAAGATTTAGAAGATACTAAATCATCAAAATTTAAATTAGAAGATCTATTTTATCACATCTCATCTCATCCAATCATATACCATCAACGAAATCAAGAGTAACAACACAATCGATTCCGCGAGCTCTTCTCAACGGAAGAGGGGAAGAAAAACCTCTGGACGAGCGCCCTTATTTACACGGCAAGAAAACACTCTGTGAAGCATCATCTCTTGGACGCAAAGCAAATCCCGTTGCCACATTCTCACCTGCTTTCCTTTCTCCTCGCTCTGAACACAATAGCCATCCTTGCTTGTTGTTGGCTTCCATGGGGACTTCCGCTGGGCTCCGTTCTCGCGGGGCACTCTTTGTGGTCGCCTGTTGTTGTCTTCTCTCTTTGGTATGCAGCGGAGGCAAACCAAATACCAGATCGGCAGTGGGAGACCCTGGGATGAAAAGAGACGGACTGAGGGTGGCTTTGGAGGCCTGGAACTTCTGCAATGAGGTCGGAGAAGAAGCCCCCGGCATGGGCAGCCCTCGCCTCGCTGACTGCTTCGACATCGGTCTGTATCACTCTTTCTTTTAATGGGCGACATTCTTCGCCTGCGTCCCGACAAGTCACAGTTTGAGTGATTGCCGGATTTGTGTTGCAGTAAACAAGACGGAGGTGGTGCACAAGGTAGCCGACAAGGACAACAGGCTCGGCTTCGGCGATGATCTCCCGGAAGCGCCACCGAAAAGCCTCAAGAACGTCGACCTCTATGCCGTCCAGAAGGAGCTCTACTTGGGGAAGAAGTGCGAGGTCGCTGATGACAAGACGCCCTGGCAGTTTTGGATGATCATGCTCAAGAACGGGAATCTGGACACCTCCGCCGGCCTGTGCCCCAAGGACGGCAACAAGGTCGGCCCGTTTCCGCCGGAGTCGAGGTTCCCCTGCTTCGGTAACGGGTGCATGAACCAGCCACTGGTGTTTCACGACAGTACCATCTTGAACGGCACCAAGCTTTCAGGGAGGTTCTACGGCACTTACGATCTCGATGGTGATATCGGCGAGGAAGTTGACAACGCCTCCTACTTCTCGGTGTCATGGGAGAAGGAGCTGGGGAAGGGTGGTTGGTCCTTCCACCATGTCCTCAAGACCTCTAAGTCGTACCCCTGGCTCATGCTCTACCTGAGGTCCGACGCCACGAGGGGCTTCTCTGGCGGATACCACTATGAAACCAGAGGGATGACCAAAATAGTAAGCCACTCAATTCCTCTCTCTCTTTGTCTGCCTTCCCTTGCAGAGACAACATCTCGAGTCTCATTTGCGATGCAGATCCCGGAATCGCCCAACTTCAAGGTGAGGTTCACGCTGGACGTCAAAAGGGGCGGAGGTTCGGTGAGCCAGTTCTACTTGATGGACATGGGCAGCTGCTGGAAGAACAACGGCGACCCCTGCGACGGGGACGTGACGAGCGACGTCACCCGGTACAGCGAGATGATACTGAATCCCCAAACCGAGGCGTGGTGCCGGGCGGACAACATCCATGAGTGCCCCCCTTACCACACCTTACCCAATGGGACTCGGATTCACCGGACTGACACTGCCAACTTCCCCTACGGAGCCTATCATGTGTACTGCTCCCCGGGGAACGCCCTGAATCCGGAGAAGCCCTACGGGTCCTGCGACCCTTACAGCAACCCCCAGCCGCAGGAGATCCTTCAGATCCTGCCTCATGCGGCGTGGGCGGAGTACGGGTACCCCACGAAGCCGGGCGAGGGTTGGGTTGGTGATCCCAGGACCTGGGAGCTCGATGTGGGAAGGCTGTCCCAGTCTCTCTACTTCTATCAGGTTTTGCCGTCTCTCTCTCTCTCTCTCTCTCTCTCTCTCTCTCTGTTTGCTAACCTTCATTCACGATGACTGATACTGGGCATTGTAATTAGGACCCTAACACAACCGCAGCGAAGAGGAAGTGGACTTCGCTTGATGTTGGCACGGAGATCTACAAGAGTGATGATGCTGCCGCTGAGTGGATTCTGAGCGACTTTGACATCATTGTTCCTCAGTGACATCATTGTCACTGCATCTTAGACGTTGCTGTTTCATAGACATTGATGTTGTCTCTTCAATAATAGACTCTTCATCGGACGAATTTCATGGACGTTGATGTTGTCTCTCTTTATTCCAATTTCATAGTACAGGAACATATCCAGCTTTGAATAATCAAAAAGAAAAGATGTCATCGTTAAGGATTAATAATAAGTGTTTATTAGAACAGATTCCATAATCTAACTTATCCAAAATCGTCTCTATTTGGAACAAGAGATGTTGGAACTCTTACCGGTTCAAAGAATGGTAAAGACACATGGGAACTCTTAGCCAGTTCAAAGAATGGTATAGGGTGGAAAACCGAGCAAGTAGAAGAACCAAACCTCCTTGAGAAGGTTGTCCAGTGAAGATGCATCATTGCTATATACAATCCTGCACATACAAAAAGAGAAGCTCATGATCAGGATAAAGGAGGTGGTGTTCTCTGAACTTTACAGCTAGGAAGTTTTAGACAGTACAAGACAATAGAGGACCACTTTGGAGAATAAATATTTAGAGACACGGTAGATGCGGACAGCAGTTAGTATCATTGGCATGTGACTGATGAATTCAGCATTGCTTTCTATTGCTAGTCTCTGTTTGTGGGTCCTGATAGGCAGCAAGAGGGATGGATTAAATGAGGAGGATTTCTATCAAAGGGATGAAGAAATGAAAATTTTCTGGTCTATGGGTAATTTTCTTGAAGAAAGTATATGCTTCAACCCAAGGGCAAAGTAAATCTTTTTAAATGGTGGTGAACGAACTGTGTAAGCCAAAGAAAACCTTAAAAAAGAAAAATTAGCTTGCCTGTGTGGTGAATAGACTGAAAGAGAAACCCCAAATGAGTTCCCAATTGCTTTTGAATTTCAAGATAATTATATGAAGACACATATAAGCAATTAGATTTATCTGAAAAGTAATAAATTTATCTAAAGGCTTAGCATAGAACAGATTCCTGAACTATCAAATCTTTGTTACCTATAACAGTAAAACAAAGAGGGAAACACAAAACAGAAGCATGAGTAGATTATGTGCTAAACTTGTTAAGTCTGATGCTATATGTCACCTCTCCTTGAAAAATTATGTGTAGATTATTGATAGGGCACGTTTTGGTAACCTATCCTCCTATCACTATTCACAGTCACATCAGTGTCAAGATCAATATACCGGACCACACCCCCTAACTCTGTTCCGCAAAAGTCGGGACGACGCCGACTGAGTACAGTGCCGACCCGCAAATATCAAACTGTGCCGACCAAGTACAGCGCCGTCCCACCAAGATCAGGGCAACATCGACCAAGTACAGTGTCGTCCCGTAAAGGTCGAGACGGCACCAAATACGACGCCACCACTCAACGCCGTAACGTTGAGGACACCCAACATCCACCGCAAGAGTAAGCTAATCGCCCGGTAGGTCGGCAACCATAAATATGATAGGTACAATTGGTCTCCCGGCGGAGAGATAAAAAAACCATTGTGGGGCTAGCGAGACGTGGATTTTTCTACCCAGTTCTAACAAAACCTTCGGAGGAGTCAAAGTCGGGAGTCCCCTTCCCGACCTTGACCTGTGTGCAGGGACTGGTGATAGAAAGGAGGCGGCCGACCAAGGGGAGTTTCCATACCTTGAAGCCAAAGCTCGAGCGCGACCTCATCGGACGACGATCCCCACCGCCCGAGCACCGACGTGGATGATACTGCGCACCCCTGAACCAAGCCGTGCTAACTCCCTCTACCGCGGCGTAAAGGATTACTATCAATTATCATAAACAAACTTGAAATTTCAAGCAGAAATAGACTGCCTGACATACCTGATCTGAATACAAGTTGTAAAGAATAAAAACGCCCTTGAAACTGGTTCTGGTGTTTCCGGCTAGAAGAGGATCGTAGTCATAAGTTTCATCAGCTTTTACAAACCTGTCATAAGTTCTAGCTTTACGTGAAGCATACCTAATTTGTTTCCTGAACCTGGAAATCTCATGCATGATATACAGGTTAGAGATCCAAAGACAAATTCCATGAGCAGAAATCATTAACATTTAAATAAGATATTTCAGCTGAAGCATGCAAAACATGCTTCTGAAATAACATCTTATTTGATTCTTTATCATATATAACATCCCTAAAAACTCAAAGCATGAAAAAGCTTAGTAAGTTTAAATTTTGAGTCTTATTGTGTCAGTTTCATCTAGCAGAGGTTGGGTCTGACTTGGAGCTCAATATCACCTGTTGAGGAACGTTGGTGATACCCCACAGTCCTGGTAATCAGCCGCACTACTTTCTCCAGTCAAGTTTGAAAGAGAAAGAGAAATAGTTGGGCAGACGTTTCCAGTGTGGAAAATGAAGTTGCCACTTCTGTTGTTATCGACATTTATAAATGATGGATCTGCATTGCTGCTCCCTATCTGCCCAGCATTGGTTGGCTGAAACATGTCAGATGACTGAAGAGCCATGCAATCATGTTGTACTGAAGATGAGGTCTGTAGCCAGTATATAACACGGATCATAAGAAATAGATCAAAACATTGTCTACTACATAATTCGTACATGTATAAAGGAAATCTGTGGCCGTTAGAAGATTCATAAATAGAAGTATTCTATCTCAAAGTATGAAGTTCATGTAAACAAGAGAAGCTGCAGATTGCACCTGTTTCAAAGTGGCTGTTGCCTCAAAACTAGAAACAAACTATATACATTATGATTAACACCGTTTCAATTTACTATATTGTCTATATAAGAAATTTGTTAGCTGAAGAAAATACAGAGGTGGGATAACATAGCAGAAAGTTCGGACTCTTATATCCAAACCCATAACTATGTAATACTGAAGCTATCATATATAGAGCATTTCCGTCCGTTCTGATGCATGTTTCATTAATTCTGCAGACCTAATGAAATAAGCAAGAAAAAACAACCAATTGTTCTGCTGAAGCAAAATTAAGAAAAACTGGCAAGTAATTCAAAAAAAAAAAATTGAAAGCAAATGAGTTGTAGTGACATATTACTAAAGCAGAGATTCTAATGTCTGAATTACAAGAAAAGCAAAAAAGAAAAATATAAGAAAGAGCCCAATCTTAACCAACAAGTAGAGCTGATATCAAGTTAGTAAAAAGAGGAAACCTCTAATGTGCTCTCGATTCTGCAACAGACAAATTCTTCCCCATGACATAGCCATCTAATTCTGTATCCGGAAATGGAAGTTAAAGCCAGCGATGCCAGTGCTAAAACCTTGACAAAGCTCGCCGTCATAACATATCCCAAGATCGCTGAGAGCCGGAAATCCCATCTGTCATCACATTGTATGAATGTTCTAGTACAACAGACTTACAATTCAGATTTCAGAGTATATTCTCCTCAACAAAAATTATACAACATGAAGAAAATCTAAATACTGAGCATACCCAATCATCTTGTAATAACATCATGACATTCCAGATTAACAACATAGGCTCAATGCACAAATAAATATATGTGTTTGCTCCACTTTCAAAGAGATAGACAAGGATGACATAATAGCAAGTATTGTGAATAAAAGTTTCCTATCGACTGGACGATATTCTTGGAATCACTACAAACAAGGTGGAAAAGAAATACTGGTATTTGATCTGAGACTTCCAAGTAAAGGAATGGCCATCATATTGAGTGTATCAAAATAGCCAATGCAAACATTAATTAGTCAAAATAGAAATTAAATATTTGTAGAATAGAAATTTGCACCTTTTATTTACCAAGACAGAGAATCACAATTGGTACTACAAAATGAGACGATGTAATGCGCTTGCTGAGAAAGTCAATAGAAAGATAACCTTGGGCAGATTGCATTCCCTGTGAAAGAAACCCTGTTGCTCTGGTCCACAGGGAGGCACCGAATTGGATTCAGGTGGTGCCATTGACGGAGAAGAAGCAACGGCCACCCACGGATCAAATTTCGCGACCGAGTTCTCGTGCCCACCCAACATGCCCGAGCTCACAGCCTCCCCGGCGCCCCAGCAGTTAATCGCACAATTCTGGTCGATGGTCATCATCGCCATCTTATCCAAGCCGCCTTCCTGAGGAGGAGTAGGCCCAGCAGCGAGGGCCACATTGCCGAGAGCTCGGGTGGGGAGGGGCAGCCGGAGTAGAAGCTCAGGGGGTGGTGGCGGTGGCCGGGGCCGCAACCGCCGGCGTCGGGTCCGGCCCGGTAGCAGGACTAGCAGAGGGAGTGGCGGTCGTCGAGGCATCCGACGGCAGCGGGCTGGGTGAGGCAACGGTCGCAGATGAGGGCGCGGAGGTGGCGGCGGGAGAGGGCGTTGGCGGAGTGGATGAAGGCGTCGCAGGGGAGGCAGAGGCGGGCGGCGTCAGACTTGCAGTAGACAAGGCCACGCTGGGCACCACACAGCTCGCACAACGGCTCCATGGCCGGCCAAACAGAATCCCTCCGCAAAAACTAGGAAGAGGAGAGCACGCGGGAAGGAAGTGAAGTAGGTGGGTGCGCCAGCGTCGTCTCAGGTGGGTATGATGGGAGAAGGGGAGAAAACGGAAGAGACCATCGGAGCAATTGGCTTGGGCAGGGAAGCCGGGTGGAGCGGCGGGAAGAAGAATGGAGCGACCGAGGGGCGGTTTGTTGGGAAGGGCCTTCGCGGGAAGAGCGGGGGACGAGGGAGCGTGGAGGCGGAGCAAACGGCCAACAAACCGAACCCACCGGGATATTTACCATCTTCCGAGACTCAACTCGGCCGCTCCATTTGCTCGCGTGGCACATGCTGATGTGTTCGAAGATATTTGTTCTACGGTCTGGAAGATAGTTTACCCTCTCCCCTGGCAAAGGAACGTCGCCTGGGCCCCGATGGTTTCCCATAATCGATGCACTTCTTCACCTGGGTTTAACCCGGCCGGGTCGCCAAATGAGGTGGACACATTTCCGGCCTGGTTTTGTCCCTAACTGGGCCGTTTATTGGACCATCACTTTTCTGTTAGCTATTTAAAATTCAAATTAAACTTCATGCCTCTTGGAATTTATCATACCATATCAAAATAAGGTTCATACTTGAAGAATTTCTATAATTAAACTTACAATCATAATATTCACAAAACATCATCATGATAAAAACAAAAAAAACAAAATATGACTATCATTTTTCTGGGTCATTATTATGGGCATGCACATGAAGGATTTATGGGTCAAAACCTAAGAGTGTTAAAATGGAATTAGAAAATCAAATCAAAACTAATTAATAATTAGTTTATTTTAAAAAAGTTTCAATTTATAGTCACTCTTCTTTGATTTGATTAACTTATTCAAATTGAATTGAAGTAATTTTAATTTAAAAAGTATTAGTCCATTTAAATTTATCATCTTAAGTGATTCAAATTGATTAATTAATTTAATTTAATCGAATCGATTTTATTTAATATATATATATATTATTTAAATTTATAAATCGATTAATCAATGTTGTTGGGAATGTATTATCAATTGTTAGCTTGCCAGGTTCGATCTATGCAAAGTAACTAAGGGGGGTGCTAAAAGCATATGAGGTAGATTCGAGGATTTGAGGTGGTCCTAAGGTTGAATCGAGGTGGGGGTTTGGCTCCTTATTGGGTTCGTGCATAAAATCAGTGTCAGGTGAGAGTTTACTAATTAGACCCCTCTGACTCTCAAGTTAGCTTTTGAGATGAAATTACTTGGGCTGATTAGGGGGGGGTTCACTTTTATATTTGTCTAGTCAAGAGAATCACATATAATGATCATAATGCATTCTTTTTAATATTTTGTTTAGGGGGTTGGTAGGCCTGTCACGATTGTAATGTCTTTCCCTTGACGTTTTATTCACGAGGACGACAGACTTGTAACGATTATAATGCCTTCCCCATGATGTCTTGTCCACGGGAGTAATAGACCCGAACGACCTTTTATGACCTGTTGCCTATAAGAGGCTATGCGAAGTAACTTGTGGGGAATATACCGTAAATTGGGGGTGCCAAAGCATCTGAGGTAGGTTCGAGGATTTGAGGTGGTCTCAAGGTTGAATCGAGATGAGGTTTGGCTCCTTATTAGGTTCCTGCATGAAATCAGTGTTAGGTGAGAGTTTACTGACTCGACCCCTTCGACTCTCAAGTTAGCTTTTGAGATGAAATTACTTAGACTGATGCGGGGGGTTCACTTTTATACTTGTCTAATCAAGAGAATCACATGTAATGATAATACTATCTTCTTTTTAACATTTTGTCTAGGGGGTCGACAGGCCTATCATGATTGTAATGTTTTCCCCTTGACGTTTTGTTCACGAGGACGACAAACTTGTAACGATTATAATACCTTCTCCATGGTGTCTTGTCCACGGGAGTGACAGACCCGAATGACCTTTTATGACTTGTTGCCTATGAGAGAGGGGATCCGAAAGGTTACCCATAAATTACTATCCACGGAAGTCGATTAGGCCAGCCCGAATGGCTTCCATGTCGTTGCCCTATGGCCTGTCACGATTGTAATGTCTTTCCCTTGACGTTTTATTCACGAGGACGACAGACTTGTAACGATTATAATGCCTTCCCCATGATGTCTTGTCCACGGGAGTAATAGACCCGAACGACCTTTTATGACCTGTTGCCTATAAGAGGGGGGATCCGAAAGGTTACCCATAAATTACTATCCACGGAAGTCAGATTGGGCCAGCCCGAATGGCTTCCATGTCGCTGCCCTATGGCAGGTGACTCGATCCTTGTCTTCTACATTGGTGCCTTTGTGGCGATCAGCTGATGGGATGAGATTGACTGCCATAATATTTCCTATGAACTGGTCAATGAATCTGGATTATCAATTTTGAATTATTTCTTATTTGTATCTTTCTTATCTTAATCAAAGGCTCTTAATGATTTAGTCGAAATTGGTATGAACACCCCTATCAAAACCGCATGCAATCGTTAACAATGTGTCTCTATCGCACCAGTGTACTAAATTGATAGCTCATGGTGAAGGCCAATGTCCAACTAAATGGAGGTGACGTCCTACGTTTCTATGCCTGACGAGTCGTTGAGCAAGCCAAAAGGAAAGCGTGTTGGATCTAAGAAGAGCGTGGCGAATTTGTGGTCTCTTTTCCCTTGTGTTGACTATTGTGGGGGCTCACTCAAAATGTGAGGAGAGAGAGGAAGGAGATGATTGGCTCGAGAGCGATAAGCTGCTCCTTGCCTTTGAGTCGTCGTTAAAGTTCAGCATGCTTTTGTGATGGGCGTTGCAGATCAAATGAAAGATTGTCCGTGCAGAGAACCCATGTAGGGGAAGGGGAAGTTAATGCAGAGCAACTATCAGACATCGGATGGATGCAATTGACTAATGCCCAGAATTATCCCTCATCATTATCAAAGGTTCCTAAGTCGAGATGAAACGATTAGTAGCACAATGTGTTGTTGCTTTGATGATTTCGTTGTGCAGTTATCGTGACTTGATTTGGTATCGAAAGTATAAGCTCGTCTGAAGAGCCCATGAGGGGTCACGAGAGGATGCTGGAGCGGGGAGCAGATCCGATTGATATGATCCCGAGGTATGTCTTAGTCTCGCTGAGGTCCCTACACGAGTGGTTAGCATCGAGGGATGTTCTCAACCTAACTTCTTCAATGGTAAAATTTGTTGGGAGGTGAAAATAGTGGAAATGCTTGCCCCTTTAGGCTTCGGAGATATTTTTTATGAATAAGCGATCGATGGAGTATAGCTAGTGGCTAGTCAGGGAGCCTCGAGCCCCTTACGTCGTTTAAGGGCTCATTTATGTCAAGGATTAGTGAGCACGCTTCTTCGAGGGCGACATCAGGAAAGGACAATCGCAAGAGCATCGTATGTAAGGGCTAGAGTATGTTTGAGATAAGCAAGGGAAGGTCCCCTGTGTCAAGAGTTTGAAAAAAGGAAAAAGGAGAACTTAGCCATATCACCTAGGATTAATACCTTATATAGTCAAGTGTGATAGTCTTTCTAAAAGATTGCTTGTGATAGGTGATCAATAAAGGAGAAATCGAGAGAATGAGTCTTATTGTCAGGGATTAATGCACCTTGCCATTGGCTCGTGTGACACTCCCGAAGATCGAGATGAGCAAGGGTTTGAGAATCATGCTCTTATTGATGGCTGTAGATGAGGGGCACCGGTTCTTCCGCACATGTTATTTCTCAAGTGACAATCCACAGTTGGGTGAGTCAACTGTATAATATTGATATCATTATTTCCTATTACAACGTTTTACATGTCACCTGCGATCTTTTGGAGAAACGATTAGCTTTCGAAGAAAGTGTTGTTCTATAACGTGCTAAATCGAGATTTCGTTCCTAGTCCATTTATTCCCTTCCCCTGAACGAAACGAAGCGCATGGAAGAAGCCACGTACGTAAAGTTCACAGCTTTCGCTCCGCAGTCGACGCTGCTTTCCGCAATGAATACCACCGGCCACCAACCTCGCCCACCCGTCATTGCAACTCGCTCGGTCCCTATCGCGAGCACGTGGTGTGCTCGATCAAGTCGACAAGCAATAGCTTCGATGGATCACGATCAATGCGTCACATCCAATTCTGACGTTATGGCTGACGCAGCGGGTGGGAGCTGTGCTGGCGTAACGCAACCTCAGAATCGAAGCATGTAGTTTGGGGGAAAAGTGGCAGAGAGATAGGGAGGGGAAACGGTCTTAAGTACTGTTCGGCGTGCAGTCAAGACGGCTCACACCGTCCTCCTCCATGTCACAACAAGAAATAGTATCTCGTGGTTGGAGTGTTATCGTCGTCGGCCTGACGTTGGATGAGGTCTGCGAAACACGGTGCAGGTGACCTCATCCCCCATACGTTACTCCCTCGTTGTTAGGTGGTATGCCTCTTGGCTCATCCGAGGAGGACCTCTCTGCGTTCGACACTTGCGTAAGAAATCTCACACTCAACCGAGCCTTAATCGCGCTGCTATATATGTTGTGGCACTGCCAAAACTAGCCAGTCGTACAACATTAATCTCTCGTTTATCCACCTCGCCGAATGGAAATCGGTGGGTGGCGACGAGGCCGTGTCATCGGCCGTGGCTCCTCCGCCACCGTCTCGCTCGCCACAGCTTTGGACTCCGGAGCGGTTTTCGCGGTCAAGTGCGCGGAGCTCGGTCGCTCTGCCATCCTGCAGAGGGAGCAGAGGATCCTGTCTTCCCTCCGTTCTCCTTACGTTGTATCTTGCCTCGGGTTCGACATCAGCTCACACGGGTCTACCGGCGGTCTCTACTATAATCTCTTCCTGGAGTATGCTCCGAGGGGCTCGCTGTCGGACGAGATCGGGAAGCAGGGAGGTCGGCTCGATGAGGCCGCGATTCGATGCTACAGCTGTGAGATCCTGAGAGGGTTGGTGTATCTTCACTCGCAAGGCGTCGTCCACTGCGACGTCAAAGGCCGGAACGTCCTGGTTGGGACCGACGGGCACGCCAAGATTGCCGACTTGGGGTGCGCACGCTTGATTGCTCAGGAGGATGAAGAGGGGTCGAGGGGCACGCCCATGTTCATGGCTCCGGAGGTCGCCCGCGGAGAAGAGCAGGGTCCCCCGGCCGACGTGTGGGCGCTGGGCTGCACCATCATTGAGATGGCCACCGGTGGCCCCGCTTGGCCGGACGTCTCCGATCCCATCGCCGCGATTCATCGAGTTGCATTCTCCCCGGACGTTCCGGCCTTTCCGAGCTGGCTCTCTGGGGAGGGAAAGGACTTCTTGAGCAAGTGCTTGAAGAGGGATCCCAGGGAGCGGTGGACGGCGGAGCAGCTCCTCCAGCACGAATTCGTAGCTTCTTCGTCCATAACTTCTCTGTCGAAGCCAGATACAGATCGCCGCTGGGTCTCCCCGAAGAGCACGCTCGACCTGGCATTCTGGGAGTCACTGCCCGACCAAGACGAGGAACCATCCCAACACCCATTCTGTGATCCGTCAGCAAGAATCCAACAGCTTGTCAGCAGCAGTAGCCCTACTTGGACATGGGACGACAACTGGGTGGCGGTCAGAAGCACCGACAAGGAACGCGGCGCCGCACCAAGTTGTCCTGCTACCGAGAGCAACAGCAGAGACGAATCACTCAATAGCATCATGCTTAACGGTATTTGTGTAATCAATAGCCATAGTGATTGTTATAGCAGAAGCTTTGCACAAGTAGCAGAGGGAGAAGTGCAGCAATTTGTGAGCTGCCAATCAGAGGTTATGTCTTCCAAAATTGGTTATGTTTCAGTAAACTATGGGCAGAATGTCCGATTCGAGATTTCCTATTGGATCTGTTCAATCGATCTTTATCTTTTTCGCTTTCTCTCTCTTAACGTCTTCGTTCCTCTCTGCACATCGAATGCATCAAGAATCCTGGAGCTTAAACAGAGCTAGTAGCTCTGTTTTAGTTGACATGGGTGTCACTCGAAGCTTCCATGTGTCTCTGAAAGGACACAGGAGCTCAATTAAACGGGTACTGATAGCAGATAAGATTTTAGTTGAGGGAAATCCTCCCTTCCCACGTGTATAAATAAGACATTTTACTCTTTCAGATATACTTTTTATCATCACAATTCAACTCATTATGGTATCAGAGCAGTGGCCTTACAGCAACACTTGTGTCATCACGGACGCAATCTTCCACCACTCCAGTGACACCTCCAAAATCCTCAAGCAGCAGCATTCTCCGGCAGATCTGCACGTCTATTTTCCTTTTCATTGCCGCCGATCACTGTCACACCGCTGCTGCTGGTCTTTCTCAGTAGAGAACTGCTGCCGCACTGCAAACAGCTTCTTCTAGGGAGGAGACAAAAAAAAGACTGCTTTCTCTAGAACAGTCTCTCCATTTTCCTTTCTCACAGACCAATCATCGAAATCACCATCTTCTGCAACTTGCAACTTTCGTTTATCAACAAGAGCCCTCTCGGAAGCTTCTCTGATGGGACAAGCCGACATCCAATTTTGTTGAAGTCCACTGAGGTATGGGAAGATAATTGCACTGAGACACCAGCGGTCAGTTCTCTTTGGGATGGGCGACTTGGCTTTCTCACGGCATTGACTATATGGTATGACGGCGAATTAAAGGAATGGAAGCATTGCCATTGCTTTTGCTTTTGGTGAAAGCTTACTTCCTCATGGACGATGCTCTCAAAGGAAGCACAGGTGCTGCCTCCTTCGGCCATCGTTGATCATATCACTGGTGCCTGTCTTCTCTCGCTGCCACTTTGCGCCAGCGTCCACTCACTGCAGCCCAACGTGGCCGGAGTTAGCAACACAGGATCTTATCTACTGCGTTTCTCCTCGCTGCGACGCCTCTAGTGCTGCGTTCACCAGCACTGCAGATCTCGGCGGCCACTATCAGCTACATCGCCGGAGCGTCCCGTGCGGAAGACATAATGGCAGACTTCTTTCTGTTCTGATCTGTCACTTAACGAACAAGCAGTAGCAGCCCTTTGGCTGCTGATTTCTGGACTCTGCTACCGACCGCTGCTCCAGAGATCGACAGCTGCACCTTCGGGTGCTCTCCTCAGGGCAGCGGCACCTTCAGCAACAGGACCGGTGGGCATGTGGGACTTCGATCCGGGCAGCTCTCCCTCATCTCCCAACTCGGTTCCTCTATCCAACCTGGTCAATGAGACGCCCTTCAATAACTCCCGTGCAATCGAGAGCTAAGCTGATCTACACATCACAACTTCCTCATCTCACCTATTGCTATTACTATTGCTGCAGCAACGACAATGCAGCTTCCTCGTTGATTTAGAGCAATAGCCGTCGCTGAAGCAGCAACATCACCACCTCCTCGCACTGCTGTGGACGCTTATGACGACTGATCTGCTCTCGATCTGATCCCGTGCTTGTGCTTGCACTGAAAACGAAGATCGTCTTTTCTACTCGGCAAACAGCAAACACTCCCACTGTCGAAGGCTTCTCTTCACTTCCCCTCAGTGCAGCATTCCTCTTTGGGCTGCGTCTGCACTGCATAGCACCCTTTGGAAGAGATCGAGCAGTCAGCAATAAACTTTCTTCAAGACCTGCTTCTTCGATAAAGAAGGATCTGCGACCTTCTAAAGGGGCAAAGACGCCGATACCTCGTCTGTCAGCGACAGCACTTGCTGCAGTCATCTCATCGCATGCAGTGACCACCCCCACCAAAGCACATCAAGGTGTCGCAGCTTCAGGAGAGACCTGCTTCGACCTCATGTGACGTTGATATGCACCGACGCCTTCTTCCTCCCTAATCGCTGTAACAACCGTGCTCAAGAAGAAGCACAGTCCATTGCACCTCGTCGCAGCCATCTTCGACTCTCTTTCTACAACTGATAACTCAAGTGCTCCTATACATATATCTTCAAAATGTTTTTATCGTCTCTTTCTGACTCTCTAGTCATTGTTCCTGTATGACATTACAATACTTTTCATCATACAAGCCTTGTCACCATCAATGCTGCAGCACTCATCCCCTTTAAACTATCTAAAGACGATTACTATGCATCTTGACATGCTTAATTTTCTAATTTTCTATTTGGCTATGATTTACTAGGCTACATCGATAGCTCTCTTAGTTGTCCATCATCAATGATTAATATTTCAGGAGACCCTAGTCCGATACCAAATCTAGCCCACAAACTATGGCTACGTCAAGATCATCTTATCCTCCAAGCTATTCAAGCCTCCATCGTCGCATCCATTGCCCCATTGATATCTTCGTGTACGACTACTATAGAAGCCTGGCATAAGTTGCAAACCACCTTGGCAAATCATTCGCGTACTCGCATGCTCGGTCTTCTATCCAATCTAATAAAAACAAAACAAGAGGGAAGTACTATTGCTAATTATCTACAACATATCAAAGTTATCATCGATGACTTAGCTTTGATAGGTCATTCGCTCAGTGATGAAGAAGTCCTAGTTCATATCTTGAATGATTTAGGAGACGAGTACAAGGAACTGACAGTAGCAATTCGGGCACGTGACTTACCTATATCATTCGAAGAACTATATGATAAACTAACTGATTATGAGATATATTTAAAGCGTGAGGATAAGTTGTCCGGACCAACCATCATATGTCAAGTCAGTCAAAAATCTAAGAGGAAAAACAACAAATACAATAAAAATGTCAACAAAGTTCTGGCTAAGTTGTCTCCTGACCCTATGGGCCTCCAGTAAACCACCCCTCATCTGTGTCATCAACATTTCAACTATCAACGTGGCAACTTCAACCATCATCATACATGGCGTCCTGACCTCACAAACCAACAAAGAGTTGTTTGCCAGTTATGCAATAAAGTTGGATACTCCGCAAAAGTCTATCGGTCTCGACCCCGATTGCCTGCTCCATCCTGGTGGCTTCAAGCGAATCTCATGACTACTTATACTACTAGTCAACCAAATTGGATTGTGGACTTTGGCGCCTCTCATCATATTACCTCCGATCTTCAGAACTTATCTATCTATAAAAATTATTGTGGAAATGAAGATATCATCATCGGTGATAGTAACAGAATTCTCATTACTCATATTGGTTCCACAACATTTAATTCATTTACCACAACCTTTACACTCGATGATGTTTTGTGTGCACCTCACATTAAATAAAACCTCATTTTTGTTTCTCAATTTTGTAAACAAAATAATACCTCAATTGAATTCTTTCTTGACTCTTTCATTATCAAGGATTTGAGCACAGGAGCATCCTTAGTCTAAGGCCAGAACAAAGACAATATTTATGAGTGGCTGTCAGCTTCGCAAATAACCCAGCCCACTACTTACTCTTCAGTTGCAGCTCCAGTTGATGTGTGGCATCGACGTCTTGATCACCCCTCATCCTTTATCTAGCAAAAAAAACACTTTCTTGTTACTCTCTTCCTACATTTAATACTAGTAGAACTATAACTCATTGTGATGCTTATCATAGTAATAAAAGTCATAGACTACCTTCTGGAATATCCTTAATATCTTGCTCTAAACCGTTTGAAATTATTTATACCGATGTTTGGGGCTCCACCATAACCCCTTCTTTTGACAAGTTCAAATATTTATGTTATTTTTGTTGATTATTTCACTAAGTACACATGGTTTTATCCTCTCTACCATAAATATGAAGTTTCAACAATCTTTACCAACTTTAGAAAGTTGGTTGAGAATTTCTTTCAGTCTTCCATTAGAATAGTCTACTCCGATGGCAGAGGCGAATATCAAGCCTTCACATTTTGTCTCATAGCTTGTGGTATACAACACCTCAAGTCACCCCTCCATACTCTCAAATTAGTTAGTTTTGCCGAACATATGCATCGACAAATAGTTGAAACTGGTCTCACACTTCTACATCAGGCATCCATACCACCAACTTTTTGGTCAGCAGCCTTTTAAAGAGCAGTCTATCTCATTAATTGTATGCTCACTCCAGTCTTCCAATACCAATCACCATTTAAAAAACTATTTCATAAACTTTCAAACATTCAAACACTCAAAATCTTTGGTTGTCTATGTTATCCATGGCTACGTCCTTATGTCTCATATAAGCTAACACCAAGATCTAAGCCTTGCATTTTTATAGGATACTCTCTTGAACATAATGCTTTCCGTTGCTAGGAACCTCAAACTCAAAAAATCTTTATATTAGGCCATGTTATTTTTGTAGAGTCTTCTTTTCCTTTCAAAATCATGTGCATCCTACCATGCAAGCTACTACGACAAACATACATTATTGGAATATCTCTCCGATCCCATCACCCAAACCTCCCACATCACTGTCCAATCCTTACCCTCAGGATCAACACACTCATATAGTTCAATAACTTCTTACTCTCTCCATTATTCCTCCACTCCCTACTTCACATGTTTCCTCTATTGATGAAGCAATGCCCTCGGCAACATCACCATTGGCTTCATCTTCTCCTAGACCTCGTGATATTGAAGTGTCGTAGACTGGCTCGACCGGTGTCAATGGCTTACCATCGACTATACCAACTACATAACCAACCACTTTCATAGCCTCTAGACATCCAATGGCAACACACTCCCAAAACTAATATTTTTAAACTACGTCAAGTTCTTGACCTACATACTATAACAAACCCTTATCCTGAGGCCAGTGAACCCACAACAATTACTCAAGCTCAAAATCTCCTCACTAGCGTAAAGTCATGTGTGAAGAATGTGATGCTCTCCTCCATAACTCTACATGGACTCTAGTACCCTTTCATCACCCACAAAACATCATCATGTATAAATGGGTCTTTCGAATTAAACGGAACCTAAACAGATCCATTGCTAGATATAAAGCACGTCTAGCCAAAGGGTTTTATCAACGACCTGGTGTTGAATTCACAGAGACATTCAGTCCTGTTGTTAAACCTACAACAATCCGGCTTATCCTGAGTTTGGCCACCTCTAAAGGCTGACACCTACGTCAACTAGATATTAATAATGCTTTTTTACAACGGACTCTAACTGAAGATGTATTCATGCAGCAACCTCCTGGCTTCGTTCATCCACAGTATCCGAGGCATGTCTGCAAACTACAAAAAGCTATTTATGGACTTCGTCAAGCACCAAGAGCTTGGTATATTGAATTTGGCTCGTTTTTTACATCAACGGATTTCATCAACTCTAAGTCTGATACATCGTTATTCCTACAACAACGAAATAAAAATACGATACATCTTCTAGTGTATATGGATGATATTATTGTCACAGGCAATGATCCTTTAGAGATTCAAGTATTTGTAAAGCAACTGGCTGATCGATTCTCCCTTAAAGATATGGAAACCTTGAGTTATTTTCTTGGAGTAGAAGCAACATTCACATCCTTAGGTCTCTTCCTATCACAAAGAAAGTATATTCAAGACTTATTATCAAAGACAAACATGCATGATGCAAAAAATGTTACAACTCCCTTCTCTACTAGTGAATCACTTAAACTATGTGATGGAAGTCCTGCTACAAACTCTACTAAATACCGACAAGTACTTGGCTCTTACCCGTCCAGATATCTCATTTGTAATTAATAAATTATCCTAATTCATTCATCGCTCATCTACTACGTATTGGTTTGCGGTATCTTAAGGGGACCCTCAATCATGGCCTCTTTCTCCACAAACACGCCCTTTTCATCTTCATGCCTTTGTTGATACTGATTGGGCATGAAACTTTGATGATAGAACATCCACATTGAGGTATATTGTTTTCCTTGGAGCTAATCCAATCAGTTGGAGTTCCAAGAAGCAAAAGACAATCGCACGATCTACAACTGAAACTAAATACCGTGTCATTGCTATTGCTGTTGCTGAGCTCAATTGGGTCACAAATCTACTCAAGGAACTCAACGTCAACTCTACATCTGTTCGTACAATATATTGTGATAATATTGGAGCTACCTACCTATATGCCAATCAGGTGTTTCTCACGTACATACGACTGATCAATTAAGCTCAATCTTACGGGGGCATGATAGCAAATAAGATTTTCTTAACTGCATGAGAAAATCTCGTTGGATAGTTGAGGGAAATCCTCCCTTCCCACATGTATAAATAAGATATTATACTCAACTATTTCAGGTATACTTTTTATCATCACAATTCAACTCATCATGTAATTAACTTACCACAAATTAAAATCTAACATATATTACATACAAGAAGAAAATGAATAAAATGGAAGTACCATTCACAACAAACATAAATTTGGGACAAAGACATATGAAAAGACGGTGCAACAGTGATTGCGAAGATGGAAGCATGAGCTAAGATGCCCAATTCAGGGCTTGATTAGATGATGGGATAAGAAGACCTCATGGCAAGACCACACAGTCCTTCCTTTTGAGCGATGTCCTTCTTGAAATAAATGTAGCCATCGTAACCCCACAACGTGCTCCATGAATTCTTAGCTATCCAATACGCATCCCCATTCGCACCTGTTCCATAACCCACGAGAGTGACTTCATGATTGAGGTCGGTCCCACAAGGCCCGTCGAAGATGCCACCTGCGTAGAACTGGAACTCGCGGGAGTCAATGGAGACGGAAACTGGCTGGTTGGCCACTGCGTTCATGAGTAACTTCTCGTTGTTCGGGGGAACAATCTCGTAGCCGGTTATGGAGACGGCATGGTCCGATTGCTTGGTGGAGTTGCAGGCGACCTGATCAGGTTCGTACGGGTAGTTCTCTTCCGTCGTGATGCCTCCATTGGAGAAGACGTAGGAGAATGCTCGGTAATGCAGACCTCCGCCACATCTATCATCGTAGTGGTCACAAGCGAACAGTTGTTGCTCCGACAAAGATATCAGGCTCCCCTTCACGATCTTGTGGATGCCTTCTATCGATGCTACTGCAGAGAATGCCCAGCAAGATCCTGCATGTTCCATGCACCGAAACGGAGTAAACCATAGGCGATAGGGCCACGACAAGCCCTCAAAGAATTAATTGAATGGGAATGGAAGAGTTGCAGGAGGAGTCGTCCTTACCGCACGCATATTGGTCCTTGACAGGGGTCACTGCGTCCTCATCCCGCCAATCGATTCTACTGGGAGCAATCACATTCGCGTACCGGAAAGGGTACAATCCAGGATAAGAGCCGGCTGATGGCCTCAGTCCGGTGGTGGTGTAGGCGGCAATGAATTCTTCCTTGGTGAGGTCTGCGAAGCGGTTGAGGCCGACGGTGTAGCTGCGGTTCCCGGCTTGGCGGAAGGCGTTCACGTAGTTCAGGTTCCTGGTGAACACCCCAAGGCGATATGACTTCTCGGATTCGTTCTCGTACGTTCGCCCATGCTGAGCTATCCACTGCTCGAACATGTCGGTTGGACTGGTGCCGGAGACCGCTGACCAACGCCACGAGCCATAGAGAAGGAAGAAAAGCGCTGCAATCTTGAACGCGGAAGCCATGCTGGTTTGATGTCGGGGAAGTCAAGTGCACTGGAGTATATATAGAGCGAACACGTTTCCGTTGCATGATATTTTAGGTAATCACCGGATTTTTTTTGAATTAAAATTGTATAATTTTAGTTTTGCGGTTAACTAATTCCTTGCATATATAACCTAATAAGGAAAATTAATTCATGGTTTGAAATCTAATTCCTATTAGAAATAAAATAAGAATAATATATAATTAGTCAAATATTTAGTTATTTCTTTCCTTAGGGAGAATCCTCTCTTATTTTATTTAATAATGGGTAGACCTTTCTATTATTATTAAGTTGGAACATTCCCTCTCGCAACCATATTGGTTCGTTAGAGACACCACATATTCTTCTTTGGAAATGAGTTCTCAGTTGTGCTATAATGAATCGAATTTGTTTTCTTTTATATCTAAACTGTTTAAGTCGTGAGGTACCTTTATGTTATCCATCTACATAGGATCAATCAAGCTACAATCTCGTTCAAATCTCAAAGGAAATATAAAGAAGTAAATTAATTGGTTTTGAAAATGAGCGATGGAAAAATATAGATGTTTCACAAAGTGACTAGCTTTAGAAGTAATTTAGCAAACACACCGTGTGCAAAAAAAAAAAAAAAACTTTAGAAGGTAAATGAATAGTCATAAATTCACAAGCAACTACTCACCGGGTGTCGAGCATGTTGGCAAGTTTTCATAGACTTTACGTGCAAACTTATAAATTCAATCAATGCTCAACGCTACATTAAACCCCTATCTAGTCTTGTGCCACTTGAATGGTTCTAGGGTATTAAGATAGTTGGCGTTTCACACCGTATTGTAGCATGTATAAAATAGGCCATGACACATAAAAACTAGGCCATTATGAGATAATTCCATTCATTTTGGTGAGCGAAAAAAGAAAAAAGAAAAGAGAGAAAAATAAGGACTTTAGAAGGTAAATGAATAGTTATAAATACATAAGTGACTACTCACCAAGTGTCAGGCATGTTAGTAAATTCTCATGAATCGAATAAACACCCAACTGTTACGAACAATCATTGTATACCCACATTATCTTCACTTAGCGAATCGTTCGTCATTTTTCTATGCTTGTACAAATGCTTGGCCGCATGTTTTGTCTTAGTTTTATGTGTTTTTACTTAAAAAATGTAAGCAATAATAGTTCATAATGCTGTAGTGCGATTGCTCACCATGGCCTGTTTTCTACAGATCATGGTACGACATGAAATGTTAGCCAGCTCATACCCCCTAGAACCCCCCGGGTGGCATAGGGGTGGATGGGGCCTTGGGTAAGTGTCAGATGTTGATCAGTTTATATAAGTTTGTATGTTAAGTTGAAGGAAACTTGTCATCATGCTTGACACTTGGTGAGTAGTCGTTAGTGGATTTGTGACTATTCGTTTTGCCTTTTAAAGTTCTTATTTTCTCATTCCTCTCATTTCTCTCTTATATACAAAGTGTTTACTAAATTGCTTGTAAAGCTGACCTCTTCACAAGATATCCATATTTATCCATTGCTCGCCTTTGAACTAATAAACTTGCTTTTTTTATAGATTTTATAAGACCTAAGCGAGGTTGCAACTGCTGATCATAGGTGCCCTACAAGTCAATCACATAAGTGATGGCACATGTGACATGATACACAGTTTTTTTGCTTATTATTATTATGATATTTTCTCACTTTATACTGCTTGATGCATAAATATATTGTGATAACCATGGATCTGTGCAATGAGAATCGGATCGTGATGAGATCACGATAATGAGATCGATTTGCCTTTATACATAAACCCTAAATAATCCTGGTCATAGGTTATTCGAGAGAGATATCGAGATAACCGGAGAGACTGGTGTGCTGTATACCCATCCAGAAGATAGAGGTGGCTGGTCTCATAACTGCTCATGTGGGGACATTAAGGCTACAGTGCATGTGCTCATTAGAGAATGAGTTCACTGATTGATTCGCTCACGGAATACTTGATGGTTGATGATACTTCATCATCAGATAGCAATTTCGTTATTCTAGTGGTGTACCAGGTCCTTAGACTTAAGATACCAATGATATCTTGTATGAGTACTCCACTCTTTGATACCAGACTTATAGGTTTAAAAGTTTCAGATCTAGTATAGCCGGTCATCGGGAGTGGCAACCAATCTTACGAGGGCTATTGAGTGTCGATAGAAGATCATCCGCTCTCGGTATTATGAGAGGAATATCCCATGTATTCTTGCTCAGATAAATCCTTGGCTATGGTCATTCAGATTGAGAGAGAATCCGATTAGAGCGAGACTCGAGGAGAAACCGTATGGGCCTGACAGCACTATGCCCAATATGTTGAATCTCGGATTTTGATGATGAAGTCAATTGTCATTGTTATCCAATCCATATGTTGAGATAAGTGTGCAGGATTAACTACGATAAAAGTAAGACATGCAGCAGGAGTTGCG
>LVTN01000217.1:8797-79419 GCA_001649415.1 Musa itinerans | reverse complement strand
AATCGGATCGTGATGAGATCACAATAATGAGACCAATTCACCTTTAAATACAAATCCTAAATAATCCTAGTCATAGGTTACTCAAGAGGGACATCGAGATAACCGGACAGACTAGTGTGTTGTATACCCGTTCATATGATGGATGCAGTTGATTTTATAGCTGCTCATGTGGGGACACTAGAGATACAATACAGGTGCTCATTGGAGAATGAGTTCATTGATTGATCCGCTTACGGAATGCTGGATGGTTGATGATGCCTTATTGTTAAACAGCTATTCCATGGTTCCAGTGGTGTATCTGGTCCTTAGACTTGAGACACTAAGGATGTCTTGTATGAGTGCTCAATTCTTTGATACTGGACTTATAGGTTTGATGTCTCAGATTTAGCACAGTCGGTCTTCGGGAGTGGTAGTCAACTTTATGAGGGCTATTGAGTGTCGATAGAGGATCATCCACTCTCGGTATCATGAGAGAAATATCTCATGCATTCTTGCTCAGATAAATCTCTGGCTAGGGTCATTCGGATTGAGAGAGAAAGAGTTTTCCGGGAGAATCCGATTAGAGCGAGACTCGAGTAGAAACCGTATGAGTCTAACAACACCATGCCTAGTATACTATCTCTGAGATATTAGATTGCTGAGAGACTATAGGTACATGGTAACTAAGGACAGACAGGTCCAATGGATTGGATTTTCCTACATCGTCTAGGGACTACGGTGTAGTGGCCTAGTATGTCTGTAGTCGATGAGTTAAGTGAATTATTATAGAGATAATAATTCACTGAGTCAGAAGGAGTTCTGATAGGTATGACTCATAGCCAGGTCGATATTGGGCCTAGAGGGTCACATACATATGGTAGTCATTGCGATAAGTAGAGGTTCAGATATGAGATATCCGCTGGAGCTACTATCTTATTGGATATACAATAAACCCTTGAATTATTGGATCCTATGGAGAAGATCCAATAAGTGCCCATGATAGATTATTGGATAGAGATCTACTAATTTAAGAGTCTTGAGTAGTTGGATGAAGATCCAATACCCAATAGGGCAGGATCCATTAGGGTTAAGTTAACGAGGGACTTCTATAAATAGGAGGGATTCAATGGTTCATATGCTAGAGCCTTTGCTTGCCTCTCCTATTCTCCTCCTCATCTCCACCTCAGAGCAAGCCTGGTGTTTTGAGAAGCGTCATTGTAGTCCTATTGTGTGGCTTACCGCTAGAGAGGAGGGTGCTTGACCTCCTTCACCCTCTCCTAGAGATCTGTAAGGATTTAGGGATATATGATCTCCCTAGGTAACACAATTTATCTTATATGCAGTTTTAAGTTTTGTGAATTTTGCGCACCAATCTTCGCACGACGACGAACATATCTTTTAAAATTGGAGATTTTATTTTCTGTTCTTCCACTGCGCATATGATGTCGCCCCCAAGAATTAACTAACAGTGGTATCAGAGCCAGGTTGCGATCCTAGAACCTGTGGGCAGCAACTGTTGCTACCCTTTCTCATTTTTGCATTAATGATTTTGACGTCAAAAGCTTCTCCAAACCATAATACACAGTTCAAAACCAATCTTTCGCACGAACAACCTGGCTCTAATACCACTGTTGGGAAATCTTTAGAGATTTTGTTTTTTGTTCTTCCACTGCGCATGTGATGTCGCCCCCAAGAATTAACCAACAAATAACACTAACGAGACTCCTTCAGAGTACTCCTTAGCTCCTCGACGCCAGTTCTTATTGGGAATTTCATCACTATGTGATAGGTTGACACCACAGCCCTTAGCCTATTAAATATAGGTCAGCATATAATTGTGTTATATGCTTAGGGGATTTCTTGCATGAAAGGCTTGAATCATGAGTAACATATGAGCTTCTTGCATGCTTCAGATTTCGTTGGTGAATTAAGCAATGAAATCGAAGAGTGTCTCTTCCTCCCCTTGCTTGACTTAGAGCAACATTATCGTCGATGGCATCAGGCATACATTCCGGAGGAAGTAAAGTTTGAACTCTTTTGCAAGCTAAGCAAAGGGGCCGACTAAGAGTGACTTCATATTAGTGTACCACTCCTGTGCCAAGCCTCTCAACATTACTAGGAACGTGCAACATTTCATAGCATCCAAGGTGTCACAGAGAGACATTTGGGTGCATAAGGCTGTAATGTATTTAATCGGGTCGATACTACCATTAAAGGCTTCCTATGATGAGAGGTGGAAGTTGGTCGGGATTGGTTTCTCTTAGATATTTTGGGTGAATGGGGATCGACCTGAGGTGGGATCAATCAGATTCTCCCTCTTAGATTGTTGGAACTCTCATCGTATCTTATCTAGGCATTGGTTCATTTGCCTTGGTTGGAGCCTCAGGGAGTCATTTATTTAATCCATCGATTAGGTTTTGAATTTGGGCGGAGCAAAGTGGTGGTGCAGTGATGCGTTGAACTCCGCCATTAGAGAGTGAGGTGCTCCTTGTGCTAGTAGTTTTGCACACCTTAGGCAATCGTGAGATGTTGATATCATGTCAGTCAGGGGGATTCTGACAAGTGTCGATGCAAGTGGCAGTTAAGGTGTATATTGTGGCTAAGATGATGATACTGCCTATTGGGCTAGTTGAGGCAAGAGTCGGATAATAGACTACAACATGCCTGTAAGCATCTACACTTGATGGGTGAGGTTTGGGAACATTTCAGTAAGGACGAGCATGTGGCTTAAGTTCGTCCTTAGAGGTGAGGGGTTGGGTCATTGAACAAGCGCTAGTACCTCACCGATGTTAGTGTCAAAGTGGACGCATCCATATGTGGAAATGATGGTAGTTGCCCCTCCTAAGTAAAAGTGCTTTGGGTTAGAGGTACGACCTCATTACTAGAGCGTTTGTTTAGAGGATTGGCGAGTGGATATTTCTGTTATATCAGACCCTTCTTCTAAAACCAAAATGTTAGGAGAAAATATCATTAATGTTTTGGTCAGCCCGACATAGTCTAGACCCATATGTGTAGGATTGTTCGAATTATCTCCAAGGTGTAAACATCGTGGTCCCGAGGTACCATCTATGCGAAGATCGAGATTGTAAGAGGTTTCATGACTCGGACGCTCAAGTTAGTAATTTGAGATATGTATGGACGCGAGTAGTCAAGAGAAGTTCTTTTCTTTATTTGTGTTAAATGTAAGCTTTTATACATAGTCGTAAAGAGTATAAAGGAAACTTACGATTATCTTTCTCCTCATAAATAACAAGAAGAAAATTTATAGTTGTCTATCTCGTCATTAATGATGAGAAGAAAGTGTGTGATTGTCTTTCTCGTCATAAATAACAAAAAAAAAAATCATCTTATCCTTTCCTATTGGGTGTCATTTGACAGTGACATGTCAAATGATTCCCCTATCAGGTAGTGTCTCTTAATAAATAGGTCAAGACAAGTTAAACAAGTAATTCAAATAAACGAGAGTTCCTTTGGTAGAAAAGACATGACTATGCTTATGCAGGGGAGGACGGGTTGTAGATGATTGATGACAATGGTAGAATAAAAACAAAGTCTGCAATAGTACATCTAAATGTAGTAGCTAAATATAAGAGGAACAAATTTTTTGGTAGTAATTACTAATATTAAAATAGATTTTGACTATTTGATTAGCATGCTGATTCAAAGTCAATCAAGGTCTTACTTCGCATCTATTTTAGAATGGTGTTGGAAAGTTCGAGTTCACTTGATTCAGGATGCGCAAAACCTCACGAAATTTGCATTTGGACATGCTCAACAAAGTCTCTCCGAAGGTAGCTTTTGATTAGGTGGTGTCAGTGAGATGCAAGTTTTTAAGAGTCCAATGCATTAGACTGTGAATCTCTTTGAGAATATACCTGAAAAGTTTTATGTACTGAATTTTTTTATCATTATATTAAATGTCATGGTTTAATACTGAAAGCTGTTATCAAATATGAAGAATATGAGCGTGAGAATGGTTGTAACGTTTCATAAGTCAAGCTATATCAATCACGTTGACACTGAGATATCGATGTATATATATCCTTTAGGACTAGGAATCATTTAAGACTAGGAGTGTTGAGTGTAATGCGTGCAGGCTAAAGCGAGGGATTGGAGTTCCCAAGTGAAGCGTTCGGAAACTAAGAGAGACATTCAATATAGTAACTTCTGTACGCAGATCACCAACTTCACCGTTTGGCGCGCCGCACTCGTCACGGGAATCCCACACCTGAAGGAATGCCAGTTCACTCTTAGCAAAAGGTAGCGCCCCCTGTTGATTCTCTAACACTGCAGGACTGCAGCACCCACTTCGAAGAGTTTGGTCAGAGGATTCGAGGGGCTTGAAAGCTCTCATGGCCGATCTCGGTGATCCCAGTCGACGGCGGGCGCCGCTGGCGTTAGAAACCCTGCTCTTGCTCCTCGTAGCCGCCGTAGCCGTCATCGGCTTGTGCGCGACGGCGGCCGTGAGAAAGAAGAGAAACCGTAGTGATAAGCAAACCGGGGAGGTGCTTCTGTCGACTTGGAAAGCTCTCAAGAAGGCTCTGGTAATGTCGCTGCATGGGGGGGAAGGGGAGGAGGTGGTGGAATCAGAGGACAGCCAGGTGGAGCCAGAAGCAGAGGAAAGGGGCACGCCAGTGTTGCCACTGTGGAAGAGGAGGATACTGATGGGGGAGAGATGTGAGCTGCCGCAGTTCAGTGGCCTCATTCTCTACGACGAGGGCGGGCGTCCCATCTGCAGCAACTCCAGCCATGGCACTCTTTTTGAGGTGAGCGACAACTGCTTAAGCTTGACTGATCACCATGAGTGGACGATCAGAACATCCAACTCTCATACATTCGCTGGTTATTCTGCAGATCAAACCAACACCGGCTGTGACCACCCTCAAGGATTTACTTTAATTGCTGTGTGGTTTACAGAATTTCTTGAGCTGTAGAAGATGAGCAGAGCTTCTTTGGTAGTACTCGAAACATGTGATACATTCTCCGCTGTTTCCTAAAATTTCTGATGCATACTTGTTACAACAAAACAGAGATGATCGGTAGCATAATATCTTCTCAATCTTAACTTTGATTGATGCCGCCTATCTTTCTTCTTCTTGTGCCGCCGGTTTTTCACATGCATGGACGCAATTCTTGACCCTCCAATGACGACGCGTAGAACACCGACGAGAGCCCCACGCGGCGAGGACCAGATCAGAAGAATTCCCGTAACATTCCACGCCTTCCTTTTGGGGATCAAATTGCCAACCGAGCGTGAGAAAGAGAAAATTCCTAGCATCAAAGAGGAAAATAAAATTGATGCAATTCTCTCTTTCATTTAAACAAATGAATCATGTAAAAGACTAGTAAATAAAAAAAGAGAGAAGATATATAATTTAAAAATCAATCACAGATTTTTAACTATATGATTTGAATGCATGAATTGAATATATGATTGAGAAAATTTCTTTAAATTATTTTTTTCATATTTTTTATAATAAATTCTTTAAATTATTTATGGTATCGGAGCCCTCTTGCTTCGAGTATGACTCTCTCTTCCTCGCCCTCCCTATTGTTGTTTTATAGTTCTCGTTTCTCACTTTTAAAGTCTAGAGTTGCACTAAAGATGAAGACATGTGACTCCTCTTTATCGATCTCCTAGTGCAATCTACTCTACAATAGATCTATTCTACCTTGCTGATATAATCAGTCTCCTCTAATGATCGACCTACTATTTTGGTGATTCTCCATTGCTGTTTAGTTTTGCTCGATAGGCATCCCCTCTACTCCGACATTGGTGCTTACTACCTAACATCTTCACTGGCATTTTATCCCTTTCTCATCAACCACCAAACTCATTAGCACCCAAAATCCATGGTCGATCTCTCAGTGATAATCCACTACCTTCCACCATCCTCTCAATCGCACCATTAGCATTCATAATCAAGTGAATGACTTAGGAGGGGGAAGAAAAGATTACCCTCTTCTTCACATCCTAGATCAGATCGTTGGACGAGAACAAGGCCTTCACGCTCTAGTTTCTAGACCATAGTGGCCTACTATATGCTGACTCTTTAGTGGTTGATCTCACCATTTCTTGATCGATGACTCCGTCGACTAATCCACCTCCAACGGTCACAGCCACCAACGATGCTCGTCAACTTATGATCAATGGACATTTGGGAACGATGACTCCTCAAAACTCCACTATTGGTAGTTTTATAGATTTGATCTCTTCTATTAGATTAGATACACTCCTATGTATTTTTAAATTTGATCTCCTCCAATTATATTATTTCCTAAGGAAACAAGAGTTCATCTCAATCTATAAAACTTATATCGTCAATAAAACAACTCTAATCCTCTTCAGTCTCTCCAAAGATAGTAACTATGCATCTTGACATGCACAATTCAACAATCTTTATTTTGGATATAATCTATTAGGTTACATCAATAACTCTCTTAATTGTCCACTAAAAAAGATCCAAATGCTAGGAGAACTCATCCTAATGATAAATCTCAATCACAAGTTATGGTTACAACAATATTATATTATCTTACAAGCCATTTAAGCCTCAATCACTAGCTCTATAACACTAATTTCTTCATATGACACTATAGTAGAAGCATCATCCAACTTACAAACCACCCTCATTAATCAGTTTCGCACTTGCACACTAAGTGTTTTATCTGCTTTGATAAAAATAACATAAGAGGAAAGTATTATTATGGATTATATGAAAAATCTAAAAGTTATTATAAATGGTTTAACTTTAATAAGTCATCTCCTGAGAGATGAAGTTATTGTTTACTCTCAATAGCATAGGAGTTGAATATAAGGAATTGGTGGTAACAATTTAAGCATTTAACTTACTGATGTTATTTGAAGAACTATATAATAAGTTGATTAATACTTGCCTAAAACGAGAAGAGGGGAAGATAATATCAACTAATACATCTCAATTCAATCGAACATCTAAAGGAAAGAGTAATCAAAGTAATAAGAACTTCAATAAAAGACAGAACAACTTATCTCCTAGACACATGGGTAATACACAAAGCCATCATCCTGAATTACACTATTAATTCTCCAATCATATGACAACTTTAATCCAAATAACTTAGAAAATAACTTTAATAATAATCAATATAATTATCATCAGTTCTAGCATCCCAACAATAATAATCAGTAATAAGTTATCTGATAGCTTTGCACCAAATTGAATACATTACAAAAAGTTCATTGATCTCGACCCAAGCTTATTGCTATACCTAATTAGTCTCCAGTAAACATCATAATTGCTCTAACCACTCATCTAAGTAATTGGATTATTGAATCTGTTGTTTTTTATTATATCACATCTGATTTACTCTCTCAGTGATAATCCACTACCTTCCACCATTGAATGACTTAGGAGGGGGAAGAAAAGATCATCCTCTTCTTCACATCCTAGATCAGATTGTTGGATGAGAACAAGGCCTCCACAAATTTATTCATCTACATTAACTATGGTGGTAATGAAGATATCATCATTCGTGATGATAATAGAATCTTTGTCACTCATATTGGTTCTACAATACTTAATTCACACACAAATACTTTTATACTCGATGATATTTTATGTGCTTATATTAAAAATAAAACCATAGTGGCCTACTATATGCTGACTCTTTAATGATTGATCTCACCACTTCTTGATCGATGACTCCATCGACTAATCCACCTCCAATGGTCACAGCCACCAACGATTCTCGTCGACTTATGATCAATGGAGATTTGAGAACGACGACTCCTCAAAACTCCACTATTGGTAGTTTTATAGATTTGATCTCTTCTATTAGATTAGATACACTCCTATGTATTGAGTTCTTTTCTGATTTATTTCTTGTAAAGGATTTAAATACAGGGGCATGCTTCATCCAAGGTTAGAATAAAGATAATATTTATGAATGACTGTTAACTTTATAAATCATCCAATTAATCATTCTTCTTTAGTTGCTACTCCAATTAATGTGTGGCCTCATCGCCTTACATAATTCTCCATTCAACAACAACTAATTTATCATTAAAATTATAATTCATTATGATGCTTATCTTAGTAATAAAAGTCGCATACTACCTTTTAAAATATCTTTCATACTATATTTCAAACCAATTGAAATTATTTATACTGATGTCTAAGACCCTACCCCAAACTACTTTCTTTGATAATTACATACTACCTCTTGGAATATCTTTCATATCCTATTTCAAACCAATTAAAATTATTTATACTAATGTCTAAACTCCTACACCAACTACTTTTTTTGATAATTTCAGATTTTATGTTATTTTCATAGATTACTTCACTAAATATATATAGCTATATCCTCTTAAACACAAATCTTAAGTCACCATAGTCCTTATTCATTTTAGAAAGGTGATTGAGAACTTCTTACAGTTTACCATTAAAATAATTTACTCTATTGGAGGAGGTAAATACTAAACTCTAACAATTTATCTCTTATCATGTAATATACAATATCTAGTTATCACCGCACATACCTCAACTAGTTAACTCTGTCAAACGAAAGCACCACCATATAGTTGAAATTAGTTTCACTCTCCTACACCAAGCCTCCATACTATTAACATTTTAGCCTCTTAAACTGTGATCTACCTTCTTAATCGCATGCTTACCTCAATTCTACAATACCAGTTACCATTTGAAAAGTTATTTTATAAAATTTTAAAAACTCAAAGTATTTGATTGTTTGTGTTATCTATAGCTACGCCTCTACGCTTTATACAAGTTAACATCAAAATCTATGCCTTTTATTTTCATTAGATACTCTATTGAGCATAATACTTTTTGGTATTATGATCCTCAAACTTAAAATATCTTTATATTACATCATGTTATTTTTGTTGAGTCTATCTTTCTCTTTCAAAATCTTACTCTTTCAACAATACAAGCCACTATAACAATCATCAATCACTGGATTCATATGAGTACACCTCAAACCCCCTCGAATGCACTTTTTACTATATCAACTAGTAGTTCTCCTCTAGATCTGCACTCCTTTATTACTCTAGTTCAGTAATACCTCACTCCCGTTGCAACTTATCTATCTTTATCGCCACCAACTCATTATATAATGCATGATGAAAAAATGTTCTTAGCATCACAAATAATATCTTTGTCCTCTCCTTGATCAAGCGACATCGAAGTACATCAGCTGGATCATATACATGTCTTTAACTCTTAACTAATTCTCATATATTCAACATAATCTAATAATACCATCGAGCCTTATATATCATATGGAAACATACTCCAAAAATGACATTTTCAAATTACGTTAAATCCTTGATCTTCAAGTTACCACAAGCTCTCAACCTGACCCTATCAAACCCACAACCATCACTTAACCCCAAGGGGCATGCTTCATCCAAGGTTAGAATAAAGAAAATATTTATGAATGATTGTTAACTTCATAAAGTTAACGGTCACCTAACCCCAAGTTACCACAAGCTTATCCTGACCCTATCAAACCCAAGTTACCCCAAGTTACCCCAAGTTATCTACGTTAAATCCTTGATTTTCAAGTTACCACAAGCTCTCAACCTGACACTATCAAACCCACAACCATCACTTAACCTCAAAAATCTTCACACTAACACAAAGCCATATGTGAGAAATATGATACCTCACTCCATAACGCCATATTGACCCTTGTACCATCTCACCTTATACAAAATATCATCGTAGATCTGCACTCCTTTATTACTCTAGTTCAGTAATACCTCACTCCCGTTGCAACTTATCTATCTTTATCGCCACCAACTCATTATATAATGCATGATGAAAAAATGTTCTTAGCATCACAAATAATATCTTTGTCCTCTCCTTGATCAAGCGACATCGAAGTACATCAGCTGGATCATATACATGTCTTTAACTCTTAACTAATTCTCATATATTCAACATAATCTAATAATACCATCGAGCCTTATATATCATATGGAAACATACTCCAAAAATGACATTTTCAAATTACGTTAAATCCTTGATCTTCAAGTTACCACAAGCTCTCAACCTGACCCTATCAAACCCACAACCATCACTTAACCCCAAAAATCTCCACACTAGCACAAAACCATGTGTGAGAAATATGATACCTTACTCCATAACGTCATATTGACCCTTGTACCATCTCACCTCATACAAAATATCATCAGGTGTAATTAATTCTTTCAAATTAAATAGAACCTAAATGAGTATATTGTCAGATACAAAACATATCTAGTGGCCAAAAGATTTCAGTAATAATCAGTTATTAATTTCATAAAAATCTTTAGTTCAGTTGTTAAATTAATGATATTTTGACTTATTCTGAGTTTGGCTATCACTCAATGCTGGTTTATATGCCAACTAAATATTAATAATACTTTCTTATATGGAATCTTAACTGAAGATGTTTTTGTATAATCCCCTGGCTTCATCCACCTTTAATATCTAAACCATGTTTATAAACTATGAAAAGTTATTTATAAACTTTGCTAAGCTTCAAGAGCCTAGTATATCAAAGTTAACTTATTTTTTATATTAGCCGACTTTTTAATGATAGTTTGACTTATTCTGAGTTTGGCTATCACTCAATGCTGGTTTATATGCCAACTAAATATTAATAATACTTTCTTATATGGAATCTTAACTGAAGATGTTTTTGTATAATCCCCTGGCTTCATCCACCTTTAATATCTAAACCATATTTATAAACTATGAAAAGTTATTTATAAACTTTGCTAAGCTTTAAGAGCCTAGTATATCAAAGTTCATTTATTTTTCATGTTAGTCGACTTCGTCAACTCCAAATATGACACCTCTTCCTATGGCAATAAAAGGGATATATTATATATCTATTAGTCTATGTATAATATATTATTATCATAGGTAATAATTCCATAGAGATTAAGTAATTAGTAAATTGATTCTCTATTAAAGAATCAAAGACCTAGGAACCTCTCTGGCAGTCAAAGCAATGTCTATATCTCTTTTCTATATTAAAAGAAGTACATTTGAGGTCTATTATTAAAATGAATATTTAGAATGCCAAGAAAGTCGTCACCCCACCCTTCACTACTGAATCACTTAAATTATATGATGGTAGCCTTACTATAGATCTTATACGGTATCAAGAAGTGTTTAATTCTTTGTAGTATTTATCTCATATTTCATTTGTAGTCAATAAATTATCATAATTTATGCATCTAGTGTCAATTGGTTTGCACTAAAACATATCATACGATATCTAAAAGAAACTCTCTAAACTTTTTCTTCGTAAACACTCATTACTTTAACCCCATGCCTTCGTCGATGTGGATTGAGCAGGCAACACTAATGATTGAACATCTATGTCAGCCCATATTATTTTTTTTGGAGCAAATCTAATTAGTTGAAGTTCTAAGAAATAAAATATATTTCATTTGTAGTCAATAAATTATCATAATTCATGTATCTTGTGCTAATTGGTTTGCATTAAAACATATCATGCGATATCTAAAAGAAACTCTCTGAACTTTTTCTTCGTAAACACTCATTACTTTAACCCCATGCCTTCGTCGATGTGGATTGAGCAGGCAACACTAATGATTGAATATCTATGTCAGCCTATATTATCTTTTTTGAAACAAATCTAATTAGTTGAAGTTCTAAGAAATAAAATACAATCACAAAATCTATCACAAAAGTTAAATACCGAGTCATTACCACCATTTTTATTGTACTCAATTGGGTCACCAATTTGTTACAAAAACTTGGCATCACATCCCCATCTACAATATACTATGATAATATTATTGTCACTTACCTATACTCTAACATAATATCCCACTCTCATATAAAATACATTACCATCAACTTTCACTTTATTAAAGATCTAATTGTCAAATATCAACTATATATTTCTCATATCCATATTATTAATCAACTAATATACTCCCTCACAATATCTCTCATTCCTAAGATATTAACGGAAACTCAATATTATGATAGAATATCATGATAAAGACAAATATAAAATAATAAATTTGTATTACTTATATGTTTTAATCCTCAATCAATGAATCAATCACACAAGTGCATGATTTGAATGCATAATTGAAAAAAAAAAATCCTTCAAAATCTTTATAAATACATATTATGGCAATCAATAATATCATCCCTTTCACAATACATTGTATTCTGCAGCCGCAAGAACAGTTCCCTCTGTTGATCATCGCTAGCTGCAGGATTTCTGAGGAGTAATGTTGCTGTTGTTGACGTTATTGCTGCTACCATTGTTGTTGTTGAAACACTGATGATTACCGCCGATGATGGACTTGATGGCGGCGGCCAGCGCGGCCGTGAAGTTTGGGTCGGTTGTTATGGCAGCGGTCGCCGCTTTCACCGTTTCAGCTGTTGAGGGTGACGGCATCACCAAGTGGGTCTTTTGGTGTGGGAACTGGGTGGCGGCCATCTCCGGTGACGTTTGGAGTAGTGTCTGGCCAAAGAGCTGCGGCAGGGACGGAGGCTGAGGCGGAGTGCCGAATGCTGGAGAAACGCCGGGGAAGGGAACACTGAACGGGCCTGTAGGTGGCCTTTGGTACTGCAAAGGGTTTGGGTTTTTGGTGAGATCCAACGTGACGGTCGGAAACGGAGCGGACGCCGATACGGTCGCCACGCTCGATGAGCAAGGCAGAGTAGTTCGTGCTAGGAAGTTTGAGTTCATCAGTCCGTCGGTGCTCCACATCGAACCCGAGAGGAGCATCGACGCTGCAGCTGAGGTGGTCGACGCCATGGCCATCGCGGCCGGTGGGAGCGGATGGTTGTGAGTGCCCTCGTATGTGGTTATCAGGATCGACCGATCATCGGCACACCTTTGAACCTAATCGAGCATGCCGTGAATCAATTAGACTTACGTGCGTGCGATCCACAAACGAACAACTACTACAGTACAAAGAGATGGGCATATACTTGTTTGCGGACCGGGCAAGCGCTTGCCATAGTGCATCTGTAGTAAGCTCTGGGGCATGGGTTTCCCTTCGCCATCTTTTGCCCATACTTCCTCCATTGACATCCGTCGGTAATCTACGAGACAGTTGGAGCATTACTCAGCTGATCGATGAACGCTGTTGTGTGTAGGTGCAGATCGACGTAATGGTTATGGAGTACTTACCATTGGCGCCTCCGATCGAGCTCGAACAGAAACACGGGCTTTCCTCATGGTGGCTTCTTGAGCTTGGTTTGTGGGGTTCAATTTGAGGGCTTTGTTGGGGTTCCAGGTTGGATCGCTGGTGCTTCTACCATCGTTCTTATGTAGGTTGTAACCCATCGATCCTGCTTCAACGTTTTCCGGTGGCGACGCGGAGCGATCAGGGCTAGCGGTCGACGAGTTCGACGGCTCTACATCGTTGACTGCTGGACCCAGATCCATGAACTGCTTCGGGACAAGCATTCCGCCATGGCCGTCATTCTTGGCATCAGTCTTTACATCAATGGCCTGAACGATAACTCGACTCATTAGCTCAGTTCCTCTGATGACTTGGATATGGGTTTTACTGTGTATACAGATATGACCCATCTTACCTCATGTTCTTGCGGGGTTTCATGGTTCTGTTGGCTCCTCTGTTGCATCAGTGTGGCCAGATGCATCTGAAGTGCGTTGAAGTTGGTGGTCACTTGGCTCAGAATTCCCCTCAGCTTCAGGTTCTCCTCGTTCATGCGTGCCAGCTCCGCTTGCATGGCTGCCAGCTGAATCGAAAGAGTCCAGAAATCCAATATAATCCACTCAAAAAATAAAAGAAAAAAACGAATAAAATTCTCCTGCAGTTTGGTAGAACTTCGAACCTCGTTCTTCCCTTCCTCATCATCTTCATTGCGAGACAATCCATCATCCACCGTCGAGTGATCGCTGCCCGTGTTGCCAGTGTGCAGGTGCAATCCAGTCTAAATATGCAAACAAGAACTAACGATTTGCCATCCAAGACTTCTCTATACAGAGTTGTGGGGACGGTAATTACTAACCTGAATTGTGAGATCTTCCTTCTTAATCCTAGTGAGACTTGGCACCTTGAGATCCAGATCCGGTTCGACTAGGCTCGCCGTATCTTTCTTCTCACCCGAGAAGAAATCCATCTCATTCGCCACGACCCGATCGTTGCTCACCTCATCCTTCGCTTCCACCACCATCGGAGCATCTATGAGGGGGTTTAGGCTGATCGGAAACTCGATGGCGGTGCTGATCGAGTGGTGGCCGCCGGAGTCCATAGGCTGTTGGCGCTTGAGTACGCCACCACGGCTGCCCAAAGAGGAAGCGAGAGAAAGAGGACCCGATGTGCCCATGTAACCGTGTGTCATCAAATAAGCGCGATTGGATTGACCAAAGATCGAAGAGGAGAGATAAGAAGTGTGAAGCCTTTATTTGGCGAGATGGCAAGGTTCATAAATAGAGATGGGGAGTAACAGTGACATCAGGCGGTGCGTCAGTGGAAGGGGGAGGGAATTCCGAGAGGCTTTCGACCAACGATGTGACCGCTTCAATGCCTCCGGTTGGCCCGGCGTCTTCGACGTGACAGAGAAGAGAGAGAGGAGCGAGATATACTTACAGAACAGGTCAACTCCTTTGACTCGGCTTATCACCGCCACGCCAAGGCAGGAAACACGGAAACCCCTTCACGAAGAAGGTTGGCCGGCTTAATTCAAAGCATGCTTGACGAGAAGATTCCGAGTTCCCGTCCCGGCCGAGACACGACGACTCCATCTTCGTCGTTGAGCTAATGGGGAAGGGCGGGGCACCCCCATGTTTGACCCACTTATACGCGGCCACATAGGGCTGGCTCTATACGTGAACAGAAAGGACCTATTCCTTCGGACGTAACGTCGTCGTCGTCGGCATCTCAAACTGTGTATTATTACAAGGAGCAGTAGCTGTTCTATTGAAAACATTCATTGATCGAAGAGATATTCCGGAAAAAATAATATTATATTGTTAAAAATGAAAAAAAAATAAATTATACATTATTAGATTTGATTGGTAATCTGATAATTTAAAATATTGAATTAAATTAGATATATATTCATCATGATCATAATAACTTAAACTGTTGAATGGTAGTCTTCCGTTGATCTGAAGCAATCTGTGTCTTTTGGAAAGCCAACGCAAATAGCTCATTTCCTCTGAATTCCCGCCGGCAACAACGACGACCTCCGTTGTTTCGTTGACTGGGACGGACACCAGAGGCCACGATTTCTTCCGGTTGTCAGCTGATTGCATCGTCGGTCGTGCATGAAATTAACTAGCGAACACCAATCTGAGGCTGAAAAGTCAACCGAGACCGGATCCGCTGGCTACCTCTTGATCCAAGGTGCCAAATGTCAACTGTCCCAGATCATCTTGGAATGGTATTTTATCTTCTTCTTTCCAGCTCAGTCATCCTTCTCTCAAGAATAATATTGTAATCCGAGTACAGAAATGGAAAATGTTAATGAAGCCTCTATCTTTTGAATTCTGCTCCCCCATCGGTGGATCTGGTCATCAAGTGGTCAACCAAGCCAGAGCCGTTTCTGTGCCACACTAAAATAATACGCTGGTCAACGTTACCGAAACAATATTCTTCAAACCTCGCCGTTCCGCCACAGAAAAAGTCAACATAGCATGTGATGGTACGCAAGTCTAACATACGGCCGCTATAGATTTCAATCGAGATGTGCGAAGTCGTTGGCAACGGTCTTTCATACGCGGACTCTGCGGAGAACTCCTCCTGGCTCGTACGCAAATATGGACGAACCTGGCACCTGGGGTCCACGGCTGAAGTGGACATGACATCATCCAATCGTCTGCACAGAGTAGAATTGACATACGAATCTAATTAAACGAACTTACCATAGATTACACCACCAGACAGCAGAGAGGATTTCAAACAAGAACAATCAATCCGACGCATTCGGCATCAATGGAGTGTTTCCAATTATTTAATTATACCAGTAAAATTACAGATGTACGATAGATTTTGTCATAGACTCTGGAGAAGGTCTACATATTTCACAGTACACATGCATGCTCAGACCAGAGTTTGCTACTTCGGCTTCAGCTTTAGGGATGCGCTGCAGATTACAAACAATGTTTTACATTAAGATGAGCTCAATCTGCTTGCAACTGAGAGATGGAAGAAGTCATCGTACCTGTTGATACAGTATCGTTTTCCAGTTGGTGGTGGCCCATCATTAAAAACATGACCAAGATGGGCATCGCAGGCAGCACAAAGAACCTCTGTCCTAGGCATGAAGATGATTGACATGTCCAGATTGGATCTCACGTTGCTGCCAATTGGTTCATAGTAGGATGGCCAACCTGTGCCACTGTCAAATTTGGTGCTTGATCTGGAAAACAGACAGGCCAAAATCAATAAACAATGCAAGCGCTTGATGCCATTTCACAGTTCTTAAAGCAAAATAGTAAGCGTATACGATACTTACTCAAACAAAGGTGTATCACAACATATACAGTGGTAGGTTCCAGGGGTTTTGGTGTTCCAGTATTCCCTGTTTGTCAAGCATACCAAGTAAGATCACCGTAAAAAAATTACTACAAGACAATTTAAGGTAGTCAGCCCATCAGAAAAATGAAAAGAAAGAAAAAAAGAACCAGAAAATAAAGGCAATAGAAAATAAAAGATTTACCCAGTGAAGGCCCTCTCGGTACCCTTTTGACGAGTTATGTAATATTGTTCCTCGGTGAGTTGCTTTTTCCACTCCTCATCACTCAATGAGGCAGGATTGACATTAGCTGGCTCTGAAAATAATATTCAGTGGAAAAATTTAGAAAGCCTCAACTTCTAGGAACAAAAAAGGTGATGAGATTTATAGAGCATGAGCATGCAAGTCGAGGAAATACCTGTCACCGATATTATCCTTCTACACCTTGTTCAGAGATGACTGTAAAGAATCACATATCTAGTTTCCTATGTTAAACTACAGCCCTTCTCTACTCTAGTCCAAAAGGTTAGGCAATTCATAAATGCTGAATGCCTGTGTGATCTCAGGATAATATTACCTGAATACGAGGCAAATCAAGCCAGACCGACATACCAACAGAATTGAAAGACATAATATCATGGTAATTCATGCCAGCTTGAACATCAAAGTCACAGGCACAATCTGATCTAACTTTAGGCTGGCGGAGCAAGCATGTTAATCGGTGCTTTGAAATGATTCCATTGCACTGCTGCCATACTCTTTTAGTTGGGCTTCATATGAAACCGTACCTTCTCATGCATGACATATAAACTCAGATATCCAAAGGCAGGCCAACTAGTTGATGTCATGCCACATGCAATTGGGTCCAGTCCATGCCGCTTATATGGGAGGCACATAGTTTTCCATGCCAACATAGCTTGTCTGTCAGAGAAGTATTAGCAGTGATTTAAAAAACGCTAGGCGCCAAAAGGCGCCAAGGTCAAAAAACGCCCGAGGCACTAGGCGCTCGCCCGAGCGAAGCGAGGTGCTAAAATATAAAAATATATAATATAATTAACTTAATAATATTAACAGTATACAGTATACGTATACTGTTAAAAGGAAGTGTAAAGGGGTGCTGAGCCTACTGACTGAGAAAAGAGGAAGCAGCAGCGACGAGCGGCGACAGCGGGAGCGGGAGCGGGAGCGGCGAGCGGCGAGCAGCGGGAGGTGCGAGCGGCGACAGCGTTTGCGAGCAGCGACAGCGGCGAGCAGCGGCAGCGAGAGCAGGAGCGACAAGCAGCGGGAGGCACGAGCGGCGACGGCGGCAGCGTTTGCGAGCAGCAACAACGGCGAGCAGCGGGAACGAGATCGGGAGCGGCAGCGGCGAGGGTTAGGGTTGGGTTGTCACTTATATCAGTTTTAGTTGGTTCAATTGAACCAACTAACCATCGGAGACCGAACCAGGACCAAACTAGACCTAAAATCCTGGTTCGGTCGCCTTGGTTAACCCAGGCGCTCGCCCGAAGCGCCGAGCGCCTGGGCTTGGGCGAGTGCCCAGGCGGCGCCTGTTTGAATCGCGCCGCTTGGGAGATTAGCGAGGCGCTCGGGCCTCGCCTCGCCTCGCCCGAGCGCCTGAGCGCCTTTTAAAATCGCTGAGTATTAGTACCCTTTTTTTTTTGACAACATATTCTACTTGCATTTAACTCTCTCTACTTTGTTAGGAAAGTAATGCTACAAAATTTACATGGACAACGAAAAGGTGAGAGATCCAAACATGAAGATCTTAATTTCTCAGGTTGGTACTCTCTATATTAAGGTGTTGAAACAGTTGATCAGGCATGATAGGAAGTTTTTGAAACAGTGGAAGATCTCAAGCGTGTGCCTTCTGTTAGTTCTGTATACATTTGTTTTGCACAAAGTGATCCATTGTACAACTAATCACAAGTAGAATCACAAATCAAAGAATATTCTGGCAGCCTAGCAAACTTAAATAACACTGAACATAATAAAGTTTAGAAATGTCATACGTTTTGTCTGATCGATTTTGAGTTAAATCAGGATCCTTCAAAACTTAAAAACATTTTTTCCATATCCATGCCTCTGGTAACAAGGCAATTTGGCAGGAGGAGGATGAGATGCAGAGTACATACTTTCTTCTACGGACCAATTTGTCACTTTCCTGAGTCATCATCAAACCAATCCTTGCATGACCATAATAATTAACGATGCTCACTTCTTGCTCCAAAGAAGCCTAGTATTAGGTAATTGCATCAGACCATGAACATCTTATTTTCTTGTGACAAAATCCTAGTACCTAACCGGGACGAGCAACTTTATGTTTCATTCAAATCTTGCGTAGGCATACATTCAACACGCAATCAACCTCATAAAAATTTGAACTGAAAAGTTTGGTTAAATTTCTTTTCAGAAGTCACATGCTGAAGAGTTCTTTACTAAAATCATTGTAATTTCTCAATGTACAAACAGAATCAAATTACTTGATGTATAATCCTAGTTCAATAACATGTCAAAGAATATGGATCATATCCTAGCAAGTATTTCCATTTTGTCTGGAATAGGGGCGTAATGATACCATTTCTGGCACAGCAAAATGCATGGCTTGGCAATTGGCATGCACTTGTGTTGTTGACCCCAGAAATCGGCCTAGTTATACAGCGGTACCTCTACCGAGGGTTTCCCAGACGGGGCGTGTCGGTACCTTTCTGGTGCGATAAGTTTCAATTGTCGCCCTACATCAAGAAGCTTAAGCGGTTCTACGATTGATCATCCACACAAGCAAGCAAAAGATTCCGAATGGATATAAGCGTGAAAGAATTTCGAACTGTGGTACACGGGAGAGAATAAACAGGGGCAGAGAGCAGGGTACCGCTGACCTTGGACTTGGTCCGGTCTCTGGGAGGAGGGGGAGCTGCCCATAGCGCGGGCGGACGAGCGCCTCCGGTGGCTGCCGAACTTGACGGCTCGGGAGATGCGGAGGATAGCGGGGAATTGGGAAAGCGGCTTGGGGGCGGCAGTGGGATTAAGGTTGGTCGAACCTGGCACAGAACGCAGCGCCGCACGTGCCGCCATCGCGCCCAACAGAAACTCCTGCGATCAACGCAAGATCGAGCCGGAGCGAGAGTTAAGAGACATATATTTCCACGGTTTGAGTGGCGGAGATATCGCCGCGCAGCTCATTACATCTTTCGACGAAAGCAGAGTACGTGCGCCCACAAGGATCACACACGAGGGGTTCCAAACGTGTGGCTTGGGACTCGGGTTCCCGTGTCTTCAGTTCCAAACGTGTGGCTTGGGACTCGGGTTCCCACATCTCACGGCCCACGGCCCAATTGACAAGGCGGGTCCGCGATCGCGACTTAAGTCGTCCGTGAGCCCAGAAACAGCGCGTGGTTGCCTTTCATGACTCGGGAAAGTGGAACACCGTCTATGTGGGTTTTGTCTGGAGCCGCCAATAGGGAAAGTGGCGCACCATTCTGAAAGGCGTTCCCATATGCACTGGGTCCCATCGGTTTCGCCAAAAACATACATTGGTCCGTCTGCGGGCAAGTGTTTTGATGTACGCAAAGGTCCTGCTCTTGCTACTTACCGCTGTCGTTTCCGCCTTCATCTAAAGCCAGTCGCTCCCCCTTCCACACTGAACACAACCATTTTGATCTCCTTCTCCTGCGACTACGGCTGCTGCTGGCAAATAGGGCAGAAGTGACATGGCAAGAGGAGCTGAAACATTCCTCTCGCTAACGCTGCTTCTGATCTGCTTCACCTCAGGTTGGCCTTGGAGTTTTGCTCTTCTTTCTTTTGGCATCGTAAATGCGTTTGTGGAAAGTTCAGCTGGTGATTTCTGCTTTTATCCTTGTAATCTCAGGGGACAGAGTGCAGTTGGTGCAGGGACAGGTAAGCCAGAAAGAACTGTGTCCGTTCGACGTTCTCCAATCTGAACTCTTTTTGTGTAGTATTCAATCTGAATCGTTTACAAAAACGAAACTTGGAAATCGTAGCAGACATGGTTACTTTGTTGCAGAAAACTTGGTGTGTGGCGAAACCTTCGTCGGACGACGCAACGCTGCTCGAAAACATCAACTACGTCTGCTCTCAGGTGGACTGCAGCGTGCTGCAGAGGGGCTTCCCATGCTTCTACCCAGATAACCTCATGTCCCATGCTTCCATTGCCATGAATCTGTACTACCAGTCCAGAGGACGGAACCCATGGAACTGCTTCTTCAACAACTCCGCACTCGTCGTCACCACCGATCCAAGTAAGACCAAGGTTGATGAGGTTGTGATCATGTCTGCTCCCATCTACCGCTCACGAAGCACTTGTGCAGGTTATGGTAGCTGTGCTTATGCCTGAAGTCCCAAGACGACGACGACTGCATCTCTTGACGAATGGCTTTCGACATCGCGTGTTTGTAGTGAACTCGAGGAGAACTTGTTGCTAAACCTTGTTTTGATGACAGATATATGTAGCACACTCTGCACCATCTCTTTGAATCTTCCATTGCTTCCATTCTGGGCGTGTGCTAAATCTAAATGCTCTGGCAGAGAATGTTTGACAGAGCTGCCAATTCAACTAAATAATGCATACATTCATGCCACTAAGTAGTAGCGTGACCGTAGAAATTACTTCAAACTATAATATATATATATATATAGTCGGTAAAATTCAGGATTTGAATTATATTTTTATCACTTATTTCTTTATACAAAATTTATAAATTCTCAAGTAGAGTAATATATATGGATTCACTTTCACATCTTGGGTTCCAATTCTTCCCCAAAAAAAATCAAAAGAAAAGTTTCACCTTTAGGAATGAAATATGTTTTGGAAATAACATGTAGCATGAGGAGGCTTTGTTGCAATATGAAGCATCGAAGCATGCTTTTATACATTCATATGTTTGAAGAATATTCTTGGATTAGTAAGTAGTTGAAATTATTAGTCCAGAATATTTAATTTGAGGTTAATAATAATACATTCATCAAGTTCTTATAATCTAAATCTTTATCAATTTTCGATGTGAAACTAATTGGCATGTTATAATTCAACCTAATTGATATTTTCAATGCTTACTCCTGACATAATTTTCCATTATTTCTGAATTAGTGTTTGATCAATTTCACCTCAAATGGCAGGGATCACAATAATTTCTGAATGAATCAAGTTGAAACTTGGGATGAGAAAGGAATGATGTGTCTGCATGAGTTGGACTTTTTCTACCACTCTATGTATCTGACAAACTTCTCGTAAATGAGTCATGTAACTAAACCACTGTTGAACAAAGGGTTGACGAGAGAACATATAGAACAACAGTCAAAGAAAGACAATCCTATTTCCGACAACCCTCACAATCTTCTTTGTAAGAAGATAAATAAATGTTGGAACAAATTCCTAAGAGCCTTCCCTGATGAATTTTAGTTCAGTACATCTGAAGAATCCAACTACACAGCTGGCGAAAAAGAACAACAAATAACAAATTTGATTTGGGTCATAAGAACTTTGTGGAGACCCCCAAGAAACTGGTTATGTTCTTAAGATAGTGTTGTACCTTCTCGGCATGCGTATTGGCTCTCTTTGTTGCATCAATTCTTCAAATGATGTCGAGCGAAGCCCGGCTGGAAGGAATTAAAATATGAACACAAATCAGAATGAGTGAGTGACATGGGAACTCTAGCATGCAGAAGCAATTAGGACAAACAGGATGAGCTAAAGCCTCCAAGGATCAGTTGTAGTAGTACAAATTTGATCTCCCATATACACTGAGAGCTCCAAACCACTACACGTGAATATGGGAGATCAAATGCACTACACAGCTGAATTGTCTTTGTACATGAGATGCTTCCACCGATCACTTGGAAATTTGTACCTGAAGCAGCATTGAGGGAGTTGCATGAGCTTCAGCAGCCACATGGCTTCTGGTCTTCCTTCCATTGAGAGCGACGACCGAAGGGCTATTACCGGTGGTGATGTCCCAAAAGCTGCGTTTCTTGGCAGCAGTCGGCACAGGGGAAGTAAAACGATGGTTTGGGCTCTTCAATTCCCCCGTTTCCGCTGCAGATTTCTCTCCCCTGCGGAGAGATGATCTCGTGCCGACTCTCTTCTCCCTTTGTCCTTCCGAAGGTTTCAAGCCGTACTTCGTTATCAAGTCACGAATGAAGTCATCTTTCTGCTTCAGCTGGAGCACATGCTCCTTCTTTAGCTTCTGTATCTCGTCCTTCAAGGACTTCACAGTCTTTTTTAGTCCCTGGACTACTGTATCATCGTTCGCTCTGTTCTTGGACTCTGGCGTGCTGAAGCAGTTGGCAGATAAAATGGAGCGTTTGACTTTTCTTTGGGTCGAACATGGCGTGGAGAGTACGGAGGCGGGTGGTGCAATGGATGGTGCGGGCGAGGCAGCCAACGATTGAGCTTGGATGGTCAGCATCTTTTGCTGGTGGCGAACCAATTGCTGCCTCAACTCACTGTTCTCCTTTTGTAGCTCCAATATTAGTTTAGCTTGATCTACTTCAGAATCTGGCACCTGAATTGATGATTCCTCATTTGCCGCACATCCCTGAAGAGTACACTACAACCATCAATATGCTTTTTGGTTTATACAAGACAACTCAGAGAATTCAAAAGCTCATATGTTTTAGGTTCCTTGATTTCTTGCCAAAGAAGCTGAAGAGCCAAACCTTTGTTCTTATCTCCTTGGCACGATCAGCCCAGTGGAGTGTGTTCTGCGTCTCACCAAAAGAGAGATTACTAGGGCTTATATTGGCAATCATGACAGTGTTGCATTGCCCTCCCAAGGAATCCTTGAGAAGTTGGGTCAGCTTGGAGTTGCGGAAAGGGATGTGCTTCTTTCCCTCCACAAGAGCATTGATGCAACTGCTCAAAGCAAGGAGGGAGCGGTTGATGTTGGCACCTTCGATCGATCTCTGCGTTCGTTGATCAGTTGCCAGAGCTCTCTCTGATCCAGCTAGATCAATAAGCGAAAGTTTCCCGATGCGTCTCACAATGGTACCTGAATCATTGCATCTGTATTCTGCCACCACCTACATATGAATGAAAGATAGCTTCGCATGATCAACATTTAGTACCTAAATGCACAGAGAGCTGGGAATCAGGTACTAAACTACCTGAAGTATTGCATGAGACCGGGAAGATGTCTCATTGGCTCTTGTTGGCTCGGTGGTTCTGTTTTGATTGCCTTGCTGAAGCAATGTCATGACCTACAGGAGAAGATAACAACAAAAGAAGCATCATCATAACCAGTGCTTCAAGAATTCACAACCAGAACAAGTTATACTAGTGAAGACTAGGATTACCTCATCCGTTGTGTAAGCTCTATACTGTGTGAGACCAGCAGCTACAATTCCCTGAATAGTACGGGAGCAAAAAAATATTAAATACTATATTTTCGCTACAGAAGATTCAAATTTTGTTTAAGTGAATCTAAGCTCCTAACTCATGCCTTACTTCATTTCACTTAAGCATTGAATGATTATACGGTAACCATGTCACTGAGGTACAGAAGGTGATTGAGGAGGCTGTGGGGAAGAAGTAGAGTAGAAGTGCAAGAAGAAAGATTACGATTTAGAATGAGCCAAAATAATTATTTGTTTCGTTACGACAATATCATTGAAGTAATATAATGGTAAGAGTAGACACTGAGTTAGATTTCACTATCAAAGAATAATTACAGATGAATTACACTAGACAGTGAAGGATGGAGTTTTATAGTCAATAGAATCATAAATCATTAACATAATTTGCTATGAGTTGTATCTACTCTCATCTTTGTTCATAAATCAACATACAGGTAAAATAAGCTAAACTACATTTGTAAGTGCAGCTTGTAAATGCTATTAACAACCAAACATCTACATTTCGATACACGAAACGATTTGCAAATGCTAGCAATAGAATTGGCGTTTATAAGAAATAATGCTCCTAGGAAACTTGCAAGGCATATGGAATGTATATATAACTCAATTGAGCTGCAATGTACAGATAACCTTCAATAAATCCGGTGTCAAAATTTATAAGCAATTTATGTTTGGGGGAAGTAGAAGCTGACTAACCTGTTTATCTTCCCTTAGGACAAGGGGTCTGCCAGGGGATAGCAAGTCTCTGACAGTCTCATTGTAGACCTCAAGGTAAGAAAGTTGGACTGAGTGATCCCCATCATAGCTCCTCTGCCTAATCTTAGAGAAGAGATCCTTGATAGCCAGAACCATGACACCCGGGTTCTCCACTGTCCCTAACATTGTGTATGTTTTGCCAGCTCCTGTTGCACCATAGCAGAATACTGAACCATTCCTCCCTTGTAGAACACCTTCCACAAGATCTGCTGTGCTGCATAAACAGACACAAGCGTTGCAAAAAGCTTTTCTCATGATGCATACTTGGGAATAGAGATAAGAAGGCTGCCTTGTCGATACATTATGACAAACGAGAGCATGCAATCGATACTAAAGGGTTCAGTGGATTCTTTTCGACAGAGTATAACTGACATTTCCGCATGGCAGTGGACAGTGATCAAGAAGCATGAAATTAAAGGGGAAATCACGGATGATACACATCGATTGTATGAGGAAGAAAACAAGAAATATGGTCATTGACAAGATCTAAATAGAGAAAAACTAGCATCGATTCAGCTTGAAGATTACAAGAATAGTAATATTATTGATATGAAGAGATCTTTTTATGGAAGTTACCATGGTCTTGCTAAAGAACAAACAGTTTAAATGGGAGGAATTGTGTTTGAATTATATGCAAAGAAGCAGTAATCAGGTAGTGATGCCTTACGTGGTGGCGTAGACTTCTTGCTGCGGCGTGGAATCCGGAAAGGAGGAGTCGAAGCAGAAATGCCGCCCTCGGACCCTCTTCAGTCGGAGGTAATCCGTCTCGGACGCGAACTCCGTCAAGTAGACGTCTTTCCTGTTCACGATCTTCACGCAGCAGCGCGACCCGGCGTCCTTCTCCTTCTTCGCCATCGGCCTCAGCCGCACGAACACGAGGATTCGGCTGCCAGGGGCCTCTCGGTTCTCAGCTGCTACAGCCCCCAATTGATCCCCACCAACCTTGCTTCTCCCCACCCAGCCATCCGACTGCGCACCATCGCTGATCAACTCTCTCAGCGAGAGCTTCCCCGTCGTCGCAGCCCTTCCGACTCCGGGAGCCGTGGCCACCGCCTTCTTGGGGCAGGCGGCGGAGTTCACCGCGATCCGATTCTGGTCCCAGACTTCTTGGTTCTCCTTGGTGGCGTCAGCCATCGGAAACAAGCCGCGATTCCCGTTCTCCTTCTGGATCGGATCCCGCTCGTCTTCTTCACCCTGCTTTTCTTGTTCTTGCTGCCTCCGGCGGCGGCTAGAGTCGGCCAGCTCGACGCTAGGGTGGTGGCTGGCGAGGACGCGGGGGTCCGCGGAGCCCGTTCTGGAGGCCAGTTGACTACGGTGCTGCTCGTACAAGAGGGTGAGGGCCCTCATCTTCTCCCGGAGGCCGTGGTGCGGGTCACGCAGAAGCCGCGCCCTCGCCCGCTGCCCTTCTCGATCATGATCCGCCGAGGCCGGCTCGTTGCGGCCGATCGAGATCTGCGACCGTGTGGAGACCGGCATGGTCTGCCAGAATCAACTCCCAAGAACAAGAAGACGATGATATCGATGACGCTATTGGCGCATCAAGCCGACGATTTCTTCCACTTCTCCCCCCCCCTGCCAAAAAGATTCTGCGAACGAATCCTTCGATTGGAGATTTGTTTGGGGGATCGGGATCTTGAACGAGAAAGAAAGGGAGATTAGGGATGGAAGCAGCAGGAGCTGGGAGGGAGGGAAGGAGGAAGGGAAGATCCGGGGCGTTGTTCGGGGATAGAATGGACGGCTGAGAAGAGTCGGCCGAGGAGGGGGAAAGAGAGAGAGAGGGCGAGGCGGTGTTGTTTGAAATCTCCGGAGATGTGCTGCAACGGTCGGGAAGTGCAACGGTCGAACGGTTCGAAAAAAATAATTGGCTCGCCTTTAAAGATCTGTAGATGCGTGCAATCATCGAGTAGCGATTTGGATTATTAGTAAATGGCATCCGCTTGGCATTTACCTACGTGGCAGCAAGAGACAGAAGATTCGCCGAAATTACATCTGTGCCGTGCTCCAGCACCTGGGCCTGTGAGTCAAGCAGGCCACCCAAATTGGACCAACAGCGTTGGTAGCCCAACTTGCCTCGAGTCATGCTGTGGAAGGTTGAAATTATAGGTTTGATGGGCATCATTTTCCGTGATTTATTGTTTTTTTTATCAATATTATTATATATGAAAGCTTAAGCTAACTTTAATTTATATTTCTAACACATATATCCCTATTAAAATCACTCTATCAGGTTGATATTATTTAATCGGATCAAGCTTCACATATCCACACATTTGGCAACGTTTTCTACTCGACACTCCACGAGGACAAGATAAACATCCGAGGCCCACCGTGCCATGAATGGTTTCTCAGTGACCTATGGGACCGTCCACAACTTATCAATGTCGGACGGACGACGCAACAGAGGTGAGCAGCGGAGCGTGCGACCGACGACTCTGCACAAACACCATCGCCGGCCTTCGCATGCATGAAATAACAGACGCCGTGGCTTCTACTCTATGCCCGGCACGGCCATTAATGCAGTACGAGCTCGGCCACCCCGGTTGCTGAAACTAGCAAACCAGGCAAAGGCCTCCCGGCAATTCAAGTGGATTCAGAGCCGTGAAAGGCCTGCTACTGCCTTCCCCGTCACGAAGTGGAGCAGCAGCACCGCTAAGCTTGAGTGACCAAAAACCAGTGTGGGGTAACAATGTCACACAAAACATTCACGCTTCATACACCTTAGTCTTAAAGCTACAGAGAGGAATGCATTATCGGAGACAATGAAAAGACCGAGAACATGAAATGACTGTAAAGAAGTGGAGCCTGATGCCTTGGAAGTATCTTGTTCTCAGTGTACGTAACTTCCCCAAGCATTTTTGTTGTCGGTGTACACATATACGTCGATATAAAGAAATATTTTGTTCCACTTGAAGTGAATACAACTTATGCAAAGTGTGTGTGTGTGTGTGTGTGTGTACACATAATCTACATTAGGTATGCTGATATGAAAACTTTGATATTTGTAGCTTCAGTTTACTGGAGGAGGCTATAATCTACATTTAGCTATGCTGATACTTGTGCATTATTGGTTATGTACTCTCTTCTTTTCATTGCCAACAAAAGTCCTCTCTGCAACATTGCTGTTTTACTTGTACGATCACTTACTCTTTAATATATCTGACCTACCCAAAACATAATAGTCTTTAATTGGTTCTGTGCAACGTGAGGTGAAATTTATTGATACGGCCGTATACTGCTGTAGCATTCATCCCTGTCATTCTCCCCTTCGCCATAACGTGTCCTCTTCTGCAACTCTCTTGGGCTGTAATTATATTCTAATTCTATGCTAAATTCCTTCATTTCAAGCTTGAGTTGATAAATGGAACACAATAAAACCATTTATATTCTTGGAAGGCAGCCCTAAAATAAGCAAAAGAACTAAGGACTTTCTATTTCTAATACTATGTTTAATTATAATGAGTGTTGATTAGGTTGAAAAAGAAATGCTACTCAACTAAATATTTATTTAAAAGATGTTAACTAGTTTAACTGGTAGACCTAAATTAAACGCTATTTATGGAAAATGTATTTGGTGATATCCATTGATTCCTTGTACGGGTTTTCAATTATTTCTTGAGACAGGCATATTAATGCTGACTATTAGAATAAAATAATCGAAACATTAAGCGTACCAAACAACATTCACTAGCTTGTGTTTGATGATCGATTCCTGCAGGGCTTATTGAACCCCTAATAGAAACAATGTACTTTACTCCATAATTAGAACTAACTTCTGCCAACGTGATCTCGTGCTTGCTACATATTATAGATTTTGCTGTGTCAAAGCCATCAGTGGAATTGATACTAATGATAGATGATACATCAATGGAGTATAACATGCAAGTAGCATATTTGACTTGTACATCAGGCTAGGTTATTACGTGCACCATCAAGCAGTAGTACAACATTCAGTAGCATACTTGGAAGTGCCCACCAATGTGGTCTGAGGCCTTCGTTCAGCAGTTAGCTCCTTGTGATCATACTGTCTCAAATGAGAAGTAGGAAGTCCGAGCACAGCTTTCAGAAGGCAGGCCGCAGGCATCCTCTAGCTTGCTCTCGTTCCATTCCTCCTGCATGGCTCGGTTCATGCGTGCTACACACAACCGATCCTGCTCCGCCCAGCACGGAGCAGCGTTGAGTGCGGCACTGTCGTCGTTCCGCCTCATCCGTGGCGACACCAGACCGGTTGAGACGGTGAGGTAGTCTACCATGGCATCCAGAAGCGATCTCGGCGCTCGGCCTCGCCCGTCCCAGAGCCACACGCGGGCCATGCCTCGTTGAACTGCGGAGGCCACCGACACCTGCACGTCGGTCTCCCCCATGACGGTTTGGCTCATCCGAACTACGAACTCGCCTGGGCGGTGGCCACCGCTGACCAGGACGGTTTCGTTGAGGTCTAAGGCCGCCATGTGAAGCGTTACCCGCCCCACTGGCTTCCTAGGGAACGAATCATCCGGATAGAGGACGCGCACAACGAAATCGCTCGAGCCGAGGACTAGTCTGGCGGCGCGGCCGTTGGAGACGAACAGGAGATGGAAGCGCCGGGCCGCATGTGTGTCGGAGGCGGCGTTGAGGACGGCGATCTCGAAGCCCTTGGAAGCTTCAAAATTTGCCCACAGCGAGAAGGCAGCGAGGACAAGGAAGACGGAGACCCGCAGGAGGAAGCTGGGAGACGAGAGCGGGGATACAGGAGTGGCAGCGTTGGAGACGGAGGGAGGTGTCGGAGCGGAGGTGGGAAGGATAGACTGATCCATCTCGGACAATGACCGAAGCGAAGAAGAAACCATCGCTGGATGGCTGCTAAGCTGTCGTATGAACGTTAACGTATAGTGGCGTGTCTGTATGCGCGAGTTCTTGCATCGCCTTGCATCAGTCACCGTCAGATCAACTCATCAGGCCCGTGATCACTGTGTTCTTGCCTCCAACTGTGGAAGACCCTTGTAACCGTTGGATTTGCCTTGCGATTCGCGCCCCTGCATCGCTTGGGCTCCCCCGTTGCCCCGTCCTCAGTCACACATGCATATGAATCCAGCTTGTCCTCGACACAGATTTTGGTACGTGGATCCGAAAAGTTGATGTATGACACTCGTGTTGGTGCTTCCAAGACTAGGCAGGAAAATTAATGATGGAATGCATGTCACATCTGCTAACAATAGCGTCTTTGATGAATTAGAGTCCATTTTCATCCATCTTATTGTCTTCGTGTTACTAACACAACGCTCTGACGAACTAAGTTATATATTTATAAATATTTTTTTTATATATTTATCATAATATTGGATGTTAAAGGTCAAAGCACTTAACTAATCAGTCTATCTGTACCCCAAAACACAAAAAAAAGAAGGGTCTTAATTTCCCAGTTCCCATTAATGGTAACTTTGATGCACCCATGGGTACAAAGGTCGACGGCAACACACCCTGCGACACCATCGCACCTGTAGTTTTCCCCATCACCATGAACACCGAAGGGAAGTCAGTATTTGCAGGTACATGATTGCTGCGAAGAACCACTACTCTTCAAAGCTACCTCCAGATGAGGTGTTCTTCTCTCTTCTCATCCAAACTGATTCCTTGTGGTCCTGCTTGCGGCAGGAGTTCCTGCAAAACCTTCTGATCCATTAGCAATCATCTCAAATTCAGTGTACTGAAGATTACTCACTGAAATAGAGTAAGCATCTTAGCTTGTTTATACTTGATCACCAGCCTCTGCTCCCTTAGGATCCAAAAAGATAGGGTGCCATATCTTAGCTTCAGCCATCAAGTTTGAGTCCTGGAAGTGGGCAACAAGTGCTGCTCTACCCTGGATTCGTGCATATGCTAGAGAGATAATCTTCTCACTGTTGAACTTCTCCCACTTCTTCCCACTGAATGCCTGCAAATATACATTAAGGGTTTAGTGAATCTCCCCAGGAATGATCATACTCCTAGTAGTCCTAACTAGAGCAGAACAAAACCTGGTAAAAGGTTAATATGTGCGCAGGAGACAGCATGTTAATGAATGCATAACCCACGTTGCACTTTTGCTGCATGAAAGAACCAACATTGATTAGCTCAATAATACATTATCATCATCAACCCACACTATTGTTTGACTTTCGTGCATATTACCTTGAAATCAATTGGCAGGTAGAAAAAGTCATAGGTGCCTTTGTGAGTTGCGTCTATTTCGGCTAAAATCATCCTGGAGGTGTACCTGGAGAACATGTAATATCCAAATTAGGTTTATAATCCTGCATGCATGGCAAGACTGCATGGATTTTTATGATTCTATATGAGAAAAAGATATCTACTTGTACGGAATGTTCTTTATCATTATCGTTGTTCGAGTGTCTTCCCCCTTGGTGATTTTATCCAAGTCAAGCCGATACTGGTCGTTGTTTGCTCGGCCAGGATAAGGAGCATTGTAAAAAGGCGCAGCTCCAAATCCCTGAGAAGGCACATTCCCTGATACAGTAATGCCTTGATTCTTCACGTTCGCAAGTGAACTACCACCGGAAGGAGTCATGTTCATCACGAAGGAAGTGTCTTGTGTCACAGGGATTAAATATCCATGCTGATGGTGCGATGACCCCAAGAACGAGCCATGCTGGTTCGAGTAGAGAGAGCTCTGTGCTCGTCCGTGTCCATCCGCCATGAACGAGCCTCCTGTAGCTCCAGGCTGCCAAGAAGAAGACTGCACATTACCCATGTGAGAAGTCGAAGTACCCCAGGGATACCGTGAGCCACTTTGATTTCTAACACCAGATGTGTTTGGAGTTGGAGGACCAAAATAAGTTAAATTTCCTGAGATTGAAGTCATCCCTCCCTGAGCGCAACCGAGATATGGGAAGGAATGAGATCGCTGAGATCCACCTCCCTGTAAAGGACTGCAGCTGCTGCTGGAGCTTATCTTGTCACGATAACCCGATAATCCAGTGGGGTTCGCAACGGACTTGGCAAAAATTTCTAGTGTAATGTCATCATTTCTCCATGTATCTTGCTGACAATATGGAATGTCATTCGGGATACCGAGTTGTGGCCATGATCCTGTCATTCAAGAGACATCCACTTCATACGATGGCAAGTGTTCGAATCAAAAAGATAAACACCAATAGATTTGAGCTTGAGAACATTGTCAGCAAGATATAGATACCTGGAGACGAATTGGCAATGGACAGGCCCCCATGAACTATGCTCTCGTCTTGTTCAGACTCACGACTCAGCTGTTGCATCGAGCTGTTTAGAAGATCGAGGTTTTAGCACGCAAGGAATAGTTCAAATTAAGGTAAACAAGAATCTACCACATAATTGAACTCATATACATACTTCCTACGAGTTCCACCAGGGCGGCTGGGTTCTATCTCAGTGTTGTGCAATGATCGAAGCGCAGCTTCTGCTGCTCTGACATCATAGAACTCGATAAATTTGTGGTGCCGTTTGTGAGGAGTCTCCCTTATCTGCTCCATAGCAAACAAAGCAACATCTTAGCACAGACCTTATGCGAGTTATCAAGATCTTGCGTAAGCAATACTGACCTCTTTGATTTCACCGTACGCCCCGAACATTTGCGCAATGTCTTCGGTAGAAAGTGAAGGTCTCGAATTGAACACCACAAGAGTTCCTTGGTTCATCTCTTGGTTCGATGGGTTATCCTGGAAATTACAAGAACAAAGGATGAACAAGCGATACAAACTAATTAATGAAAGCAAAATAGGATAAAGAAAAGTATCCCTATCGGACCTTCGGAATCGAATAATGTATGTCGAGATTTCTTCGTCTTAAGGGCATGTCCTGTAATGCACGCCTGGCAGATTGAGCAGCTCGTATATCATAGTAAGATATCATCACAAATCCCTTCGGTTTGCATGCAGTATAAAGACTTCGAATTTCTCCAAATTTCTGCAACGTTCCAAAAAAAATATGATTTAAATTCATTCAAATTTATTACCGTCGTCCATCAAAGTTAAAGACTTCGAATTTCTCCAAATTTCTGCAATGTTCCAAAAAAATATGATTTAAATTCATTCAAATTATTACTGTCGTCCATCGAAGCAGTCATTAAATTCATCAGAGGCAATCTATTGATCTTTGCGATTCACTCAAGATTAAGCTGCAAATAAAGCTATACTACAAGAACACAAACAATTACCTCAAAGAGCGACCGCAGTTCAGAGTCTTCGACATTATCGTCGACGTTTCGCACAAATAAAGTTCTCGAAGGATGCTCGCAATGCGGGTGTGCCACCGAAACAGTCCCAACACCACTGGCAAGAGTGTACTGACGGTTTACATTGCCTAAATAGCTACCAACTGTACTGCTCTCCTTAGGATCAGAATCCAATTCCATTTTCCCTCCACCGCAGAAAAGATCACAGTCTTCCAACGCGACAAGCACTTGTCCAGGCGACTCATTAAGGTCAAGACAATCCAGTGCGCCGGACAAAAGCGCTGCTTCATCATCAGGTAACATGATCCCAACATCTCGAGGGTCGACATCATCCATGGGATCCTTACCCTTCCTATCATCATGAGTCGACTGAGTACCCTTACGTGAATCTGTAACGCTCGCTGAATGACAAAACAAGAATGGTAGCGTCAGTTCAGCATACAATAGTTGCAAGCTAAGAAACATGAAAAGAAAGCAGCATCAGACGTTGCTTATCACGATGACGCACCGGCGACGAGCTCGAGAAAAAGCTGAAATCACTTTTTTCATTAAGTGGATTGGAAGCAGATGGAATGACCCAAACATTGTCAGTCTTCTTTGAAGTCTCTACGATTCGAGGAATTAATAATATTCATTCCAAAGTATACGACGAAATTTGGGTCAAAGCAACAGAACTCACCAACTTAAACAAGCAAAGTTCCAAATGTACTTACGTATCGGGACAGAGTTCTTCGTTGCCCGATCCATTGTGTTTCCTCTGCAGCATCACAAATAAATACAGGTTCGGAAGGTAAAGTTTTCCTTAGCATACACATTAAGTAGATAGAAATTTATCTCTAATTATATACTTACAACTTAATGTTTTTCTCAATCACTTGTAAATTGATTACAATCTAAATGAAATCATCGAGTAAAGCAAAAACACCTTTTCAACATTTTGGTCACCTAATTTTTCTAATAAATTTATGTCGCGATCAATCCGATCCTCTGTTTTTTATGCCATACGATGAAATTAAAAACAATTCATTGACATCAAAACACACATCACATTAGAAATTTTTATGGATTATTATCAAGAATACTTAAAATATTAAACATTTACATCGATCAAATAATATGAAACTTAAATCAAAAGAGAAAGGTGGATCGAACGTACCTACAGCCAATGGCATCGACGAGTCCAGTCCTTCTTCTCCGTGAGTGTATATATATATATATATATATTAAACTTAAATCAAAAGAGAAAGGTGGATCGAACGTACCTACAGCCAATGGCATCGACGAGTCCAGTCCTTCTTCTCCGTGAGTGTATATATATATATTTTTTTTTATGATAACGAGGGTTCCAAATAAGGTAAAAAATTAATTTTAGTTTTATTTTTATTTTTAAGTTCAAAATAGGAAATACTAATTTAATACTTGTAATAATTCCTCATAAGGAAAAATCGATTTAGCAAATATATAATACTGCTTTCTTGCAAGACAAATATGATGCAAACGGTTGTCTGCGAAGATTCTTTCTGTAACTTTCTTAATGTAGAAGTCTCTTTAAATCACTGTATCTACAGTTCCTATAACTTCTTGAAAACTCCTAGGTTTTGTCGAGCATGACGGAGACAATTGTCGTCTTTCTTCCATTGTTGTGTTCACAAACTGACGGACGGGCGATCAACCATCACTTGTCGCACCTCATCATCAGCAAGCATTAATTACCATTTAATTAACTTAATGCTACCACCTTTTATTTTCTTTGTTATTGAAACCTATTTAATTATTTTATCCAAAATTATAAAGTGATTAAGATGAGTTTTAATTTAATCTTATTCTTTTTATTTTATCCAAATGAATTCTAATCTTATTGTTTTTATTTTATTAATTAAATTAAATATAATATTTTATTATTAAACTTTTCTTTATGTATTTCTATAGCCCTTAGTGGAATCAGGTAGACTCAAAAGGTTACACTACTAAAAGGCCAGCTATAAGGTTATGTGGTTAAGTTGAACCTGACTTGAATTTGGTCTGGATTGAATCGAACCTACTTAAGTCTTTGCTTGAATCTAATTGAATTCAATTTTATTCTAATTTGAATCTGACTCGAACCAACCTTGACCTAATCAAACCAAGCCGACCAAGACTTGATTGAACCTAGAGCCTAAACAATGTGGCCGGGCTCAACGTTTTTATGACCTAACCTTATGGACTAGCATTACAATATCAATGGGTCGAACTTGTTGCACGGTGCAGACTTGGCAGCTTACATCTGAGCAGATCCAATCGGGCCTGTTTGATTGAATCAGGCCTGATGCTAGTTATCAATTAATCATTTTACGGTTCGATCACCCTCGCTAGGCCTAGGCTAAAACATGCTAGCCCAAGCAAATCGTCCCACATGACTAGCCCAAGTGGATCAAACCAGTGGGCCGACTCGAAATCAAGCCCTTGTGCTACAAATAAATAAAAACATAAATAATAAATTAATAACCAGATGTTTATAAATAGAAAATAAAAAATATAATAGAATCAAATTACATTATCCTAGATAATGGTAACCTCTTATGCTTAGCTCAAGGAGGACGCATCAAACAACCTCTTATGCTTAGCCCATGGAGGAGGCATCAGACAATCTTTGATGTTAACCCGAGGAGGAAGCATTTTGATACTTAGCCTAAAAACATGTCAGATGCATTTCGTTGATTAGCCCAAGATGAATATATTGGATGACCTTTGATGCTTAGCCTAAGAAAGACGCATCGGGCATTTGATGCTTAGTCCGAGAATGATGCATCATATAATAGAGGATATGACATTACTAGAACTGTTATGGTACCATAGAGGAGTGTACATCAAGCAATGGAGGAGACAACACCATCTGAACTACCATAATACTATTGAGGAACTTACAACGAGTAGTGGACAAGACGACGTCACTCGAATTACTACAATACTATTGAGTGGAGGAGTATCTCAGTCAATCGGTTAACCTATCCATTTCGAATAACTGACAATGGATGTGACTAATCCACTATAGTGGCAACGAGGTGCCCACATTGAGCAATAGAGGAAGGAACAATTGAATCACTCTAGAATGGCCAATCGATTTGCTATAGAGTAGTTAATATGCCCATATTAGATGATAGAGGAGACGACAATAGATCCCCTTCTATAACGATGCCAAAGAACTCACATCAAGAGGTGAAAACTTGTTGCTCGATCTATATGAAGATGCTAAGAGGCCCATATTGAGCGATAAAGGAGACAACGATTGATCCCCTATTGTAATGATACTAAGGAACCCATATTAAGTAGCACAAGCTCGTCACCACCGAGTCTATAATGGAGATGTAGAGAGGCCCAGATTAGGTGATGGAAGCCCATCATCAACTAATTTGCTATGAAAACGCATATCACCCATCACCACTCGACTTGCTATAGGGAGTCAAGACGCCTATATCGACTAATAGAACAAATTGCCTTCCCACCAATTGGTCATTTATAATATCATCGATCTATTATGATGTTGGGATGCTTTTATTCGCAAATGATATATCATACATTAGAGATACTTATGTTTGTGAATGATGCATAGGAAGTTATTATGCTTTTATATGTAAAAGTCTCATTAGATACTTTAGATGCTTTTGTCCATAAAAGATGCATCACTCGTCAGAGATGCTTATGTTTGTAAAGAGTGCGTCAGATATTATGATGCTTTTGTCCATGAAGAACATATCAAATGCTTTAGATGCTTTTGTTTACAAATAATATATATGCTTGTGTCCTTGAAGAATGCACCAGAAGTTGACATGATGACATTAGAGACTACATATACTTTTGTTTGCCATAGGTGAAAGTATTGTGAATAGAGGTTGGAGCACCCTTGCTCAAGGTTGGAGCACCCTTGCTATAGCACTTGTTGAGTAGATCGACGAATAATGTTCTTATAACATGGGCCCTCTTGACGCTAAAATTATATGGGAAATATTGATGATATTAGGATTAGTTCAAGTCAGCATGCTTAAGAAATCATCAAGTATAGCTGAGAAGGTCTCAGATGTTCAATTTGATACTAGCTTACATAAAGGCCAAGGTGAGTAGGGTTCTCAACGTAATTCATCTAATGCTCAAGTTAGTGACGAAACTGAGTAGAGGCTTCAAGTAAATAATCACTAATCTCAATTATTATTGTTTGATGGGCTTTGGGCAAAATATTTACTTAGCATTTTGTATTGGGCTAATATGCATGTGGCTCAATAATTGATTGGGTCCCTTTCCATCCTAATTTGAATAGGCTACCACTCATCAAATCTTAAATGGGATCAATACCTGTGTAACCATTCCATACAACAACCTCCATCTTGATTTAACAATAACAAATTGAGAAATATTTTAGCTCTCAACTTACTAAATCATCAAAATCTCCAACTAACTTAAGCATCAAAAAAGATTTTATCGATCATGTCCTTGCACAATTGTGGCATGATATATATTGCATTGTCTAATGAGTGTAGATAATCTTTGATTGGGTCCAAACCATCTTTACTTATCGAATAATCAAAATATGATAACTTGATAAATATTTTTTTATATAATACTAAATCATCAAAGTCTCTCAATAGACAGTTCAAGTTAATACACCTAAACAATCCTATACTCTCCTACGTCATATACTTCATATGTAGGTAATTCAAGTTAGTACACCTAAACGGTCTCATAACATCCTACATCATATAATCTATAATCTTTATGTGACAATTCAAGTTGGCACGCCATAATACCCTCATAGGTCTAACGCTCCCTACACAAGAAATTCAAATTAGCACACCCTGACTTTCTCACGTGTTCATGTTCCAACACTATCTATACAGATAAGTCAAGTTAGTATGCCTCAATACTCCTTGGCATCTCCACGTTCTATACACCCTATATAATTAATGAATATTACTTGATCATTTATTAATATAGATAATTGTTGTCAAGTCGAGCCTGACATTATGCTCCGACAAGAACAAACAATTCCCCTTAAGCATAATGGTGGGGATGATATGTGTAAATTGATAATTAATTAGGATTCAACATTTAACATCTAATCAAATTATAGATAATCAAAACATGGCTCCACAAAATGATTATCCAAGAGACTTAGTCAACATGATTAAGATGTGACACTACTTAAGCATGCCTATGTAACGAAATGATGATATAACACCACCTAAGTATGCCCAATCAATATGAAAACTAAAAGAAAATATTATATACACTAGGGGCATATAAAAATGATTACTAATATTTTGTAACGATAAAAGTTAAGTTATTGACATCTTGATGACGATGATATTTTTTTGAACTTGAGCAGATGTAATGCATCTTCTCCAAGTTAGATGCATTGCACAAAAATATACTTTTGGATCAAATATTTTTATCTTGAGCGGATATATTGCTCATAAAAGGAGATACTTTATGATGTTATTTAATTCTAGGCAGATGCATTGCATATAAATGAGATGTTTTGGTACCAAAGGAGATATGTTTGATGCTTCAAATGATTATTTTATCTTGGGTGAATGCATCACATGCGCTAATGTAATACTTTTAAGATGTGTTGGAAGCTTTGGTACTTTTATATTACCCTAGTAAATATATTACATACACATTGGATACTTCGAATGTCTTTTTGTCTTGGGCAAACACATTAGTAGAAGAGAGGGTGACCTCACCCTGAAACAAAAGTGTACTTACATCAAAAGAAATCGATTATAACGATCTCCTTCCCGTTTATATTGATCAAGAAGACTTGCAGAAGCCCTACTCACCTTTCTCTATTTTGATGGATCCTTCGTATGACTAAAAATAAGAAAAAGATAAGTATTCTCTATCATAGCAAACCTTCTCTTATACTTGAGATGATCTTTTGATTTTTAAATGTGCAAATGGGATAGTTTATGATGCGTCAAAACCTTTGATTTTTTTTTTTTCAATTCACTATTTGACAAAATGGTGATACGATGTGATGGTAAAGAAGCTCAATAATGGTGTTAGATTTTATTTTTGTTATGAAAAGAAAAGAATCTAGATGGCCTGTAACTATTTATGAAGGTCTAGATAACACACAAAGAATGTAGGTTGATCAACTAAAGGAGACAAATCAAAGCAGAAGGAAGGTTTGATAAATGAGAGTGATCATAAAAAGCCTAATGAGAGTATCAGAGGTGGTATACAGTTCGATAAATGAGAGAATTAGAGGTGATATATATGATTATTATGCTCCAAATACAAAAACATGCTCTCAAAGGCCATGCTTAAATTGTGTTCCTAACACAGCCAATCTTAAAGTGTTGCTACCACAGCACTGTCAACAAAAATTTTATATGAAGATAAGATATCATTATTTATATAAGAAAACGATCCGAACACCGAATATGTATTATTTAAAGGCAGAGATGAATTGTCACACGCTAATGTACCAAACATCAAATTCACGAGGACAAATATATCGCAACTTAGAACGAAGATCCGAAAATAAGCAGTCCTCATGTGCACATATCACGGCTTACAATACTAACTGTTGGTAGGTCAGGAAATTTAAGATCATTTTCGTACAGTAAGACATCCGAACTCATTCTACGACTCTGCACCTAGAGAGAGAGAGAGAACATTAATTTGGTCCCGGAAAGAAGAGAAAGAAGACCTGGGTGCCGCAGGTTAGCAATGTGCCTAGCAGCAGACTCGCCTCATCTCTCACCCTATACACTTGAACCTTATTTATTTACATCATACTATCATCTGTAAAAGAAAGAAAAGAAAAAGAAAAAGGATCCCGCCCTTATTTCCATTAATGGTAACTTTGATGCATCCATGGGTTCAAAAGTGGACACACCCTCTGATACAATTGCACCTGCAGTTTCCCCCCCTCGCTGTATTCTACACTCGGAACAACCAAGGAAAGTTTGTATTTCCAGGTACATGGTTGCTTCCAAGAACTTCTAGTCCTCCGAACTAGTTGCAGAAAAGGCGCTCTTCTCTGGATTCCCATTTGGACTGATTCCTTGTGCACTCTGAAGTATGTTGACAGTCCTATCTTCTTGATGAACACGTGTACTACTTAATGGAAAGAGTTCCTGCAAAACCTTATAATCCATTAGCAATCATTTCCACTACACTATACTAAAGATTGCTCGAGGAAGAAGGTCTGCGAATAATGGAGTAAGCATCTTTATTTAAAATGTTATATTACAATCTAGGATGGAGAAAATTCAACATACGAAACAGCAAAGGACATAAATATCTCAGTAGAATTCCACTTTGCAATATTTCATTTGAAGAGGTATGGCTCAAGAAATATAATCAAAGATTTTTGTTCAGACAAACCGTTTTACTTATTTGGCAATTTCATCCATTAACCATGGAATTTACAAAATTAGGAAAAATAAAGATGATTCATGTTAAGCATTTCTTTGCATGCTTGCCTGCATGAATATATATGCAACTGATTGGGCCAACTCTGTGAATAATTCATATGCAGCCAAAAGAAAAATATTAATTCTGGCCTTAGAATGTGCCTGATCAAATATCTCACAGGCAATTGCATTATTATTATTATTTCGTGTGACATTAAGCATATGGCATGACATTGATTGTAAAGGAAAAACAAGGTATTGGTGCCTCAAAACAGACACTTGATTCATGGAATACGTCAGGTGAGACCTAACAATCTCATAAGCTAAACATGAGGTTTTATTATACAGTAGCATTCAATATTCTCTAGTAGCCTTAGCAAAATTGCTTATCCACCAATTTTTCAGCTTATATACATCCCATATATTATAAACAACTACTCCATATAGATCCCAAGAGATTTTTGGACTTTTACCTGATCACCAGCTTCTGCTCCCTCAGAATCAAAAAGAATAGGGCGACATCTCTTATCTTCATTCATCAAGCTAGAATTCTGGAAGTGGGCAACAAGTGCTGCTCGACCCTGGATTCGTGCATATGCCAGAGAGGCAACCTTCTCACTGTTGAACTTCTCCCACTTCTTCCCATTGAATCCCTGCAAGTATATATAGAGGTTCAGCGAAGCTCCCTAGTTCACATGATTTTATTGTTTGATATGCCCTACCAAACTTCCCTCTCCCACTAATAAACATTTTAGAATTTAGCAAGTAGTCCTAACTAGAACAGAACCAGCAAGCAAGGAGCAGAATAAAACCTCATAAAAGGATATTATGTGTGCAGGAGAAACCATGTTTATAAATGCATAACCCACATTGCATTTATTCTGCATGAAAGAATCAACATTAGATTAGCTCAATAAGGCATATTATCATCAAACCACTGTTGTTTGACTTTTGTGCATATTACCTTAAAATCAATTGGCAAGTACAAAAAGTCATAAGTGCCTTTGTGAGTTTCATCTATTGCAGCTAAAAGCATCTTCGAGGTGTACCTAGAGAACAATTAATATCCAAATTAGGTTCATAATTCTGTATGCTTGGCAAAACAGCACAGCATTTTATGATTTTTTTTTAAATACATACTTATTTGGAATGTTCTTTATCATTATCGTTGTTCGAGTATCTTCCCCCTTAATGATTTTCTCCAAGTCAAGCTGATACTGCTTGTTATCAAGTTGGATCCCCTGGTTGTCAGCTCGCCGACTGCGGTTACGATCAACTAGACCATTGATGCCAATGGAACTTGGGCCAGAATAGGGAGCATTGTGAAAGAGCACAGGTCCAAATCTCTGAGAGGGCATCATTCGCACGTTCGGTGAACTATTATCTGGCATATTTCCTGATATAAGACCTTCATTCACTGTGGCCCGAGGAGTCATATTCATATGTAAACTACCACCATTTTGGTTAATCCCAATGTTTCCAAATGGGACCTGGTTCATCAAGGATGTCTTTGGTGACTCGGGGAAAAATCCATACTGCCTCACGAAAGGAACAGATGGAGCTGATCCAACATGATGTGGATGCTGATTGTGCGATGACCCCAGGAACGAGCCATGATGGCTTGAATAGAGAAAGCTGTGTGCTTGCCCTTGTCCATTTGACATGATTGAACTTCCTGTAGCTCGAGACTGCCAAGAAGAAGACTGCACATTGTCCATGTAAGAAGTCAAATTACCCCATAGAAACTGTGGGCCAGTCAGACTTCCAACACCAGATGCATTTGGAGTCAAAGGACCAAAAGAAGTTAAATTTCCTGGGGTCGAAGTCAGCACTCCATGACCGTGATCTGGGAAGGAATGAGACTGTTGATATCCACCTCCCAGAAAAGGACTGCTGCCAGAGCTTATCTGGTCAGGATGACTGGCCCTATTTTGGTCCTTCCCAATTGGTGCAATCTTCACAGAAGATATCTTTGGAGAGAGTAGAGAAGATAATCCAGACAAATCGTTATTTCCAATAGGGCTCATTGCTGCCCCACTAGGGGACTTACTAAAAATTTGTAGTGGATTGTTATCATTTGGACTACTGAATTGTGCCCATGGACCTGTCATTCAAGAGATATCCAGTTCAAATATGGCATATTGAATGGACCTGCCATTCAAGAGAGATTAAACACCAATATATATGAATTGGAGCGCACGTCAGCAAGATACCTGGAGGCGAATTGGCAATGGACAGGCCCCCGTGATGCCGATAAACTCTGGTTTCATCCTGTTCCAGCTCATGAGTCAGTTGTTGCATCAAGCTGTTTAGAAGATTGAAATTTTAGCACAAAGTGAAAAATAAGAGCTCCACAGAAAATTTGATTTTAAAAATGTATATTAATAATAACAAATCATCCAAACTGTCAATTAGAGAAGAAGACATTATGATTTTTGTCAATTCGAACCATATCATCCTTTAACAAGGAGCAATAGAAACAGGTTGAGATGTAATTAACAAAAAATTATGATTGAGATTTTGCTTCCATGTGAATATCAAGATTTAAGTTAAAAGGCATGAAACTAGAACCTCAGAGCTCATAAGAACTTATCCAAACTACAATGTAATAGTTCAGATTAAAGTAAAAGAATCTACAGCTATAGCATTTCTCCCCAAAAAATATCCGCAAGCAATGTCATACACATACCTCCTACGAGATCCACCAGGACGGCTGGGTTCCAACTTTATCCGTTTGCCAGCTATGTCACTCTTGTTCAATGACCGAAGGGCAGCTTCTGCTGCTCTGACATCATAAAACTCAATAAATTTGTGGTGCCGTTTGTGAGGAGTCTCCCTTATCTGCTTAATAGTAAATAAGCAACATCTTAGCAAAAACCTGAGTGATGCGTAACCTTATGTGAATATCAATATCTTCCATAAACAATATTGAAGAAGAAACTTCCCACCTCTTTAACTTCCCCATATGCCCCAAATATTTGCTTAAGGTCATCATTAGAAACTGAATGTTCCAAATTGAATATCACAAGAGTTCCTTGGTTCATATCTTTGTCTGATGGGTTATCCTATAAATTAGGACAGAATATGATCAAGTGATAGAAATTAAATGATGGTAAAATAGAACAAAAAAGTATATCTAGTCAGACCTTTGGGATTGAAAAATGTATGTCAAGCTTTCTCCGTCTTAAGGGCTTGTTCTGTAATGCACGCATGGCAGATCGAGCAGATCGTATATCATAGTAAGATATCATCACAAATCCCCTATGCTTACATGCAGTATAAAGACTTCGAATGTCCCCGTATTGCTGAAAGAACAGATATGATCAAATGTCAGGAAAAAGTTCAGAAACAAAGTTCTAGAATAGGAAGGAAATATGAAAAATATGATTTAATATAATATTCCATATGAGGCCATCAATCTTGCATTGCTCACGAAATCATTCAAATTATTGCCATCATGCATGAAAGTAGACAATAAATTCATGTAATCTTCGCTCAAACAACAAGAAGTGCACAACTTAATTCCAACATAGTAAAATGCATACTCTTATCCACTTCATGGATACATTTCACAACTATAATGGGTATATAAATAAAAGCAAGAATCTTCTTATTAAAATTAGAAATCTCGGCAGCATGGATAATGACACATGGCAAATATGCTTCAATATTAGCACCACTTAAACAATTGGGAAATATACATTAACAAGACATAAACCACAAGGAATAACCAATCTTAAATCTTGTGCGTAATATTCATCAAAATCAATTTATTTATCCTTGCAACTAAAATATTAAGCTACAAATGAGCTGAAGCAGACTGATAGAAGAAATAGTTGTACAACAAAAACACAAACAATTACCTCAAAGAGCAACCGTAATTCAGAGTCTTCAACATTACTGTTGATGTTCCGCACAAATAGGGTTCTCGAAGGATGCTCACCATACGGGTGCTCCCCCGAAATAGTCCCAACACCATTAGGAAGACTGTACTGATTAAACCCATTGCCTAAAGACCCATCAGAGACACTTGAATTTGCCACACCAATTGCAATGCTTTCTGTAGGATCAGAATCCAATTCCATACCTCCTACACTGCCAAATAGATCATAGTCTTCCAACTCATCAACTTGACCAGGTAACCCATTGAGGTCAAAATCATCCAGTATGCCAGACAAAAGAGCTTCTTCATCATCAGGTAACATGACCCCAATCTCTTGAAGGTCAAGATCATCCAAGGGATCCTTACCCTCCATATCATTGTTCAGCTTTTTCAATTTAGAAGCTGCATTGACGGTTGATTGAATACCAACATGTGAATCTCTAAAGTTCACTGAATGACAAAACAAGATCTGTAGTGTTAGTTTAGGAGACACTAGTCACAAGTTATGGAATGTTAAAAAAAAGAGAGAAGCATACATTTATCATGACGAAGCACAGGCAATGAGCTTGAGAACAGGCTAACATCACTTGATCCATAAAGTGCATTGGAGCTGGATGGAATAACCCAAGCATTTTCAGCCTTCTTCGCAGTCCCTACAGATTAGAGATATGGGTGAAAGAAGATTCAAAAGGATACAGTCAGTTTTGGGTAAAAGAAGCATTACTGACCAACTTAATCAAAGAAAGTCTCGAATTTACTTACATATCGGGACAGAATTCTCCGAGGCCTGCTCCATTGTACTCACTCTACAGCATCAAAAAGAAACACAGATGGTAACAAAGATAGATTTGGAAGGCAAAGTTTTGTGCAACACATGCACCGACAGAATAATACAACACAGTTATACTACATATTTCCCAACAGGAGTCTTATGAAAGGACCATGAAAAAAAAGAAACTACAATTTTCAAATTGTTCACTTCAACATACATACATTTCATGGTTCAGTTCAACATATGGGCACTCCATGGCCCTTCAGAAATTGTTTGGAAGATTCTTCTAACATAAGAATTCTTAAGAACTTAGAAAAATACTGTTATATCCCGATCCAAGTTATCTCTATGTTAAAAAAATTCACACCATGCTTCAACGCCTCTTCAGAAATTCATAACTACATATTTTTTTCTCAATCACTTACAAATTTATTACAACATAGATCAAATCATCTATTTATGAGTAAAGCAAAAACTCTATCAGACATATGAATCATTAGTGCCAAATCATCATTCCAGACGCGATTTCCTAACATCAAGTTTTTATGTCAGGATACAATATCAAAACAATTACTTGAATTTTAAACATGCATTATCTTTCTTCACATTCGAAATATAAATTGATTAATATCATAAAGGCATGAGATATTAAATATTTAAAATAATAATTAAATAATTCCAAACTTATCCCAAGATCAAGAAAAGGAGAGGAGTTCACCAGTATATACAGGGGTTAAGGTGGGCATTTAATAATGTAAGAAATCTTAATTTTGTTTTCGTTTTTATTTTAAATTAAAAATATTTAAACAATGACTTATCTGAGGTTCAAGATAGGAAACTTTAATTAATTGTTGACACATAATGTAACTAGAATTGACAACTAATTGGAACTCGGCATGTGGCATCTAGTCAGATTATAGACAACCAATCATGATTTTACACCTGTCACCCAATTGGCCTCGAAGACTCAAAGACTCAGTCAATATGATGATTAGGTAGAGTCGCCTAAGCATGCACAGTCAACACCTAAGAGTGCCCAATCAGAATAATATCTAAAAGGAAATATTCCCTGTGGATACCCAACTTGGGCTCTCCTCCAGGGATGCTCTCCCCTTTGAACTTTCCAAACTAAACTCACTACCTTCATCCATTCGTTGATTTAAACATCAAAGGGATTTTGTCGGACATGCCACTAAATAGTTTTGTAGGATTCCTCGACTTTGATGGAGTCCACTCTCAAGGAAGCGAGACAGAAGAAGGATAGCCAGCGCAGACATATCCACAGGAATTTGATTTGTAAATACAACAACATTCGAAAAATGGATCAGGTCGGATTAACTTCAGTGTCAGGCTGACGATCATTTTTGACACTGACAATACCAATTAACTTGTGCCACGCCAAGACAGGGATCACACAATTGAAATGGTTAATCTACCATGTGATCATCTCCCAACTTCATAAAGTATGTACCACAAAATTGACAATCAAATATGGACGTCAACAAATACTGGTTCACCAAAGTCATAGTACATCAAATGCATGGAACCATAAATTCCAGTGCAACCTTGTTCGATCAGCAACGGGTAAACAGTGATCCAACTACTAATCCAAAAGAGCTGATAGTGGGATTCAAATTAAGATAGATTTCAGCCGTCCTTCGGCACATCTGCACCAAATTACAATCCAGAAGAACCCTGACAATGCACGCATTTACCTTTATTTCACCTCTTAAGCAACAAAGGATCCAACTTATCAACACATTACATCTCAAACCCAACACAAAAATCGAAGCAAATAACAGAACAAAGGCGGAGCAGACCCTTACCAAGCGACGCAGCCACTCAGATCCGATTCAGAGGTGACCCTAGATTCCTCCAAAACAGAAGCGAATACCGGGGGCGCACTTCCACCGAGTTCGACCCAGGAGTCCCAGCATAACCGACAGGGAGATCCACCCCAATCGGCCGAAATCAAGAGCGAAACCCAGGAAAGAGGAACCGGTCGCCCCCTCTCGTTCCGCCTCTATTATTGCTGCGGAGGTGCGTCCCCTCTCTCCCCCTTCGACAAGGAGAGCAAAAGGATATGGAAAGCGATGATTGATTGGAACGATAGTCCATTTAGTGCGCCGCAATTCTCAACTGTTTTTGAATGGAACTTGAAGTCCGTTGACGCCACCAAGACCGTCAGCCCACTGTCCTCCCTGCGCCTCTCTCTTCGCTCGCTCCCTACCTGTGGGATCGATCCGTTTAGATCTTTATCCCGCGGATGGAATGAATAGAATCGTGACATGGGTGGCGCGTCTAATTTCGAGATTACCGCCGACTAGCGTGGTGGAGGGTTAATGCTATACATCACATGGATTTGGATAACGCCATATAATCCACTCACATTAATGATGATGATGATGTAATTGAATGGCCCAATGTGAATGCGATCGAGCGTAGTCTAATCATTTGGGTGACTTAATTTATTGTTATTGTCGCGGCGCGGCTCAAATGGGCCGAATCGGCCCGTTTTGGCGGAAGCTTAAAGACACGTGGCGGATATCGAGCTGGCCCTACTAAGTTCCGTGTCGGATTGGATCGACGACTTGTATGCTTGACCAAGTCAACCGTGGTCTGGTGAAGCGACTTCAGTACTACAAATAATATTGACGCTCTGTTGTCTGGATTCGACCCTTTTTAAGGCTCGTCATTTTCTTGGAAGAACCAACTTTTATATCAGCATAAGATATCGAGCAAATCTACTAGTTTATCTAATTCGACCGCCCATGACTACATAATAATGATATAAGAGAGCGATCCTGTGGTCTCAGAGTTGATGGAGGATAAGTTGAGCTCCAGACTGTGGTTGCAGAGTGACGACATCGTGAGGGGCATGGGCGTAGGAAGGTGACAGCTCAAAGGAGAAATGCTGGAGAACGCAAGCCAAAGCCATCTTTGCTTCTATCATGGCAAAGTTCTGGCCCAAACAAATCCTTGGACCCCATCCGAAAGGAAAGAAGGCATTTGGAGTCCTTGATGCCTTCGAAACACCTTCTGAGAATCTCTCCGGTTTGAACTCTACTGCATCTTCCCCCCATGTTTCTCGGTCGTGGTGGATGAGGAGTATGGGCAGGAAAAGCTCAATTCCAGCAGGGAATGAGAAGCCTCCCAATTTGGTGGTCTTGATGGTTCGCCGGAGAATGCCAGTCACAGGCGGATACAACCTCAAAACCTCGTGCAATATCATGGTTACCTGAGCAAAAAGATGACCTCAATCAATGAAACCCAGAGTGCCAGAATAAAGATGTAAAGGGCTTCTCTTCTTACAGTCTTTAGGCGGCTTGTAGACTCGAAGTCAGGCGAATTCTTGCCGCAGACGCTCACAACTTCTTCTCGTGCTCTCTGCTGCCATGTTGGGTAAATGGATAGAAGAATCAAGGTCCATGTCAACAGCACCGATGTCGTCTCTTGGCCGGCAAAGTAAAAGAGCTTGCATTCCTCGATCACATCGTCAGTTGTAATGCTGCAATTGCCGTGATCCCTGTCGTTGCTATATTGCACCAGCAAGCCTAGCAAATCATCAGCGGTGGATTCGCCCTTCGCAATAGAGTCTAATTTTTTGTTGATCATATCCATTAACATGCTCTTGATCTCCCTGTGTATGTGCATTCGCCTTTTGTTCTTCGCGGTAGGTACGAATCTGTGCAAATGATGGTATCTCGTGAGGGCAAGTGATTTGAACTCTGTATATATCATCTTGTATCAAGGACGAAGCTGTAGGGGATTCACCTGAAGCCTGGAACATATGGAGCCCGAGCTCCTTCCATCACCAGAACAGCTTGCTCCTTCTTGAGTTCAAATATCTTCTTGCCTTCCTTGTAGCTGCTCCCGAAAGCCGTTCGAGATATGATATCCGCTGTCAGATTCTGGAATTCGTTCCATACATCGACTTCGCAAGATCCTTCAGGGCTGGTTAAGTACCGCCATCTCTCTACCATATCGACGCAGCTTTTCAGGAATGCAGGCACCATTTCCTGCAGTCGTGGATGTGATGTCGACTCTGTCAAGATTAAGCTAGTGATTGGTGTTCGTCGAAGACCGAGGGGATGGAATACAAACCTTCAGTTTCTCGAGATGGAATGCGGGGTTGATGACCCTTCTCCGTCTGGCCCATTCCTCTCCGTCGAGCGTAGACACCCCCATGCCTAGAAGCTTTACGAGAGGGTTGAGACGAGACTTACGAAACTGTTGCATTCGATCGAGTAGCACTTCCGTCGTCAACTCCGGGTCATAAATGATCACTCTGGGTGTCGTTCCAATCCAAACAACAGATATCTTTCCTGTGCAACACACCAAGCATCAGACCAGAAACATGCGGCAGAACCCATGTGTTTGCTTGAGCAGACTTACCATATTTCTGAACTATCTGATGCAAAAGGGGAGCAGCACGAGGAACGAACTGGTGGGACAAATCCATTGGCTTGGACGAGGATATAATTCTGGCGTGCATATCATCCTTCAGGTCCCCATAAAAGAACCTGTTATCAGATCAGCAGCAGCAGCATTCAGCATTCAGCAATCAGCATTCAGCAAGGAAGCGATTACGAAGGTTCAACCTTCCGATTCAGTGTTCCGTACCTGTAAGGGTTGCCTCTGATGCCTTGCTGCCTCAAATGCCTTTCCAATGCCTTGGGCTTCCACCACAGGGAGTATGCCACCTTGAAGCAAGAGAAGAGAAGCACAGCGAGTGAGCATGCAAGTAGAGCAAGACGGAGCATCTCTGCCATCATTCCTACTCCCTCTGTTCTCCTCGGTTGGGACACCGGTATAAGGGGATGGACATGACTTCTAAGCCACCAAATCCACAAGACGCTAATGTAATGGAACACAGCATCTGGTTTGACCTGTTGCCGACGCGGATTTCCACACTGCCTTGCGGACCAAGGAAGGCCGACGAGGAACAGTGGCCTATGGCTTCCAATTCCAAACCTACGACCTACTCTAGCTTATTTATCTTTCATGGAGTGATGGCTACCAGCTCATGAGCATCTGGAGTTGGTGATGCCATGCGACTGATGCAGCTCCGTGATTCGTGCTCGCCACGGAAGAACTGTAACATAAACAGTGATCAGCATGAACACGTTCATCACATTTGTGAGTTGGACCAGTCTGTCACCTAAACAACTCACTGTCACTTTGACTTGTTGCGACGACAAATTATCATCAGAATAGATTCTAATAAATTAACCCACCGACAAAAAATCAAAAATATCATACCTTCACAATACTTAAAGATTTTTTTTTTTGATGATTTCATAGGTTTAAAGGAAATCTTTATTTATACTAATTTTAGGCTTTAAAAATTAACTAACAAACGATGTAGGATTATTAAAAAAATATAAAGTATAAAATTAATAATATGGGATAAATAAAATTGATAAGTGGCAACCTCGAGAATCGTCTTATTCTGTTTGTTTAAATAAAACTATATATTTTTTTATTATTTTCCTATATATTATTATACAATATTTATTTGATATAACGGGGACGTATCTCATATGGTAGAGCGCTCGCTTCGCATGCGAGAGGCACGGGGTTCGATTCCCCGCGTCTCCAATTAGAAAGGGACTTTTGCACACACAATATATATACAAAATTTCCACTTAGAGTATTTGCTTTATTGCTTTTAACATAAAATACATGTCAACTTCAAATATTAAAGACATTCAGTTCTCTTGTGATTAAATTTAATATTTTTTTAATTGAGAAATTTATAAAATAATATATTTGATGTTATTATTATTTGCAACATAGGGAGATTAATTAGAATGTGATATAGGTAACTTTTTTACATTTCGGACACAATTAAATTTAGAGGAATAAATGTGAGAATTTACTGCCTGCAGGGAGATGTATACGACTATACCAAACTGTAATCTTGCTTTTGTATATCATAATCATCAGAATATAGAATTGTTGACTACTTTTTGAATTCAGTAGTCCTTTGTACCTGTCCATCATCCATGGATTCTCCTACTCTGGAAGAGTCTCATGTTTGATTGTGATGATGATTAATATTTCCAAATAAAAGGATCATAAAGACCATCATATTTCCCCTCTATTTTAGTGCCACATTAGATAAGTAAATGTACTCTAATAAACATATTAAATTTGTTTTTTCTTCTAGACCTCCTATAATTTTTTTATTTTTTATTTTTTTTAAAACCTTTAACTTTAATATTTTTCATAAAACATTTCAATTAAAAAAAATCCATATAACATATTTTTCCATAAAATTGATATTTGTCCTTTGTTCTTGTCGAAATCGTCATCACCGATTTGCATCGCTCTCACGTAAGAAAGAAGGACATATATAGATGGTGGGCAAAGACAATGACGAAATATAAGGATTTTTTAAAATTAAGATGATCTAAAAAAAATTTAAAGTTAATTTAAAAAAAATCAATTTTTTAAAAAATTCTTAAAGTAGAGGACGCATAAGTTGCAAGCGATGATATAGGATGAATTCAATGAAAACAAGGGTAAAACAGTCTATTTCATACCATCAAGGGTACATGAAATTTTCATAGTTGAGATGATTTATGAAAACTACTCAAAATTAGAAAAAAATTCCTATTAGGAATTATTTTAAAAACATTAAGATAATTTTATTCTCGTGATAATAATCAAATATAAAAAAATGCAGTTATAAGCAACTAGTGAATTGGGCGTCGCCCATACCTTCGTGAGCCGAAAGTCTCAGCCCATTTAGGCCCAATTTATGTCCAAGTCAGCGCCAACAAGCAGCTCAGATAAACGTACCAAAGATCCGTCCCCGGTCGGTTCTCATCAGACGCGGCGCTCTCACAAGCCTGACTCAAGAGAAAGGGGGCCACTTGTGAGGTCATCCGGACCACTCATCGTAAAGTAAATGCGTTATATTAAACTCTGAACACTAATCCCATAAGCACGAGCAGAGGATCACCTGCCATCATCACAAGAACGGAGGAGATCATGCTGGGGAACCGGGACATCGATTCCGGAGAGAGACGACAGCCATCGCCCCCCCGCCCTACGGCGGCACGGCCTGGTTGGTCGGTTGGTTCACCGTTCACCGCAAATGGAACTGCCCACGCGTGCTCCGTAGGCCTCGCTGTCCCTCCCGCCACACACACTCCTATTAACTCTCCCCCCCACCCGCTGCAGACCGCATGATGATAACACCGCACCCAAATGATGGCCTGCCCCCGGCCACCATCACATGTACCCGAATGCCGTAGCAAATAGGAATCGCCACCATCTCCCGCCCTCCCTCTGCAGTTCCCCGAGTCCTCGAACGGGCCCCTGGGATCCGACGGCTTCCTTCCCCTCCTCCAACGATCCGACGACAGGAACGAGAGGAACGGGAGAGAGAGAGGAAGGCAAAAAGGCGTCCACTTCAAATGCTTCGGCATCGGATGGAGGAGCATCACGCGCAATCAAGACGAAGCGGGCGAGCGCACGCAGACGCACATCCACCCACCCTGCCTCCACGCCTCATCGATTGCTCTGCCTCCGTCTTAATGAAAGCGCAGGAAGGAGATCATGGCTTTGGAAGCTCCCATCATTAGCTACCTCGAAAGGAAGAAGAAAGAGACAGAGACGTGGAGATATATATAGAGGGGAGCAGTAAGAAGGGGGCTTCACAGTCCAAGCCACCGACCCAATCCACATAGGCCTCGTAGGGCATCGAACTCCCTCCCCTGTCTCTGGCTGCTCCTGCTTCTGGTACTCGTGATCTCAGCTGGATCTCGTTGGTTTGCATTGACCCGTGCAGAAATCACCCCGTGAGTCTCCCTCTATATCTTATCTCTTTTGGCCGCGTGGGATTTGCTGCTCTCGCGTCCTCTTCGTGCTTCTTAGATTGAGCTTGCTGCATGCGTGGGTTGGTTTCGTTCTGTATCCCGTGGTGGTTTATATTGTGCTTAGCAGCTGAGCTGCTGCTTGCATTAATCGTTCGTCTGCAGGACCTGAGGATTCGAGATCAAGCCTGCAAGCATGCCGTGGGCGTCGGCGGCTGTTGACTTCTACGGGGAGTGCGTTCCCTTGGTCGTCTTCTTTGGTCTCATCGTGTGAAGGTCTCTGTCCTTTCTTCTCTGCATCATCCTTCTGATTCTTTGTGCCCTCCTGTTAAAAGCATAAAGAGTTTGTGCTGATCTGGTGAATTCTCGACAGCTGAGCTGGGATACTCGGGGGAGGATCGCTGTTCCCGGGAGAAAATTGGGAATGCACATTGAAGTCAATCTGAAGGGACACCAAACAGCAACCAAGGTTTCGGAGATCATAATGAGCGTTAGGATCATTGCTTATTCTCAATTGCTGCAAGTTTGTCAGGTAGTCTCCATGACAAACCTTTCGTGGTGGTGAATTCATGTTCGATAATCTTCTACTGAAAGCAGATTGCCACAGTGCCATTAATCCCTCTGTTTGGGATGTGGCAGGCTGAGTACTTCCGCCAGTTGCTTAAGCCTGTTACGTAGGTGGAAAGTTTACCGTCGAAAGCAAGTCGGATCTGCAGTCTGCTTCTGTGTTCTTGTTTCTTGTTCTGTCACAAGGCTCTCATCGAGGAAGAGCTAATTAGATAAGCGTCCCGTCCTCGAGCGCCATTCCCTGCTCATCGTCATCACCGACGGCGAGGCGCCATGCAGAGGAACCCAAGATATTTTGCTGGGAAGGCTCCACCTGAGGACGCGTATGATGCGAGCGGCTATGGCTTCGACTCCACTGTCGCAGGGCACGAGCATCATCATGACTTCCCTGCTCCGCTGAACAACATCGAGTTCCAGCCATCTGAAACCTGCCCCAGGAACTTTGTCATCTTTGACCAGACATGTCACAGGAGCCGGGTCATGTTCCATCCTTCCCTGGCCCACAAGTTGGGCTCTCCGGGGCTCGATGTCCATGGAAGCCATGCCTACGAGGCTGGCAAAAGCGCGTACAGAGACGATGACGAGGACGCCGAAGATATCGATGCGTTGCTGAGTTCCGAAGAAGGCGAAGACGATGACGTAGTCAGCACCGGGAGGACGCCGGGCAGCTGGGGAAGCAGCTCGCCGGATACTGCATGCTCGTCGCGACCCAAGTCCGCCTCCTCCAAGAAACAAGTCTCCGGCAACGTCGGCAGTAGCAGCCGCAAAAGGGAGAAGATGAAGAAGATGGTCAAGACACTCAAGGGCATCATCCCCTGCGGTGATCGCATGGATACTCCTGCTGTTCTCGACGAGGCTGTCAAGTATCTGAAGTCCCTCAAAGTTGAAGTGAAGAAGCTCGGGATGAAGCACCTCGACCACTGAAAGATTGATGACAACGATCGACGGAGATGAGTTCAGGTTTTGGTTTTGGTTTTGGTTCTGTTGTAGGCCATTGTTCGGCGGAAGCATTTGCGGATGTTTGATGTGGCATTACAGATCCACGCTTTAGTTCTAAGGATCACTCTGTTTTAGATATCTTCTCGTCATGCTGCTGGTAATCTTGAGAGAACACTCGGCTAACAAAATCTCGGTGAGAACGACGCAAATGACCGTAACATGTTTCGTGCACGCATCATCAGAGCAACTGCGAAACCATTCGGTTCGCATGCTGTCGACCAGTCCACTTCATTCTTCTCCTATGACCACAAGCCATCGTCCCCAACAGCGGCTATATAAGCAGTCCCATGACGGAGGCAGAAAGCTCAGCTGCAGAAGCAACAGCGGCGATGGCGTCCCGAGGAGTGACCGCGATACTAGCGACGATGCTGGTGGTGGCGGCATTGGCCCTCCCGGTCTCGGTGGTGCGCGGCGAAAAGAAAGGCGAGACTGGAATGGCGAAGAATTGCTCGGGACGGTGTGATATGTTGCCGGGGATCATCCGATTTCTGTGCTGGATCATAGTTTGCGGTGGTCCACCGACTGGAGATCAGGGCCACGGCCATGGCCGTATGCACTAATGATTCACAGAAGAAGAAGAGGAGACGGCGGTACCGATCGTAGGTGTTGTCTCCTTTGTTGCACTACGAGGTTTCCCTGATAAATAAGTTGTATTTGGATAAGAAATAATGTTCGGACCAGCCGCTATGAATCTACAAATTATCCCATAAACGACGTACAATGATATAAGATCGTCTCGACGATCTATTACGATCGACGCTATGGTGTTGCTTGTTGTTGGCAATCTATGAGCTAAGACCTGTCCGTGGTAGTTATTCTTGTCCTCCTCTCCTATCGAAATGGAGAACAAAGCTGAAGTGGGTTATCAAAGTATTTGCTGAAATGGAGAACAAAGTATTCTTGTTCATCGATCACGGTTTAATCCGTTTTCATTGTAACTTGAACTGAGTTAACTTAGCTTATTTAGTTTTTCTCTGTTCATCTCTCTCTCACACCTAATTCTACCGCATAGAATCAACGAATCGCTAAATCTGTTCGGTTCCGATTCTGATTCCAATCTTATTAACACTCCTAATTCTACTATAAATCTGAATCAATCGACTGTTTGTGTCAATTATATGAAATGCTTCATGCACGTGTCACCATTATGGACAAAGAACTAAAATTAAAGCGGTGGAAGAAGAAGAAGAAGAAGAAGAGATGCACCGAGCAGCTGGTTCTGCTAGGATTTCGATGAGGGATGGGGTTGGGAGACGGCATACAAGGACCTCAGTTGCCTGTCTATGAGCTTGCTATGGCTGAGAGCCAGTTGTAGCTCCATATCATCCGACCACCATTGCTGAAGTCCATGAGCTTCCAGGAACCTCTGAGGCCCCTTCGATGCCACAAACAACTTCGCCGCCGCATCCCCATTGCGAGGAGCTGGCTTCACCGCATCTGGACTGCCTTCTGCACCAACACCGGCGGTGTGGTTGTTGTAGTAGCAGCAAATGTAGTCGCTGTTGTTCACGTACAGATTCGGCACCCATCTCTTGGCTTCTGCGGATGACCCATCCGTTTCCGAAGCCTTGGCTTCCTCTGTGGCAGCCGCGACCTCACCGCTACGAGCCACAACTTTCATTCTCCTCACCACGGAGCTCGCCTTCTCGCCTATGATCCTTAGGCTCATGACCAGCGAGACCGAGGGAGGGTTGAACAGGTGGCAGTCGACGAACACGCCTTGCATCGCCGATGCCTTGCCGATCTGGAGAGCAAAGCCAGCTCCCAAGGAATGCCCGCCGATGCACACGTTGGTGCTGCCGAACCGGGCGACGGCCGACTGGAGCGCTTCGAGCGCTCCCGCGAATCTGACGGAGCCCTTCAAGCTCTCCCGTGCAAGGAAGCGGAGATCGTCTTGCAAGTCCCTCCGTATCGTAGGGCTCTTCAGCAGCGTCCCGCGGAGCGCCAGAACGGCCTTGGGAGCACCCCTCGGCCGCACCGGTACCAGATCGGCCATGGCGGCAGATCGGTCCCATTCCAGAATCGCGCCGTAGATGGAGCCGTCCCTTTCGTCGATCAGAGTCCGTGTTAGCTTGTACTTGAATGGTTTCCACCAGTTTGGAGCGAGGCCATTCTCCTCTGTCCTCTTGTCTTGTCTGTCCAATTCTAACAGGTACGCGGCCTGAATGAAGCAAGCTATCACCGTTCTCTTGTAGTTCGGGTCCCTCCTGCAAAAGCCACGCCGGGATCAAGTTAAAAGCATTACAAGCACCACAGAAAAAGCCTCCGTGAGGAAGAGAAGCGTACCAGCTGGAGCGGATGAGATCTCTCCAATTGGGGGAGGATAGATTGCGAGGACCCGACTCAAGGAAATCGTACGGATGCCGGGCCACCCCAGCCGCATCTCCGTCCCTTCCTCCTCTGCTATCTTCTTCTACAGAGCTCTTCGCCATGAACTGAACCACCATTGTCACCTCCGCTTCGCCTCCCTGCGACTATCCTCAACGCTATTTCTTCCTGTTTATTGGCGAGGAAAGGAGGCGAAGCGGGTGGATAAACTAGCGAAAGCAACAACCCAAAGAGCGATGCATATGTATATGAGCTCGAAACGAATGGCAGCGTGCTCTCTCTCTCTCTCTCTCTCTCTCTCTTCTCCGCGTCGTGCTCGTGAGGCCCCTTGGAATCGACGGATGGCGGAAACGCGACGAGTCTTCGAACTCGCGAGCCCCGCGCTCTCCAAGAACGACCGCCTGACTTGTTCCACCTCGTAGGACTTATGTTCCAAAGCTGGCTGAGGCAGCCCTGAAGAGAATCAGGGGCGAACGAGACGCCACCCGACTAGTGGGCCCACAGGCGCGTGAAGTCCAGCAGGGAAACACGTCGCCCGGACGACTTCGAATGGTGATTCAGTTGCCCCCAGTCAGTCCACTCAACGGTGCGGTGTCCGCGAGCGGGTCTGCGTCTGCGCAACTCGAACGGAAGGTGGCGGAACCTTCGGGTGAGGCGACGAAACTTCTGGATGGATCTACGTGTCGGCAGGACCCCCGGATGAGGCTGTACTAAATTTGATCGGAAGAACACTGTGCTATATTTGATTAGCTGTAACATGTTTCGATCCACCTGATGAGGTTGGACGAATCCCATTCAAGAGAAAAGAACGACAGAGAAATCACGGATCGACATCCACTAATACAAAAGTACGTCTTCTTCAAGTCATCGTTAGTGGGAGTCGGTGATGGCTGAGCCGGCGCTCTCCGCAGGACGTTGACTCTCTATCTCCGGTTCACATGTGACGCGGCCATGCAGATTAGCTATGGGATCAAAGTCATCGAAGTGTGGTACGAGTGGACTTCATCAGCAAAGTAACCCATCTTTTTCTTTTCTATTTATTTCCTGCTATCTTCTTTTCCCCGTTCGTTATTGCTGACCAGCGTAGGAAGTGGTAATCTAAGCTGCATTAGCGACAAAGATGCTGGAAGTGATTGGTTTATGCAAGCAACTCAATCCACTTGACTGCTAGTTTCTGACTTGAATTTTATAAACCTTATCTATCTTGTCAGTCTACACAGGCTGATTTCTACCTGAAGCTGTGGAGATTTCCAGAAAGCCACAACTCGAGGATGACTTTTCCCCTGGTTTGGCAAGACTTTACCATTGACGTTTAAGCAATGTTGTCTGAAGAAGCAAGTTTAAGTTCAAAAAACAAGGAGAAGACGTGAGATATGGAGGAGGTCTATCGGCAGAACAGAGATTCTGAACTGTTGTCCTATCTGAATTCTGTCAATATTTACCAGTAGAGAAAGTAATGCAAGGACAAATCTCACGACCGATGAAAGCAAAACAATGGCGGAAGCTTGGATTTCCCTTCTTACATTTATGGTGAGGGAACTGAAGACTGTATCCTTACAGATTATAACTCTGTGTGATGAGTAATGGAGCACCGACCTACGTAGATACAGAACCAGGCCAAAAGTGAAGAAGGAAAAGGAAGGTGAAAAAAATGGCTTCGCTGTAATGTTGAGCTCCCTACCGTTCCTTTAGGGGCAAAAAGCTGTGAACAAAGCTCAAAACACTTCCACACCTACTGAAATTATCCTTTTGTTTCTGTTCCTTGGAATGCCGTCGGGAACCTGGCGGCTTCTGGCTCTACATCTCGGCGCATCTCCTCGGCGTGAATCCCAGCCGGGAATTCTTCATGTCGTACGAGATGTGGAAATTCTGCTGCTGGTAATTGCCCAGTATCGACAGCGCCGACTGCGGCGTCGCCAGGATCGCCAGGCACATGATCTCCTCCGCATCCAGCCTGATGAAGTAGTTCTCCTTCGGGAAGTTCCAGACCGCGCCGTCTCCGAACTTGATCGCGAATTCCGGCAGCTCCACCTTCGACGCTCCAGACACGTTGTAACAAGGATTCAGCATTGTGAAGTCTACCGCCACTGGGTACTTCACCTTCTTGACGAAGGCTTCTCTAATCTTCCGATAGGCCGGGTCCGGGAAGTAGCTCAGCGTCGTGCCGGAGTCGATGATTGTCCCTCCGCTGCCGTCCTTCGCCAGCTCCCACGTCGCTGATGGTATCTGCAATGCCTCGCCGCCAACCTTGATTGACTCAATCTGGACATAGTAGAAGGTGTCGATGGGGTTCTTTTTCCCGGCCACGAAGGTGGTGTAGTTCATCTCCGGGTCGCCGAGCAGCCGCTGGTCCTCGCCGAAGATGAGCTTGCTGCTGACGCTGAGGTCGCTGTTGCGGTCGACGAGGCAGTAGGAGAAGGTGTGGCCGTAGAGCGAGCGGAGCTGGGAGGAGAAGGAGAGCGGCCCGCGGCCGAGGCCCAGGAGGCCGGCGGCGCCGTGGAACATCCCTCGGTTCCAGTGCCCGCACCCGAAGATGACGTCGTTCACGCGGCGGAACTCGGCGCCGCTCCCGTCTGGTGCGGTGAGGTTCACGGTAAAGGTCTCCAGGGCGAGGTCGCCTGTCGTGTTGGAGCGGTCGCCGTACCAGTAGAAATAGGGGCAGGCCTGGTCGCGGCCGCCAGAGGCGGCGGCTGTGCGGCAGGACTGGGGCGGGCCAGGCGACGAGACGAGGCCGCAGCGGGGGTCGGAGCAGCCGACGTTGCGGAAGGAGGAAGATGCGGCGGGATCGTAGACGGGACCGTGCTGCTCGAAGCAGTCATGGCAGGGGAGACACTGGATCCAATTCAAATCGCTTCCCGTGTCGAGGATGAGGGAGAAGTGGCGCGGCGGCGTACCAACGAAGACGTCGATGAAGTACTCGCCGGAGTTCAGGGTGGCGCCGGATTTGACACTGGCCATCAGCCGCCCGGCCAGCTCCGGCGGCGTCGCCACGGCCGCCTTTTGGCTCATCTCCGGAACAACCGGGTGGCGATCGGCCGCGGCGGCGCGGCGGGAGATGGCGTTTTGGTTCTTCCTTTCGGTGATCCTCCTAAAGAGAGTCTCGATTCTGAGGACGTCCCTATAGGTTGAATGCTCCAATGATTCCTTCTTGGTCCTTTCGGCCGCCGCTGCGTCCCTCTTGGACCGATGCTTAAGTTGGAGCCTCAAGGCCGGTGCCGCGCCATCCTTCGCACCTGCGTCGTCTTCCACCCCGCTCTCCATAGCGTCATTTGATGCCCTGTGTCCATCTTTGCTCGGCGATCCGGCGGAAGAGCCGGCCGCGTCGAGTTGGTGGTCGCAGCTGGGCTCCCCGGAGGAGGTGACGGTCTCCAAGCTCAAGTGGGTGGGCAATTCGATCCCGCGAAGCCGAGATCGATGTGTCGCTGAAGAGCTCCAGTTGTAGACAGAAGCCGACGAGCGAACAGGTCGGAGAAGACAGCAGCAGAACAGGAGGGGAAGCCAAACAAGGATTGCTTTGGAGGAAGACATCTTCAGAGCTCGACCCTCATGAACCCAATAATAAGCAGAATAAAAGGATGAGGAGACAAGCGACTAAAGAAGACGAAGACGGAGTAGGCTGTGGCAGGAGTCCTCTTTTTCTGCCGCCTGCGTGACCGAGAAGACCCCCCAGCTTTGAAGGCTGAGAGACGCGGTTCCGTAGACGTCTCAGACCGCTATATTCATCATACTATATCTTATTCGACAGTAGTTTATGGTTTGCCGTCGGTGTTTGAATCATTGTGCTTGTTCACTTGGTCATCGCTTGCCAATGGCTTCCTTGCCACTCGTCCATCGATCATGTTGGACCAGTGTGCTTCGTGTTCCTGCACGAAAATAGACCAGTGCTGCTTGTACTAACTACAAAAGGGCTCTGCAACGAGGCGGCCGTCATTAATTGGCGCACCAATTGCTCGAGTACATGGTTGTTCGAAAGGATTGGTGTGTGAAGCGAGTCAAGACGGGGCAAATGGTCAAAATGTCGGGCTACCTGCAACCGCTACTTCTTCTCCACGTCATGACGTCCGGTGGACCCACCTCCGAATAAGACGAGATTGTCCGCTGAATTTTCAAGGTGACACATGACACGACACACACATATGGAGTGTTGGACCAATCAGCTCTCTTTCATGTGTGTATATGCATATGTCGAACGATATTAAAGAAATATATATGCAGGAGGAGGAGAAATCACAAGTCTAATTATAACTAATAAAATGATACTGCAACAAAATGTTCGTTAGGCCGTCATAACGCCACACGTCGCCTCGCCGACAGAGAGGCCCGTGTCGGCTGGCGTTACGGTGGAACACGAGGGTGATGCGTGTTCTCCGATAACCAGCAAGAAATGTTCTTTGCCAAATCAAATCACACACTTTTTTATTCGTGATATCCATAACGAATCATATAAAATATATTTTATTTATTGTTTAGAGGTCGATGTCAAATTGATAACAATTCATGTCTAATTTTTTGGGAAAGAAACATTGGTAAATGATCGCTTCATTAGATAAGTCAACCTTCTTAACAGCAACTTCATCGATCTCACACCGAAGATTTGGAGGCGAAAAGAAGCCATGCCGAACTCTGTGACTTGCATGGATCAAACTGGTGCCAGGACGAATCGATTCCAGCGAGGCAAAATGGGTTTGGTCAATTGCTTGTTGTTGACGGTCACGTTATGAGTTGCACCTACTCTGGATGATGAACCTATTCGTTGGCTTCTCTGTTTGGCTGCACGTGGAAACCAGATCAGTAAATTCAAGCCAACCAAATCAGTCATTTGACTTTACGACTTCTCGGACCCTGTCACGTCACGAGCCACCTTACTCAAGCATCCTCCTCCTTCTTCTCATCATTCTTGTAAGAACAAAGCATGGCAGATAAATGATGGTTAGAGCGACAACGGCGGATAGTTGCATCTACGGTGATGCACGGACCTTTTGGAGAGATGTAGTTGGGCCGGATCGTTGCGTACGAGCATACAAGACAAGTCGGCCCAACTCGACCCGTCGACAACGTAGTTATGGTTGGGACCCACATCTGACACCGACGACACCACGCGTCGCGTGCGACTTCGCTAGGGGATCCGATAGCTCTTTATCGACGGGGAGACGGTAACCGTGAGCAGGATGTGTGGGTCCCGCACGGTCTCTGCAACCATCGCCCGGGTATCGATCCTACGAGTAGAAAAGTAGGGTTGGTTCAGCTGCCTCTCGCGCCGCATTGAAGTCTCCATGGAGGTACAACCACCGACTTGCCCGTCCCGCTCACCCGTCTGGCTTGTAGCGATCACTCCCGTCGGGTCCCACTACTTCTTCGAGTCTGGCTCTCATAAAACTGAAGGTAGCTTTGTGAGTAACTTGCAACAGGGTGTGGAAAGTATAGTAATTGCTCCTTGACGTCATCAAACGACGCGGAGGGAGAAGCCTTAATGAGATCGGTGGGAAGAAGGGTGAGACGAAGAAACCCAACAAAAGGGTGCGGAGAAGGCGAAAAGGGGGGACAAAGGAAAAAAGGGCGAAAAGATGAGCGAAGAGGAGGGCAAGAGCAAGGAGCAGTACGGCACCTTCTCGGGCGCCCATGACTACTCCCAGCCTGCCATCGGCTTCCCCCAGCCGGTGCCGCCGCCGGGCCTCACCGCTGCCCACCATCCACCTCCACAACCGCCGCAGCAGTCTGGGCCCCCCTATTACGCCCACGGCTACCAGGCCGTCCCCGGTATGCTACCCTCCTCCACTGGATTTGCTCACTTCACTTCGTCTGTCGTCTGTCGTCGTTAGTTGGGTCTTGGATCTTTCGTCGTCCCATCTCGTTTCTTGGGTAGTATGCAATTTTGATGCATGAATAATAACGATTTCTTTGAGTATTGATGGGTTGTCTGTCTGGCACAAGTCACTTTCGAAGTGGTCGAGGGAATTCATAGCGGCACAGAGGGTTGAAGGATAAGATAGGGGCTTAGTTTGATCGAATTAGGGCAAGAGGACAGGTCAAATGGGATCTGAATGATTTCTTTGTTTTCTATATAACGCCGATTCTTGTTATCTTCAACGATCGGGAGGATGGGTTCTTCGTTCAATTAGAAATATCCCATGGGGCTTTTGTAACAGTCTGAATTACATGAATGTGATCCGCTTTCTCTTCTTCTCCTTTGTGTATTTGCATAATCTTGCTACCAGATCTTTGCTAAATTTTTCGCATCTGTAACTCCTCGTTGGTTTCTTGAGTCTTATTCCGTATGTAATATGCGGCTTCTTCTTTACATGATTAGTTATTGCATATAGCTCTTTTTTTGTAGGTTATCTTGCTACCAAATACCTGTAAAAATTTTTGCACCTGTAACTCCTCGCTGGGTTTCTTGAGTCGTATTGCATATATAATATGTGGCTTCTACTTCTTCTTCTTTCATGAGTAGCTATTGCATATGGCTTCTTTTGTAGATTATCTTGAGCCTTATTCCATAGGGAATATGCCGCTTCTTCATCATCTTTTCGTGATTGATAATCGCATCTAGTTCTTTTTGTAGATTATCTTGCTACCAGATCTTTGTAAATATTTTGCATTGGAAACTCCTCACTGGTTTTCTTGAGTCTTATTGCATATCCATGAGTAGTTACCGCATCTAGCTTCTTTTGTAGATTATCTTGCTACCAGGTCTTTGTTTATTTTTTCACATCTGTAACTCCTCGCTGGTTTCTTGATTCTTATTGCATGTAAAATATGTGGTTTCATCTTCTTCTTTCATGACTAGCTATTGTATTTTTTGTGTCTGTAACTCCTTGCTAGTTTCTTGAGTCTTATTGCATATATAATACCCCCTGCTGGTTTCTTTGGGTCTTGTTGCATATACACAATCTGCAGCAAAATAGAGGATTAGAGTACTTTCTTGTGGGTGCCAAATTGAGTTACCTTGGTCAGACGAGATACCACCTTTGTGTAAAATATTAATGTTAGGATAATGGTTCACAAAGCCAAATGATTTGAGATGTCTTTTCTGTAATCTCTAAAAAAAGGATTTTCTTGTTTCTTCAAAATCTAAAGTTTTCTTAATAATAAGTGGTAGGCCTCCATTCATTTAACTATTGTTGACCAGGACGTTTTGTTTTTTTTCTATGATACACATACATGGCTCTGAAACACTAAAGATTGTAAGGTTACATGGGTACTGTGGATAGGCATACTAACAAATTATTAATCCTCTGTTTCTGCTGTTATTGTTGGAGTCTTGGAAGCTTGCATTTTGTATAATATTTGGAAAATTAACAGTTAAATGTAGCTGTGATGAATCCTGAAAAGATGCTTGACAAATCTTTAAGGATAGTTAAATAATGAATGTGCCTTTATGGAGGATGCCTAAGGTAGTGTGAACCTGGAAGTTCCTCTGGTAAAGAAAGAATAAGTAGCAAAAAGAAATGTTTTCTTGAGAAAAAAAGCTATGTTGGTTAAGAAACGATATCATTTAGAAAGAACTCTCATGCAGATCTCATAATAAAACCATCTACATTAAGCCTAATGGACACAAGAGGCGTTCAAGGACTGAGAGTGAGAAACCAATAAGGCATATGAAGGACAAAATATGTCTTCTTTCGAAGTTGCCAGTTACTAAAATACGACTAATTATCAATATCATTTTTATTTTTTTATCATTTCAAACTTCATGCACATTTTCAATTTTCTCTATGCACCCAAAGCTTACTTCTCTTGTGATTTAGGAATAAGAAGCAGAAAAGATAAAAGTTGGGGCGAAGTTTCTAAGCTCTCGTTGTGAAAATTAGGTTAGAATGTGAGCCTTACAGCATGGAATGACCACTTGTCCCTCTGTCAAACATGTCCCTTGTTTGAAGCTTTATTGTGATTATCATTCCAAGTGTCACACTTCACTTGTTTGCATTAGAGTTCCTTTGGCTTGATAGTTCATTCATATTCTTTACGTCTATCCACCTAAAATTCTTGACTTTTTGATAGTGCAAAATTCTAAATTGATGTAGATTATTTGTCACATTTTTTAATGGTTTAGAGTCTTTAGACATTGCCTCTTGAATTGAAGTCCACCATGAACTATTTTGGTACATTTGGGAAAGAATTTATTTTATTTGTTTTGCCGACATCAATGATTTAAACTTAGATGTTTTATATAAGTTTAATTGTAGTCATTGCAAATTCAAGATCACCACACTAGGTCATGTAATCTCTTGTCATGCCAGTGTGCTCTATAGCATCTAATGTTTCATTATCACCTTCTAGGTTATGCACCTGTTGTTGAAGGAAGACCAATGAGGCTGCCACGTCTTCCTTGCTGTGGCTTGGGCATTGGATGGCTTTTGTATGTCAATCTTACTTTTCCCTTAACATGTATATATAGCTGTATCTACATCAACATCTGCACATGTTAATATAAATGTATTTATGTGTTTATGTAAGTGTACGCATGAAAACACATATAAATATATAATGCATATATGCATATACATATACCCTTATATGTATATGCATGAACAGAATGTAAACATATGTATGCATGAACATGTATGTGTTATATGTTCATATATATGCATGAACATGTATATCTGTATAATATATGTATGTAAACCTCTTTTAGTCCTTTAAATATGTTTTATCGGTTCTTAATCTGTTTGGAAGCTAATGAAAAGTGCCTTTTTGTTCTTGGAAGGTTCATAATTGGTTTCTTTCTGGCTGCCATCCCATGGTATGTTGGAGCTTTTATTCTACTTTGTGCTAGAATAGACTACAGAGAGAAACCAGGCTTAGTTGCTTGCACAATTGCAGTAAGTGAATTTTTCTCTAAAGATATGGATGTTGTTTTACTATTGTGTTTCTGAACTTCTATATTTTATGAACTGATTTTTGTTTATTATGTTAATTGTTTTACGCTTCCCACTTTTTTGAACTTTAATTACCAATTAATTGTTGATTAATAATTCTGTGTTGGTATGCTCTAAGGCATATTTAAAGGTTAAACAATGTCTATTTTTAAAACATTAATTTCCGGCCAGTAATATGCAAATGGGCATTACGGTAACAAAACAACTATCATTTTATCTGATTTGAGTCATTTATGAGGATTTCTACTGATCTTGTTATAAGGAGGTATCAGAATTGGATTAAAACACTCCCTCTCCTGGCACCATCACTGCCTTGCCCATTGCTTGTTAGGTCCATCTTTCTTTCTCACTTCGTTTTGGGCCAACTCCTCTCCACACGTTGTGTTAGGAAGAATCTGTTTGTTAGTGTCGGTGCTTAGATCTAGGGAGAGTTACAACTTAATTAGTACCCTGATTTATACTGTCTTAAATTTGACTGGTTCAAGCAATACATGTGCCACAATCCCATTCATCATTTTTTATCTACATAAGTCAAAGCCCATAGCACTGGCGACGTCTCCGGCATAAATGCAAGGAGGATGCATCGAAACATGAACAACTGTTTCTTATTCTCCTAATGGGTCAAAGCAAAGTCATTGTAAGGTTGTCTTGCATAAGAATTTTGCATGCAAATCTTTCATTACCCTTGATAATGAGAGAATCATCTTCTAATTTTGTTTTAGTTTCCTCTAAAGCAATGTGCCAGTTAGGTTAAAGTTTCAGAGGCTTATTTTTGTACTTCACTTATTATGATGGTTCATAGGTTTGCTATTGTGGTGAAATTATTGCATATGAATTTTGTAGGTAAAATGTTTTGTGAAACTATCAGAAGTATCATTTAGAAATTTGGATCATATCCATGCCATTGACAACCCTACCATAGACAGCCACAAACTTGATTTATCGTGCACACGTCTCTCTCTCTCTCACGCACAATCATGCCTTTATTTTTCATGTAGTAATAACTATCAAGCACATAAATGACTAATGATTAATAATGTTCATGAATAGGATATGATGATGTTTTGCTTGTGGATGGTGAGGCTAAATGAGCATTAAATAACAAAAAAATTGGGGCAGTTGTAGATAAATTATACTAGGAATAAAAGGTTATCGGCATTTCATGATATACACAATTGAAGAATGGTGAACATAGCAGTTGTAGAATTTGTTTCACTTGATTTGAAAGAAGCACACTAGTCCATCAAGGTGATGGAAGATTCGGAGAGAGTGGGAGCAAAGTTCTCTAATTGGAGAAAGCATGTAGTGGCAAGTTAGTACGGTTAGCTCTTGGGTTTCATCTTATACAAGAGTGATGAAATGATCTTTAATTTTTGTTATCTTTGCTTTATTGGGCTAGTTCTAGGAACCTGGATGAATCAGAATGTGGATAACTGTGTCCTATCTCGTTACTGATTAGGCTGTGGTTAATCATTTTGATCTTTGTGCTCTTAATGGAATGGACATTTAGCATGTTTTTTGTTTTCCATCCTTCGGGTGATGAGTTGTGATCAATGCATGATTCAAATAAAAATGATGAGTTGTTGTGATCTATGATGATTGACAAATTTGAGAAAGTCGGCTTGGTAACGGCTTACAACAAATTTAAGAAGAAACGTTGTTCAATTGGTGTGCACTGTTTTGTATGACGGAGACCTCAATGAAAATTTCATGAAATCTACCATATCCAACTGTCGAGAAGGGATACTAAGTAGGTATTATTAGTGTGGCAAATTGAATTATTGAGATTGTATTAAAGCGGAATGAGATGGAGGTCTCGAGGGTTCAAAATTTTAAAAAAGAATGGAAAGACCAAGAGAGAAGTGGGGGGCTTCTTCAGACTCCCTCACATGCTTTGTATTCATTCATACCTCACATTTGCATTAGATTGGTAATTCATGATAGATAAACCCATCTGATTTTCTTTTACAATTTGTAAACGCTTCTGGCTTTCTGATGAGGTGTTCAATGATCAGGCAGTTCTTGCTGCGATTGCTGTTATTATTGGTGCAACGAAGGGAGCTGATGTGTGGTGATGTTTGTTGTGTATAAATACTTCCGACACTATATGAACACTTGTGGGTTCTCATATAAGCTTGTAATGTTTGTTGTATAAGTCGTACTTTCCTGAGTGGTTCTGAATAAATTCTTGATTTATTTATGAAAAAACACTGTGTGTATATATATATATATTTGAATCCCCAAATAGTTCTGTTGAGGCGCTATTTTTATTTCTTGTATTAATTAGATGTTTGAACTAATTCGAATCTTCTTACGGTTAGTTATGATTGACTTGTGGATCAAGTTTTTATTTAAGCACAGGAGCCACGTCTGCAGAAAACAGTCCCATATATATATATATATATATATATATATATATATATACTGCAGAAGTATCAATTACAATATACATTTATAACAAAATTATCTTACTGAATTTAAATTTAATGAAGATGTAAAGCGGCATCGAAAACCAAAAACCCTAGAGATTTCATCTTTTGTAAGCTTAGAACGTTTTATGCGTTCCAAAATGCAAGCTTGTAATTCAAGAGTCGATTCACTTATTACTCAAAAGCTAATAAGGGATGAAAACCATGAATTATTATAGGTAAAAACAAAATTTACTATCTAGTTAATATTAAAATAAGTTAGTTGCTTGTAATTTTTTTTATTATTGCATTACGTTTTACATTTTGCATCACAGGGGACATTGGTGCTTTATGCACTAGATAGCATTCCATATTTTCCTCTTAACAATTAAAGAAACAATCGATATATTATATACATAATGCCCTTTTGTTAAATTAAACAAAGCACAAACTTGTAAAGATGAGCGCAAACCACGTACGTGTTAGAAGTTGTCCAAGAACAACAATTTAAAACACATTCTGGGTAATCTTTGAATAGGAGAGGAAGCCATCAAATCGCTTGGTATCTAAATAATACTAAGCATTTAATTACGATGCATGAAAGAAAAACCAGCTTCGATAATACAAAAGAAAATCTTGTTAAGACTACAAACAAGTAGAATTAAAAGAATACCCATCTGTTCCTCCTGGTAATAATGAAATATATCAAAGGAGAGAGTATTCAGAACATCCGTTGCCAGTGCCAAACTCCACGCGTAACTCACAAATAAAACTAGAAATTGAGAAATAATGAAATATTAGACACCAATGCTCAATAAAGACGTCTAAGCGAAGCCACTTGTTGAACATTCAAAGCCTTGAACCATCCGATCGTCTAAGTGAAGCCTTTAAAACATGGTGCAGGTTCAAAGTATTGAACTGCCCACCTTTTAACCCAAAAACGAAAACAAAGGACTTGTGGTCATAGGTCTGGTCCAAGGGGGAATCAGATGACATGAGGTCTGCATGGTCCACTTACACATGCATCTAAATATGTAGACACACACAACAGTATCTGCCATATAACCAAATTCTCTCTCTAACAAAGCTAAACAACAAATAGGGTGAGATCACTACCGGAACATATGACAAACGTATTCCAACTCATCATGGTTCATCAATGGAACTTATAGCATCATAAAATGGATTCGTTTAAACTGTTGGATGAAATTGAGTGAAACAAGCTACATCAAGGTTTCTGGATCTGAACTATGATCGACCGAAGATGAGTATTGATCTGATTGATTTATTAGCCGTGGCAACCTCATTTTAACCCTGATAATCTTATAAGCCCACTCCTTTATTTTCAGAACAGAAAGGGATTACAAGTGTTTTCATAATTTGACGAAAAGATGCACTACATTTAGTAATCAGCTCATAACTTTGGGATTCTAACCCACATATTATTTCAAAAAATATTTGATATCTGGACAAATTATTTAAAAAGGAAGAAGCGGTTAAAAAGACGACGCCCATAGGTTTAGAATGGGACAGTTAAGTTGTTGATAAATATTCAGAATGTTGTAACATTTTATAGAACAATTACACAACTAGCATGTCAAGATAGTTGCTTGCTCAGTGCTGCATAAGTGAAGAAACACAAAATTGATGTGTGGCATCATAAATAAAAAAAATAAATGTTCACAATCATGAACTAGCAGGGATCATTTCAGTTGAGATGTGTATATGATGCTTGGTCAGACCTTCCAACAGTTCCCTCAAATACTGCTTCATCTAAAGTGCAACATTCTTTTGAATGAAAAAACATGACAAATTCATAATCTGTAGTACCGAAATTTTATCTTATTTTATCTACCAAGGGCGACTTCCTCTAATGACCTAGCCAATCACATCCTCTTTGACATTTTTATCAGCCTAACTATCACGGACAAACTTCTAAACATAATGTTTGATGTAATACTCATGGATGTTCGTGTCTTTTGGTATATTCATACTTTGCACAGCATGTAGAGGGACGGTCGAAGGCTTAATAGTCTCATTTTTTGTCAGGTTTGGTGGCCGCTTTAGGCTTATAAATAAAGATCGTGTCATGTGGACACTTGTAAGAGATACTCGGTCTGTAATGGATTATTTTGTCCCTTTGTTGTGCAACTGTTCGAAGCTAGTAAAGTCTATTTGTAATTTGCATTGGTTATGAAGTGTTTTCGGAGATGTTTGCTTGTGGATCCCGAGTGAGGCGCTTTCTCTAACTCATTTTCTCTTTTGTAGGTCCTAAAGAACTATGGGAGGTTTCAGGGAGGCTGACCTTTGCGAACGGATACGCAAGGGTGTCGCACGACTTAGGCAAAATCAGCTAAGTCCGTGACAGATGGTATCAGAGCGGGACAAACACTCATAGAAATGCTTGGCATGCAAACGTGGAGGACCTAGCGGGGCTGCATTGAGGGCATCTAGCACGCGCGACCATTTTGGGGTAAACGGACATGGAGATGCAGGGAAATGGAGTCGCTCAAAGGAGCGAGCATCTGAGATTGGCATTCAGAGGAATGACCAACCCTTCGCACAAGAGGCACCACGAGGATAAGCAAGCTGGGAAGAATGCAAAGCACACAAAGGTTGGGATGGTTGAGTTTGAGCCATGGCTCAACGTTGACAACTATACTTGATGGTGCTCAAGACAAGCAAGGCGCTTAGTAAAGGATGAGACCACGCAAGGTGGAATGAGTTGCTCAACGACCGAAAGAGTTGTGCAAAGCTCACAAAGGTGAGGGGAATTGCTAACTCGAAGAATTCGGTA
>LVTN01000216.1:321644-379200 GCA_001649415.1 Musa itinerans | reverse complement strand
CCTGATTATTAAATTTAAAGTTCTAAGTGATGTAGTAATACTACCCAAAAACACGATTCAACTGATATAGTCAAACATAATTTAATTTAAAATTAAATTAAATTACATGATTGCATGCATGCATTGATTTCATTCTCTAATTCTTAAATTTATTAAAGTTCTAAGTCATGTAGTACTACTACTCAAAAACATGATTCAACTTATATAGTCAAACATAATTTAATTTAAAATTAAATTAAATTACATGGAAAGTAAGATCAAGGAATAGATTCTAAGTTCTGATGATGCCTTGTTCAATCCTTCTACTGCCAACCCAACAACACCTTCCCTTCTCCTCTCTCTCTCTCTGATCGTCATTCCCAGTTGATTTGCTTTGTGTTGAATCACAGCAGCTTTCAGAGTGTCTCCCTTTTCACCACATTGATTTCTTTAGCCTTCCCTGGTAAAGCTTGGAAGGTGTTTGTTTGAGTGCTTCGAGTAGTATCGCTAAGCCATAACTTGTTGCAATTTTTTGAAGGCAAATTTGATTTCTCGCATCAGATACTCATGCAGCTAAACTAGAAGCACCGAGTACATTTTGCTTTGGCTTGTCTACTACAACAGGCGAAGGTGCATCTTTAACACCATGTCCTCATCATCTGGATCTTCCGTTTATCTAAGATTTCAGTGAGACACTGCTTTTACTTGAGAGATGTTCTTGCCTCAAGTTTAGGTCTAAGGATTGAAGTTTCCTCAGCTCTAAGTTGTAGGTCTTTTTGTGCCCAAGTTTAATCTTGATACAGTAACTTCACAATCTGTAGTTTCATATATGTTATTTCAGAGATAAACAAAGAATCTGTGACTTAATCTAAGCAAGCCATCATCTTCATAGTGGATTCCAACATCCACTAAAACAACATAAACCTAACGAAAGCAGCATATATTCTCATGGCTCGGTAAAGAATGTATATTACTTGGTCTCTTTCGTAGGAGGAGTCTAACCCTTTGTTTCAGACATCCACTGATCATTAAGATCATATCCTCAGACTATTCTGATGGTTCCAAGTGAAACGAGGACACTTACCCCATGTAACTCACATGAGAATCTGATTCCCCTGGTCACTGTCCCCCAGCTCTCGCAAGCATCGCCAGCTCTCGGAAATCACTGTGTTTGGCTTCCTGCAATAGTTCGTGCGGATTCTGTGACTGGTTAAAGAATAAGAAACCCGGAAAATGTTCAACAACTACTTTGTTTCTATTTTAATAACAATTTATCCTTGATCAAGCTTTAAAAATTGTGAAGATCGATCATTTAGGGACCAAGCAAACAATGTTTTCACTTCATATATGAAACCCTTGCAGAATTTATGACTCATAACAATGTTTTGCACATCACGCTAATTGCATATTACCCATTCTTTAGTATTATAGTCCATAAACTTAAAAATTTATATTAGAATCAATGTAATTATAGAAGTAAAATATTTAATTTCATTTACCCTTAATTTTACCGGTAAGTATAGGAATGACACAAAAATGATTGATAAAAACATACCATCAACGTTCTAATTATATTTTCTTTTGTTATACATTAATTAAAATTTCTTAATTGATTGTTATGGTAGTGGTGGACGGTGGTACAATCAGTGGCCACGAGTGATTGTTGTGGTAGTAGATGATTTTACCGATGTTGATCCAAACATTGAAAATTGAGATAGGAGTGACGATTGTGACAATGGTAACGGTTTGGTGATGGTGGTGGTAGATGTTAGGATCAAGAGCACTAAGAGTGGGGGGTGAATTAGTACAGCAGAAAACTTTCGTTGGTTTAAAAAGACTTGACGATTGTGACAATGGTAACGGTTTGGTGATGGTGGTGGTAGATGTCACGAATGTCCTCGAAGATAGGCAAGGTAGAGTTAAGGACTTCTATGACCTCTTATGAGGGGAGGATGAGAAAAAGGATGAAAAGCGACGACGAGAGGTGAGGGAAAAAGAGAGAAGAAAAAGAGTGAGAACAATGGCCACGCCAATATAGGAGCAGCATTGCTCTACTATGCATCTATGGCTTTTGCTCTGCATCACCCTACATTTGGGTCAATACTGATGCAAATACAGAGTGATTAATGCAAATGCAGAGTGGCGCTCATCCTTCTTCCCCCTTTCTTCCCGCCATCACTCTTCCTACTCTCTCACAAGAAGCCGTAGAAGTCTCTAGAGCTCTATCTCGTCCATCTCCAAGGACATATCTGAGATCCACCACCATTATCATCAAACCGTCACCGTTACCATAGCCGCCCCCTTTGCCTCGATCATCAATGTTCATATCTACATTAGTAAGATCGATTATCACATCATTCTCATCGATCACTTTCATAACAATTATGCATGGCTCTGGTGATGTCATTGTTCGCCATCACCATAATAGTCAATTAAGAAGTTTTAATTAGGATATGATAAAAAAAAAATTATTAAAATTATTTTTTTGCTTATCTGTGACAGATCAAAGAATTATCGACCGTAATGGGCCATATGAAGGTGAGTCTGCTCTGTTAACGGTGAGTTTAATAATGGGCCAACTCCTTCTCGGGCCTTCGGCTGCCTGACAGCGTCTCGCCAGGCGGTGCATCGCACCGTTCCTTTCCCGTCGGAGATCTCTCTCTCTCTCTCTCTCTCTCTCTGTCTTCAAGAAACCGGTCCAAAGGCCATCTGCGGCTGGTACGACGTCTTCCCTCGAATTCGTCGTGTGTTTTTGGTGACCGTCTGCATGGACATTGATCCCTGTAGGATCATATTCTCGTTAACATAACTTTTTGTTAAGATAATATTGCTATAGATTAGTATTAGAATGTTTGAATATTAAAAGTAATTTATAATTTAATTATACACTCGTTGCTCATGAAAACCACCAAGAATGTTTCATGATTGCATGCATGCATTGATTTCATTCTCTAATTCTTAAATTTATTAAAGTTCTAAGTCATGTAGTACTACTACTCAAAAACATGATTCAACTTATATAGTCAAACATAATTTAATTTAAAATTAAATTAAATTACATGATTGCATGCATGCATTGATTTATTTCTCTAATTCTTAAATTTATTAAAGTTCTAAGTCATATAGTACCACTGCTCAAAAATATGATTCAACTTATATAGTCAAACATAATTTAATTTAAAATTAAAAACATGAAGCTTATTTTAACCCGTGAGTGAGATTTAGTCTAGTTCGAAAAATTAGATCAACTTAGCTATACGAACGACACTAGACACATCGTTACCTCTTCTATCCAACCCAGTGTACCCTAATTCAATTTACTATCTGGGACCAATATCTGTGTTATATGTGATCTAAGGTTTAGATTGTTTAGTTTGATCTAAGTTAGCATGTTACGATATAGTCAAATTTCCTCTTCTTTTATTGGTCTAAACTCGTTAGTTGATTGAACTATATATATTTGATTGGTTCTAAGTCGATTTAGAGTAATTCTAGACCAACTTAACCGATTCAAGTTCACCTGATCTAATTAAAAAATTATAAAATTAATTAGAAGACTACCACTTAAAAGAGTTAGCATGTAATAATAGTAGTCGGACACTCTCCGCAACTACTCCACATGTATCAGAGCTATAAGCCATACTTGTAATAGAAGTTTTACTACCTTTTTTTTTTCTCTATTTAATTTTATTTACCCTAATATTATTAATTTTACTGACAAAAGATACAATATGACAGTAAGTATAGGAATGACACAAAAATGATTGATAAAAACATACCATCAACGTTCTAATTATAATGTTTCAGACTAATTTCGCTTTGAGCTTGATGAAATTGTTGACGCAAGAAATGTCATCTTTTATAGGATATCATACGCTTGATGATTATACTGAGAATTGCAAATTTTGGAACAGAGTGAATTCTTCTCACCTTTTCAGAACAATCAGTCAGGTAGGTCAAGACAGATACATCTCACATAAACAGTAGCCTTTGTAAATTTTCTCCAGAGAGGTTCATGAAAAAAATCTTAGTCGTGTTGATTGATTCTTCCCCCAATTAATGAAGATCTTTTAGTAAAATTATTATTTTAAAAAATAGGTAACGGTTTGGTGATGGTGGTGGTAGATGTCACGAATGTCCTCGAAGATAGGCAAGGTAGAGTTAAGGACTTCTATGACCTCTTATGAGGGGAGGATGAGAAAAAGGATGAAAAGCGACGACGAGAGGTGAGGGAAAAAGAGAGAAGAAAAAGAGTGAGAACAATGGCCACGCCAATATAGGAGCAGCATTGCTCTACTATGCATCTATGGCTTTTGCTCTGCATCACCCTACATTTGGGTCAATACTGATGCAAATACAGAGTGATTAATGCAAATGCAGAGTGGCGCTCATCCTTCTTCCCCCTTTCTTCCCGCCATCACTCTTCCTACTCTCTCACAAGAAGCCGTAGAAGTCTCTAGAGCTCTATCTCGTCCATCTCCAAGGACATATCTGAGATCCACCACCATTATCATCAAACCGTCACCGTTACCATAGCCGCCCCCTTTGCCTCGATCATCAATGTTCATATCTACATTAGTAAGATCGATTATCACATCATTCTCATCGATCACTTTCATAACAATTATGCATGGCTCTGGTGATGTCATTGTTCGCCATCACCATAATAGTCAATTAAGAAGTTTTAATTAGGATATGATAAAAAAAAAATTATTAAAATTATTTTTTTGCTTATCTGTGACAGATCAAAGAATTATCGACCGTAATGGGCCATATGAAGGTGAGTCTGCTCTGTTAACGGTGAGTTTAATAATGGGCCAACTCCTTCTCGGGCCTTCGGCTGCCTGACAGCGTCTCGCCAGGCGGTGCATCGCACCGTTCCTTTCCCGTCGGAGATCTCTCTCTCTCTCTCTCTCTCTCTCTGTCTTCAAGAAACCGGTCCAAAGGCCATCTGCGGCTGGTACGACGTCTTCCCTCGAATTCGTCGTGTGTTTTTGGTGACCGTCTGCATGGACATTGATCCCTGTAGGATCATATTCTCGTTAACATAACTTTTTGTTAAGATAATATTGCTATAGATTAGTATTAGAATGTTTGAATATGAGACAATCTCGGATTATAAGATTGTAATCGACTCGGTATGCATTACCATTTATTACAATCTTCGATGTTGGTGTGGTTAGAACAGATAATTTGATTTTGCTCTTCGATCATGCGGATATATACCTCGAAAACTCCTAATGTAATTAAATTATATTCACCGAGGTTCCTTGAGAAGACTCCTGTTAACTCGTGAGCATATACATCCAACCTGAGTCCAGCTGGGTCAAAAAGCCTAAAGTGAATTAGCTCTTATAAGAAACCTAAAAGATGGAATGTTAATCTATTACATTCATCATTAGAAACAAACAAGCATATTTGTTCGATAGATACAGTCGGTCTCATAGCTAGTCTCATAGCTGCTCATGTGCGGACACTAGAGATATAGTGCAAATGCTCATTGAAAAATAAGTTTATTGATTGATCCGTTCAAAAAATGCTAGATATTTGATGATGTCTTATTATCACACAATAATTTCGTGATCTCTTATAAGAAACCTAAAAGATGGAATGTTAATCTATTACATTCATCGTGCGGACACTAAAGATATAATACAGATCCCAATGATGTATCTAATCTAAAAGTTCCAGTGGTGTATCTAATCTAACCAACATCCCGTGGAATAATGCCATGAAATTACAAACCCGATTCTTCAATAAACGTTTACAGCAATTTGTGCTAATCTAAAAGTTTCATGAAGTTCTGCTCGGCTGCCAGTCAACACAGTTGAGTTATTAGCCTCGAGTCAACACAGTGTCATGATTTATTGTAGTGAAGACATGAAGAAATCCTTGCTCTTATAATTTTTCCTGTAATGTCAATATAAAATAAATGAAATATTGACACTAAAGTATCCAGTTATTTAGAGAAAAAGAAAAACCACCATAAGCCCCCACCAGATTACAAGTGACGAATGATCATTAGATATTATCCGTAAAACACAAAAGATTGGCTTGTTTTTTAATAAAACTGCCCCTAACCTTTCTAAATACTTATCTCGGCAATTGTGTGCCAAAACAAGTTGTCTGGTATAACTGAGGCATATAATTAACACCAAAATTGCATTTATCGGAATGTTACAAGTTGCGACAAACAGGAACCGTCTCGTCAAAACCAACCGAAAGATTTGGCAGCCCAACAGAAGACCTCATTTTTTGGCACGGATTGTGGCTCTTCATCCCTGTTAAAAAGGTCAATTAGTAATGCGTAAAAGCTCTTCACAAGGTTTTCGAGATCTTTAACAGAAAACAAGATGTCATACCGATATCCCAGGAATGTGAAGAATAACTGTTGAGATACAATATAAGCAGAAGGAAACGATAGCTCCAGATATAAGATTATGAAAGAGGCGTTTGTTGTCTTTACTCGGAATGAATGTTGCCTTCAGCAAATTTGTCAGGTCAAATATTCTGTATGATATCTGCAGCAACGGTACATCCAATTATTTTAGTTGAATTTATTTATGGAGTTCTGCCTAGTTGATGTGAGATCAACTTACAAAGAGATAGACGGCAGTAGTAAGCATGAAATTGAGCAAAGGGTAACTTGGAATGAAACAAAGAAGCCACTTGGGCTGGCCATTTGGCATGTTTGACCTGCATATCATGTAAAACAAACATTGAAGTCCATTAGGACCTAAAATTCCTGGTAATTCCGATAACCAAATAAGTTTTAAGAGTCAAGATGTGGAGGCTGGAACATGAAACTTCAAAATATTTTGTACCCACATTTATTTGGTAGTCAATTCATCATGGACACTATGGCAACAATAGGTGCATTATAGTTTTAAACTTTTAATTATTGCCCTGTGAAGCTTTGTCAGCTACACTGGATTCAGGAAGATAACTGGACTTGGTTGTCATTCAAAAGACTTCAACCTCGCCATAGTTTATTGCTTGAGTTTTTTAAAACATGAAATACGATGCAGTTGTATGCTCAAGTTGTTAAATTGTGAAGTTCATGATAATGTTAAGAACAGGCCTGTCAAATTGCAGCAGGGCTAGAATTATCATACCGCAGCCAGATATGGATCTGAGAGATATAGGTCTCCAGGGTGACCTTGCCAAGCCACCTGGTGAATAAAGAGGTTAAAAAAATTCTTCCAAAAGCAAATATCCTTAAAGCAAAAATCGGAGAAAATGATTGAAACATACGCAAAGAGAGTGAGGGAGGAACTGCGAAGCTGCTGTGTGAAATTCCGTAGGCAAATGTAAACACTGGAATTAACAAAACCAGAGTCATGACCTTTTCGAGAGGACACCAAATTAAAAATTAAATTGACTTTGAACAAGCTTTCATACGCACGTGATGGGGATCCATGATGTGTATGGATGGAACTTGTTGTAGGTAATTTTGTCTAGTTTGTAGATGTACTCATACCATAAATAACCAACCTGCAAGAATAAAGAAGATGTCCCTTTGAACTGTTATATTGTACAAGTCACTTTATAAAACTTCAAAACCAATAAACAGTGACTCACCAATAATGAAGCAGAAACTATGCTTGTTTTGATATACAGCCTCCTTTTTGTATCAGATTCTTCGATCTTCTCCATCCATCTTTCAACCTGTCATGAGCTTGAAAATATAAGCAGCTAAAGAAAGAAGAGATCAAATGCACCACATTCAAAAGTAAATGTGAAAGTATTCCATGAGTGCCATTACTACCAATAATATGAAGATGCTTCCTTCAAACAATTGAAAAGACTAGATCCATGGATCACATTAATTGAATACAAGACACTTACAGTTGGATGGTAATAAGCATATATCATTCCGACAATCCAAATATAACGATCAAGGCCTGATCTGAAGTGCCACTCATGTAAGAGTGGTAAGTTTGATTTGGAAGGATCGGGATCTCTGTATCCTGCATCAGAAAGTCTAAGAAGAATAAAAAAATTCAAGTTACAGGCAGGATATAGTTGTAGTTAAAATTTACCTATTAGGAACGTGAAAGGAGCCCACAGGAGATCAAATACCCCGGGAACTTCCCAGATTAAAATAACCACCAGAAAGCAGCATATTATCTTCACAGCCATTACGGGTGCAATCTCATTATACTTGTTAAAAATGCCAAGGGCTCCATACACCATGAGAGTAAAGAGTGTGTGCATGGGGCAGATATAGTACAGGGTGTAATCATTGTTCAGGACAATGCAACAAAATGACACAAAAAAGTTAAGCCGCCACATCATCTGCATTTTATAGATATCGTGCTTCCAGATTAGTAAGGGAGAATATTAGTAACTTAAAGCACTTATCAGGGGAACAGAACTCATGCAAGTACCTGAGCAAACCGGGCAACACTAAAATCCTTGCGAACATAATAGTAAGAGAAGTTTCCGAAGCCAGTCATCCAAACATAAGCAGCAATGAACACTCTTATCGCGTTGTATATTTCATAGGCAGCAAAGTAGTGATACATTAAGAATAGAACCTGGGAAGAAGATGGTTAAATAAATAACTGATACAGATAACCTCAATCAAAATGGTAGTGTTCAGCAGTTTGCGACAGTCAGTTTTACTGTTGCACATTATTTAAGTGATAACTAAGTGAGATGTGGTTTATTGAATGCTACTAAAATCAGTGGAAAACTATTATTTTGAAGCAATGCCACTCAGAATTTGGGAAGATACACACTTCAAAATTGAAGTCTCATTAAAATATCAAGGCAGCCTGAGATACTTGCAGCGGAATTATTTATCATGCTAGTTACAATTCAGCAATGACAAAATTATGTTCCAAAGTCATATCTGTACATTATATCAAGCTGTGTAGGCTTTCTACAAACTTACAGTGGTTAGAAATTATTAACCTACTGGGTTAACTTAATATTCATCTGGTGCAGTTTCTGTTGCAACAACAACAATACAAAGGGCTATCATCGAAAATTTGTATTACTATTGGGAAAGAAATCCCACATGTTTGGATGTGATAAAGATACTTGACAAGCTAACTTAGCTCTAATTTGTACCAGTAACTGACAAACAATTTAGACAATTATGCTCTTCAAGACTCCAAGTAGCATCTTCATTAACTGATATAACCGATAAGTTCTTGGCCTACAATTGAACTTAAAATTTAAAAATCTTAGATCCAAATAGAAAATGGCATGCCATGCCAGCAAACACAGTGACATCCAAAAGGATGTGTCAGCACACCCTGAGAACAGAATCAGGGTTGTGCTGATTATCATGCCGGCACAGAAGAATCTCAGATGCTGAACCAAGGAAAATGGTAGTAAACACTCTCATGACAATTTTGGAGGTTTATTTGCATTACATTAAGTAAAGAAAACAGTATTTGTGCTGACACAAGACTGCATTGTATGACAAGGAAACCTAACTTGCTGCTATTTTGGGTCTGAACTTCAAATGCCTGTCATGTCCCAGGGAATATATCTTCCTCAATGCTTAAGGGATGACTAGCCGTAAGTGTCAGGTATATTTTCATCTACCTAATCCCCAAGATGTTTGCCGGTCATGATTTCATTCTTTCATCTAAAAATAATTGTATACTCCACAACGTAATTGCCTGAGAGGGAAAATATTGCTCACTTAAATTACGAAGAAGAAGCTCTGGAATGGCCTATCTAGTGGGACATTGTCAATGCAAGAGTCTAAGAACATTTTAAATTATCAACTCTAGACTTCTCCACAATGGACTAGTTCTAAAATTCTTCAAAATCCCACCTGCTGTAAATAACCATCAGCATCTTAATATTGCAAATATTTGTCCCATCATTAATTGTGTAAAAAGAAAGGAAAATAGAGAAACCATATATCACCATAATGCACAATCAGAATTTTGTTCTACATATTACAAATAAAAACAAGATAATCAATCAGTGACATCTGAACAATGTATTTGCAAGTGATTGAAGAACAAAGTGAAATACAGTACATTTTTCGTCATAATCATGTTCCACATCAATCCAGTTTAGGGTCTTTCATTCATCACTATACAATGAGTGGCTGAGTTAAAGAGATTATAGTGTATATATTTCAAAACATGGCGACCATCTATGAATTGATGTCCAATAAGAGTTAAAAGAACTAGCACGCTAAGAAGGAAAAAAGTGAACTGACCTGCATCCATCCTTTCCATTCCTCAGTTTGATAACGATTTAAGTAAAATATAGATTTCCCTGTAAAAGCTGACTTGTCATGGTGCTTCTTCAGAGAAGTCAGGGCTGATGCTATAATAAGAAGGATATAAAGAAAAAGAAACAGGTCCCGGCTGTAACTCTGGAAAAATTAAATCACAGAGATCAGGAAAAAAAACTTCAATGGATTAAAAGGTCAGTTGACAAAATCAAGGAATTCTCAACACAATTTTATTGGAAAATTATAAAACAATTGCCATTGTTCACATGCAAAAATGATAACCAGATGTGAACTACACTGTGTTGCACGTACAATTACAGAGACAGGTGTAAAGAAAATATTAAAATATCTCAAACTGTAAAATGGGAACAGAGAATTATTATATCTGCAAGTTGGTCCATAACTGCAAGTTAGCAATAGTTGTACTATAGCAATTTCATGGCATCATCATGTTGCTCTGGTCATTCATAAAGCCAACTGTAAGCTCTTCTATGAAAAGCAGGAACCAAGAAAAGTGCTCATTCTAGTAGCATTTCATGTATTACAGCAAGTAAAAAACAACCAAGAACCAGGATATGATGTGTCATCTTTATGTAAGAATGTCCGTAAGAATACAACTTATTGTGATGCAACACAAAATATCCTGAATATGAGCATAACATGAGGGTCTGTCCAATATCAGTATCACAATCACATTTCTAAATTCTGAAGTTAACCGGTTAATACCAAAACACATTTTAATCTTTTAGCTACCTATAATATATAGATAAGCTTTGAGATACTGGATGCTGGTTTTAGAAACAAAACCCCATATGTTTTTTACAAACAAGTGCTGACGCTTAAACAATTGCATTTTTTTTTTTTAATCCATACAGATCTTATATTTCTGTAAACACTTTGCATAGTTTAGACAAAATATATACTTCTGGATTATCAATTTAGCAAGCACGAAACCAAGGATATAAATTTTGGTCACATATAAGTATTGGTACGTTTCCGAAAGATACCGGATGGCACACCATTCTATATTTTGTGGTATCATTGAATAAAATAATATAAATAGAAAAAATAATACTATGCCAACATCGAGCTATATGTTTCGATATCGATAATTGGTTAGACCAATAAATCGTTATTTCTACTAACCAGCTTAGTCAAGATTATAAACTTTGCAAAGAAGAATACACAATGATCAAATCAAAGCACAAGGCAAGGACCTTGGTGGATTGTGAGAACAGAGTTGTCCGATCACAAATATAGAAGTAAACAAGAATTGACCCAAATTCTGCCCTGCATAGTATCAACCAAATAATCAGAGTTAGATAGTCATCCTTTGTGAACTTATCAGATTGAAGTATATCATAGTGGCATCTCACATGGCTCTCAATGCTTCTCGATGTTCAAGCAAGAAAGGCTCATCCATTGATATAAACCTAGAATTTTAAAACAATTCCGACATCAATATTAATAATTTAGTTAAAATACAGAATGATGAATTACAGCACCTTCCGTCACTCTTCAACTAACCTGATTAAATTTGCTCGAACTGACAAATTATGAAGTCTTGCAGAAGAAGGTCTTGATAAACCTCCTTCAAGCAAAGCATCCCGATCATCTTCCCTGACTGTTTCATTGTCCAGGCCATCCAGATTTACATCTGAGTGACTGAAGCACACAAAATAAAGAATTGCTAAAAGGCATATAGAACCTTTAAAGTAGGTGATACATGCATGTTGATGTTCCATGTTTTTGAATTGGTAACAGCATGTAAGCTGAGAACATTCCATATAATTCTTAATGAAATCATAGCGTCATTTCAGATAAAGCAAATTGCATCAGACAAGCTCTACCGATGGTGTATCTGCTAAAGTATTATGATCCAATACAATGTACTTTGATGGATGAAAAAAGTACAACAATGCCAATGTTCATTCATCAGTTAACAAGTTAAGATTGCTCTTGTCAGGAGTTTGACTTGTTCCCTGAATATGTGTTCCTGCACTAGTTGTCATAAACCATGTTCTTAACCGTGAGAAACTACTAAATGCATTTCATAATCCGAAACACTTTCAAGCATCATGATCTATAAATTACTGCAGTTTGGCAGAGGAACTTCAGGACACACTCGGGGAAGTATTTCAATTTACAATGAAGGTTTTAGTGATTAACCAAAAAGTAAAATTCTTCTTCCACAACCAAGTAAACAAAAAGGTCAAAAGCTCCTACCTTTTATTGTTGCAATTACATATAAGGCTTTTCGTATCCTTTATAATAAAATTGATTTTGCATGAATTCCTAATAAAGAATGCTTCAATTCCATAAGACATTACGTAATTATGCCCATTATTTTCTAGTACAATTACAAATGCATATTCTTTGAGGACGAAAAAAGTTTAATCATATTGTATGCTTCAGATTAGATATCTTACACTTTCATCAGAGAGGAAGACTTCCGGTATTCCAGAATTTCTGAATATAGCCACGCAATAATAACAGGGAAAAGGCCAAGCAAGAATGACACCTGCAACAGAACACATGATAAAAGACATAAATACCATGTCATTCAGAAATAGGCATACAGGAAATGGAGGAAACAAGAACAATTGAATGCGTCAGGGTAACCCAAGAACTAAACCAAAAAGCGCAAAGGTTCCGCGTACCTGACCGGGGGTCACTGGACTAGACACCGCCATCTTCCTATAGAATTGAGCGCCACAAAAAGGAAACTGCAAGAAGCGATTGAATCAAGCACCAAGCGGATCCAATATCAAGGCCGGAAGAAGGAAATCGAACGCGAGATCTCGCCCTTCTTCTCCGGATCAGAGGGATAGCAGGTGGATCTTCATCAACACGGGCGGAATCCAAAGGATTCAAGCCCCAGCACTAGGACGGATCTGAAGCAACCGACGAGGAAGTCCGGAGAGAGAGGGGTTATAATGGCTCGAGTCGGAGAGTAGTCGCCTTCATAGGGTGATGCATCCTTCCATTTCTATTTTCTCCGTCGAATTTTGTTCATTTAAAATCATTTTTCATTAAGAAAAACCCCCAAAAAAAATGCAGCAGGAGATTAAATTGCACAGGAAAGAATGGTGAGAGGTAGACGAGACTCGTCCGTTCGATTTGCTCGTCCTCGTGACTTCTACGGTCGATCTGGCATCCGCATAGCTCTGCTTCTTCTATTTATTGCTTGCCTATTTTATTTAGCCACAATGAGATATCATATTACATAATGTGATAATAATTATTAAAGAAGATTTAGTATCTAAAGGAATTATTATATTAGACAAGTTGACATGGTCAACGCAAGGTCAAGATCACCTGTCACCGGCGAGCCATGGAACACGGTTCTCCCTCTCACAGAGCCCGCATATCTGACGTCCGAATCTCAACCCATGACATCAGCAAAACGGTGCGTGCGCAACTCTAACTGTGTTCCCTGCCTTCCGGTGACAGGCGAGCTCTCAAGGGACGTTACAGTGACCACGACAACAATGTGAAAATATTTTTTTTCTGTCATTAAATATCGTCAAATTTTTTCTTGTACTAAATGATTAAATGCCATTAGATACTTAGAACATGTTGTGGAGTGAAGTAAAAGAAAAGGTGGTTGCAATGCCATGGTTTGGGAGCAATCAAAGTAGCTGGTTGGTGGGAAGTGACAATTTAGGAATAAGAAGTGGTTGTATGGGTTGGTCAAAACGTTAACTATAAGCAAATCAGTGATGATGGGAGTGTCCGATGTAGCCAAGATGTTCTTTTTATTTTTTTATTTTTTGGGACATTTTTTTTTCTTAATTTTACTCAATTCAAAGTATTACACTAGAATATTTTCCTAGATTAGAATTTATTGGATGGATATTCATAATCATCTCACCTACTTATGTTGAATTAAGATACTCATTAATCGGATTTACTAGGATTAATTATATATTATCCGGAATCGACCATGGATCAATTCGCCTTGCATTTGGAAGTAATTAATTTCCTTTAGTATTTTAATTTTTATATTTTAAAAAATTATATTGGCATTCCAACGGATATAAAAGTAAAATATCTAGATCCATTTATATTATCTGTTTTACCAATGAAAACATAAAAATAAATAATAAAAAGATAATTTTAATACTTTAATTGGTGGTAGTGGATGACGACGTGTCGATGGCTCAATAACCACTCACAGGCCAGCCTTCTAGAGCTTCTCTTCTCGATCGACGATAACCGCAACAAATAAAACTCCTTCGATGAGCCCCTCATCTCCCCTTTTTATTGCTCATGTCAAAACTTACGCGAGAGCGAGGGGAGTGGCAAGAGCTCCAGTGATCCTAGCTTTGGGTCGAGCGATCCACCCAACGGGTCAGCGGCGTCATCTTTGCCGTAAACGATGGCCACCACCATCTACATCGATACCGATGCAATTATTAAGTGGCTCTTTCGTTGTTTGGCAACTGGCGCAGATGTCGACTACATAAACACCAATGCAGATGTAGAGCGACACCGCTCTGCATTTGTGTCGACGCTGTTGCAAATGTTAAGCGGCCCTTTCGCCACTCAACAACTATGTCGACGTCAGCATAGATGGTGATGGCCATCGCATCATCTACGATAAATATGGTGGTCACCTTGTCGCTGACCCATTGGGCAGATCACTCGACCCGAAGCTAAGGTCGCTGGAGCTCTTATCACTCTCTTCACTACTATGTTTGTTCCGACTTGGGCATAAAAAAGAGGAGATGGGAAACTCGTCAAAGGAGTTCAATTCCTCGTAATTGACGTTGATCGAGAAGTGAAGCTTTGGAAGGCTAGTAGGTGAGCGATTGTTGAGCTCTGTGCCATCGTCTGTCACTATCGATATCATTCGTCACCACTAATTAAAATATTAAAACTATTTTTATACCTTTTATTTTCGTATTTTCGTTGGCAAAATCAATAATGTTAAGATAGATGAACACAAATGTTTCATTTTCATAACTATAAGAAAATTAATGTAACTTTTTAAACCGTAAGGATCCAGATGTTAAGATTAGCTTACTAAGTGAAATAATATATAATATAGAAGTGAGAAATATGAGCGATGGGTTTAGAATTAGTTTAAAACCTAAATAATCAATCGATAGGTTTCTGATAAATTGATACCTTACATATTGTGATTTCTAAATGCCATGTGTCGAGGTATTTTCCGTCATACTTGGACTGATTAATTTGGATTAGAATACTAGTGATCGATCAGATTTGGGAAGGATACGCGTAGAAAAACAGGGAGACAAGTTAGATTTAGACACCGATTTGACTATTTAGGTAGTTCTTGAATTCTGATTCGAGTAAATAAAAATCACAAATATTGTCCTGATATGATCAATTTTGATCGTCTATCATCGACATAATGAATTGATCCGATCAATCTCGTTTTCTAACCACTGTCATGTCGAGGGACAAAAATTCGACGGGTCCCAGATAGATGATTAGGGATGCTTTCAACACCGTCCATTGTTCAAATGCAAAACGTGATTTGCTATTCATTTCCTAACAGATGATGCAGGATCACATTTTTTTTTCTTAATTTTACTCAATTCAAAGTATTACACTAGAATATTTTCCTAGATTAGAATTTATTGGATGGATATTCATAATCATCTCACCTACTTATGTTGAATTAAGATACTCATTAATCGGATTTACTAGGATTAATTATATATTATCCGGAATCGACCATGGATCAATTCGCCTTGCATTTGGAAGTAATTAATTTCCTTTAGTATTTTAATTTTTATATTTTAAAAAATTATATTGGCATTCCAACGGATATAAAAGTAAAATATCTAGATCCATTTATATTATCTGTTTTACCAATGAAAACATAAAAATAAATAATAAAAAGATAATTTTAATACTTTAATTGGTGGTAGTGGATGACGACGTGTCGATGGCTCAATAACCACTCACAGGCCAGCCTTCTAGAGCTTCTCTTCTCGATCGACGATAACCGCAACAAATAAAACTCCTTCGATGAGCCCCTCATCTCCCCTTTTTATTGCTCATGTCAAAACTTACGCGAGAGCGAGGGGAGTGGCAAGAGCTCCAGTGATCCTAGCTTTGGGTCGAGCGATCCACCCAACGGGTCAGCGGCGTCATCTTTGCCGTAAACGATGGCCACCACCATCTACATCGATACCGATGCAATTATTAAGTGGCTCTTTCGTTGTTTGGCAACTGGCGCAGATGTCGACTACATAAACACCAATGCAGATGTAGAGCGACACCGCTCTGCATTTGTGTCGACGCTGTTGCAAATGTTAAGCGGCCCTTTCGCCACTCAACAACTATGTCGACGTCAGCATAGATGGTGATGGCCATCGCATCATCTACGATAAATATGGTGGTCACCTTGTCGCTGACCCATTGGGCAGATCACTCGACCCGAAGCTAAGGTCGCTGGAGCTCTTATCACTCTCTTCACTACTATGTTTGTTCCGACTTGGGCATAAAAAAGAGGAGATGGGAAACTCGTCAAAGGAGTTCAATTCCTCGTAATTGACGTTGATCGAGAAGTGAAGCTTTGGAAGGCTAGTAGGTGAGCGATTGTTGAGCTCTGTGCCATCGTCTGTCACTATCGATATCATTCGTCACCACTAATTAAAATATTAAAACTATTTTTATACCTTTTATTTTCGTATTTTCGTTGGCAAAATCAATAATGTTAAGATAGATGAACACAAATGTTTCATTTTCATAACTATAAGAAAATTAATGTAACTTTTTAAACCGTAAGGATCCAGATGTTAAGATTAGCTTACTAAGTGAAATAATATATAATATAGAAGTGAGAAATATGAGCGATGGGTTTAGAATTAGTTTAAAACCTAAATAATCAATCGATAGGTTTCTGATAAATTGATACCTTACATATTGTGATTTCTAAATGCCATGTGTCGAGGTATTTTCCGTCATACTTGGACTGATTAATTTGGATTAGAATACTAGTGATCGATCAGATTTGGGAAGGATACGCGTAGAAAAACAGGGAGACAAGTTAGATTTAGACACCGATTTGACTATTGGATTAGAATACTAGTGATCGATCAGATTTGGGAAGGATACGCGTAGAAAAACAGGGAGACAAGTTAGATTTAGACACCGATTTGACTATTTAGGTAGTTCTTGAATTCTGATTCGAGTAAATAAAAATCACAAATATTGTCCTGATATGATCAATTTTGATCGTCTATCATCGACATAATGAATTGATCCGATCAATCTCGTTTTCTAACCACTGTCATGTCGAGGGACAAAAATTCGACGGGTCCCAGATAGATGATTAGGGATGCTTTCAACACCGTCCATTGTTCAAATGCAAAACGTGATTTGCTATTCATTTCCTAACAGATGATGCAGGATCAGAGTATCATATAAAAGGATGCAAAGATCTTAATTAAGGATTAAAATCTCAGAACTCTATGCCTCATGAACTCTAAGATGAGAAGACAGTACAGTGTTTTAATGTAACCTTGTAAATTATGACACAAGAAACCTGTATCTCCATATAGAATCCTTTAAACATCAAATACTAGTATTAAACCTGACTAAGATAACATGAGCAACTATAAAAGCATGTTAAAAACCACAAAGTTTCACTGAACTATGAAAGTTTCAACGAGGAGCCAGAAGCATTATCAATGTTTCCAACCACATGCAATGATGTGGAAACCAACCACTAATCATGACATAGGGTATCAGATTGCAGCTTAGTGATTCCGTTTGTGTTGATCCTCCCAGACAATCTCCACCAACAAAGATAGGGGAATAAGGTACAGGCATGGAATAAAGACACACAAGATTCAGAAACCAAATAACATACCAGGCAGTGGGGGCTGTGCAAGGTCCAGTTTGGTTTGCAGACTAAATGAGCAAATTCTGATTTGAGAATTTCCCAAACCAAGTCTAGCCTTTGTATTAAGAAAAATGAACCATAATATTGTGGAATGCTCTAGTTGCTAATATTGGTTTACACACTCATTTATATAACTTCAAGCATGCACTCATCTGATATGTATTTTTTATGAAATTTCTGATCTCATCATTGAAAGCTCATGAAGAAATGAGAACATTGTTGACAATGAACAAAATAATGGGCTCAACAGATGTTTGTGTCTTTAGGGTAAGCGGAAAACAATTGAAAGAATAAATTTATATAGCTTGTAATGGTTGCACTGGTTGAGGGAAAAAAAAAAAAGAAATCGAATTATTTTAGGTCCTAACTATTTTAGCAAACCAAACTGTTTTTCTTATCATCTCACCAAGCCAAACAACATATGTTGGTTTAGTTCACTATAGTTTAGTAGTTTAGACAATGGGATTATGAAATGCATCCCATCAGGAGGGAATCTAGCTAGATCACACAACCCTTCTTCAGAATGGCAATAAAGAATCCTGAGTGACCTTATCTAGGTATGTTAAACCACAAGGATAAAGAGTAGAAAAAAATACACTACTTTTCTTTCCTAAAATATACGGTTCTATCAAAGGATTTTAGTTCAATCGCTTAAGAAACTCAAATAGCAAGAGGTGAATTCAGCTGTTCTTTATATCAACAAAGGAAACAGTCATAATGGAAGTTCTGAAGAAGTATCTGAAAATAGTAAAGGAAAATTGTGGCTCAACATCAGCCAACAGCTTGACCTCCAAAAAGAAAAGCGATTGCCAAATATAATACCAGCATAGATACCAAGATTTCTAACAAATTATAAAAAATCTTCCAATCAGTTGGTAAAATAGCAATGCCTCACAAGTGAAATCAAGCCTCAAACTATGTGTTTTACTGTATTCATACATCTTCATAACTTTTAAGAAAAGATAAATCTTGCAGAAACTTGTCAGATATGTATGTATATAAAAATAATAAGCCCATCAATTTACCAATATTCAGGCTACCTCATCAGTTAGACAATGAAGGCATGCATATTGAATAACAGAACATAACATAAGCTAAACATATCAGCAAATGTCCTGCCAAAAATGAAGCAAGCTAGCATTTTGACCCAGCACTACCCTCACAGTGAGAAGATAAAGACAGTCTAAGAAGACTCAACCCACTAATCAAGCATAACAAAAAGAAAATAATCCCACGAATTCAAAACTTCAGATGGCACAGCTTAGTCCTCATGAAGATGTTGTTGCTAGTAAAGATAAAAAATATTAATGAAGAACACAAGTAACCTTCAGACAGCGGAAGCGCTATCATCCTTCTCCCCCTCTGCTGCTCCAGCTGCAGAATTGGCCTCTGCTTCTGTTGCTGCATCCATAGCATTGCCGGTGGCATCTTCCTCTGCAGGCGGCTGCACCTGCTCCTCCTCTGGCAGTGGCTCCTCCACATACTCATTCTCGAATGTATCGGCCGGCACCTCATAGATCCTTACCTGCGGCTTGACAGGGTCCTTCACAAGCACATATTTCCCTTCATTTAGCTTCATGCAAAGGTCTACGATCGATTTTACAATCCCCCACATGTTCGACGTATTGAGGTTGATCTGAGCGGCAAAATCTCTCGGCTTGTAGCCGATCACACTCAAGATAACATGGTTAAAGTGGTCCCGGTGATGGACTCTAGAGACATAACCCAGTTTCATCAGGTCAGCGCCTGCAAGGAGGGCTTGAGCGGTCCACTTGGCTAGCTTGTTGGTGTTGTTCTTGAGCTCGGTGGCGAGAACTGCTCCCCTCTGTGTCTCAAGTTTCTGCCTCCATTCTACCCCCGAGTACTTCGGATCAAACTCATTGAGAGCGTTCAGGGTCATGAAGGCTCGTTGCCCCTTGACGTCAGTCACACTGTGCACCTCACAGCGTGCGACGAGGTGAGTATCCTCATCGAGCTTCCAGCGGCGGTACCGGTATGCAACAGAGGCGACCTCCTCGCCTTCAGTAGCAAAGGGGTTCGGTTCATCAAACGTAACCCTGTTGCCATCACGCACAAGGACCTGCTGCGAGAAGTTTTGGTTGACGTAAGTGGCCTCAATGGCGAGGGAGTAGGCAGAGTTAATGTCGTCCTTGGCATCGGGGAGTGCCTCCTGCGAGGTCTCGTTGACGGAGAGGAGGTCCAGTTGAGACCCCTCGCGCTTGTCAAAGAAGAGCTTGTTGCCGACGCGCTGGATGACAATGTCCCAGGATGACACGGACCGCGGGGAGCACATGAGAGCAGAGAGGATGGCGTCGGTGGCGAAGACGGTGGCCTTGTCGTCAGCGGCGAGACGGCGGATGACGGGGTCGTCGGTGGTTGTGACCTTGAAGAAGTTGCGGGACTTGAAGCGCTCAAGGCGGCGCTCGTTCTTGGGATTGACGCGGTCGAAGGAGCGGTCGTAGAACTCGAGGGCGCCACAGACGAGGAGGTCCTCGGGCGGATCGGGGACGGAAAAGGAGAGCTTAGAGAAGGTGGAGAAGGGGATCTGGTCCAGCATGGTCCACTCGGGCTGGATGTCGACGGAGGACTTGGGGGCGGGGGTGTCCCGGCGAGGACCGTGACCGCCGGCGAACGAGGAGAAGCGATGGTTGGCGTGATAGAGGCGATCGCGGCGGGCGCGGTCCTTCTCGGCCTCGCGTTTCCGAGCCTCAACCTCCTCGTCGCGGCGCTGCGGCAGCTGCGGGCGCTGCTGGAAGCGCCAGCGAGGGCCGAACTTGGGGCGAGGAGGCGGCTTACCGTCAACGAGGCGGAAGGAGGAGTCATCGGTGGCCGCGCCGGCGAGGGCGGAGGACTCGTCGAGAGCGAAGTCGAAGACGGCGTCGCGGCCGCCGCCGGCAGATCGGGAAGGGTTGGCGGCAAAGTTGGAGTTGCGGGTCCAGTCCGCGACGCGGCCGACCTTCTCGGATCGGGAGAAGGGGGCGAAGGGAATGTTGGCCGGGTGAGCGGCGCCGTCGTTCTTGGTGAGGAGAGGGGAGGCGGGCGTCTCCGGTGGACCCCACCCGTCGGGGTTAAAGGGGACGGTGCCGACGTCGAAGCCCATCAGCTTTCCTGCTTCGCTAGGGTTTCAGATCGGGACGGCGGCCGCGAGGGGATACGAGACCAAAGGACTTTTGCTCAGCTTTTTGGTCTTAAGGTTCGGGATGATGTGCTGATGGTTAGATCGCTTTAGGATTTGGGACTCGCGATCCATTGGTTTATGACGGCTGGATTTTAATCCAACAGTCGGATGAACGCTCGCAATTATAAGTGATCACATCGGGCCGGTCGTTACCAGAATCAAGTTTGGGCATTGAGTCAGGTCGAATTCGGGTGCGATAGGACCCGATTGACATCCAATAGCGGATCCGAATCTTCGGATGAGGATGCAGGGGTGAAGTTACGGCACAGCCCATTAAAACTCTTTCGGATTTTTTTAGCACTCGAAAGAACGGAGCAATTTTGTGATTATTTCGGTTTACCTTTAAGATTCGTTTCATTTTCTGAATAGTTTGATTCGATTCTCTTCTAATAAATGATAAAATCGAGTTATTTTTCCAGGAATGCCTACTCATCAAAAATCGCCTCATAGACTTTAAGGTTTGATCAAGCTATCAATAAGTTGTCTGAGTAAGAGATAGTTGTCTTTAGTATAAGCACTTAACCAAAGTGCATTATCTTTTTTTTTATTATATTTTTTAACTATTGTAATGTATGCATTGGATATTAAACTTTACGATTACGGTTGAACCATACCTCTAACAATTTACCTCCGTTGCTCTTTATCAATCTATCACAAACTTTTATATTTTCTAATGTATCAATCGATAGCTCGAACAGATGTAAACATGATATTAACTCATCGACAACAAGTCAATCCCTATCATCTCTCCAAGTGATCATCAAAAATTTTAATTTGATATTTTTTTCACAAGGAGACAAGCCAAATGTCACGTACAAGTGAGTCATCCCAAGCAAGGAGATAGAGTCACCCATGATATTAGTCAAAGTAGAAGATGTCAAAATCCATTTTCTGATAGGCATAAAAGAAAAAAAGGTATAACGGTGGAACTACTTATATTGATCATTACTCCTTTGATAAGTTCATTAAGGATCTAAACAAAGATGACCTATGCATCATCATGAATTGAGTCAATATGCTTCACCTCTTCTTTCTTGAAAATAATCTTCAGATCTTCATTAAGACAATGGCTCTTTTTTTATGTTGTATTAGGAATTTGCCTTGAATCGTTTGTTCCAACATGGAACTACCGATGATTACGTTGATCTACCTTTTAATTGGCCCCTTGGGATAACTCCTACTTTGTCTATCACAAATCTACCTTTTAATTGGCCCCTCGAGACATGGGGATAACTCCTACTTTGTCTGTCACAAAAAAAGTGACCTTGCCCCTTGATTTGCACTTTAAGATCATAACAAGCTTTGGTATCATGCTTATGATCTCAATGAAATCTATAGTTTTTTATTTTATCCCGTCTAGCGTGGCTCTCTTAGTAGCTCCTCCTTGATGTGAAAAAATACCTCAGTCCAAAATATTTTCAAGGCTACGGAATCTATTCTCAGACGAGAGTGACCCCTCGAGAAGGACCGACCCTGTGGTGAGATGGCTGTTGAGATCAGGATCACCAGCAATATCGAGGATGAAAGAAAGACCTATGCAATGCTACATGTTTCCACAAAAGTTAATAGCAATTCTAGACGAAAAAAAGAACAATCTCTCCGAGGTGATGTATTATGTTTCACAAAGTTACAAAGCAATTCTATAGGTTTCACAAAAGTTAAAGAACAATTACAGATGAAAGAAATAATTAATTATCCAAGATGATGTATTATGTATCACAAGATTGCATATAAATTTTACATGTTTCATTGGATTGGATAGCAAATCTAGAAGAACTACCTACTTGCCAGTATTCTTCCACATTGATCTCTTGTATTGATGATTATTCAACAATACTATTACACTGATGGATCTCTATGAAGTGTGGCTTTCGAAGTTCTAAGCATTCAACTCACCGTTCTCTTTTTCTTGGATCTACCAAACTGTAGTTGAAATCCCATTTAAGTGTGATGGGCAGCTCTAAGTATAATGTAATGTGTTGCCTTCAGTTGTCGCGCATATACTGGATGGCGTTGGGGTGCGAGGATCCTTCTGGATTGTTTCATCTATCTTTTATCTTCAAAATCGGTAACAGGTTGATGTTGAACTTCTTTCTGTTGACAGGTATCCTTTCGGCTGGGATATCAAGATTGATGATCACATAATAGCTGCTCAGTTCTGTTGGTTCAGTGTATGAGCAATCATATTCCACCTATAGAAGTGCAGCCATTACTGTTGAAAAGAGAAGGCACCGTATCCATAATTTATGGGCACATAAATTTGTAACAAACTTGGTTATTCCCCTTATACATGCTGCAATTTAGCCTTCCTTTTCAAACAACTAGTCCATGTTAAACTCGCCTTTCCAGCTTATTGAAACACCTGCCGGTGAAAATATTCTAGTTTTCATGTACAGCCAGGAACTTTCTTACAGTTTTCTCTTGAAACACCTTATATGTTGAAACACCAGCAAAAATACTCTAGTCTTCATTGAAACACCTTATACATGTCACCAGTAGTCCCCACATGAACATGAGCCACCACTAAAATGGTGAAAACGGTTAGAATCTCGCAAAATGATCAACCTATTCTCGATCACAGATATGAACTTAACAGCATTGTGACAGTCTTCACATACTCTAAGGTTCTTGATTACTCGAATTGGCCTTCCGGATGGCACATTTAAAATACCAAATGCAACTGCTAGCTTCTCACTGTGATATTTGAGCATGTGTTCTTTCTCTTCCTCTTCCACATCATGCAAAACCATTTCTGTAGCTGATACATAACCTTCCTTTTTCATTTTCATATCCAATTCCTCAAGAAAAGCATATATCTTATCCTTCTCAGGGTGCAGCATGTCCCCAACAGAAAATGTATGCACTTTATTGTTTGCCTCAATCCAACTAAAACCAGGTACCTTTTTGACACCCCTTTCCCGCATCATCACTCTCATCTTATTGACATTACCCCATTTACCAGATGTTGCATATAAATTTGAAAGAAGTACGTACATTCCAGCATTATCAGGTTCCATCTCAAAGATCCTTTTTGCTGCCTTCTCTCCCAGTTCAGTGTTCCTATGAATCCTGCTTGCACCTAATAATGCACCCCACATAGTTGCATCTGGTTCAAATGGCATGTCCTTCATAAGAGCCTGAGCTTCGTCTAGACGTCCAGCTCTGCCAAGAAGATCTATCATGCAAGTATAGTGTTCTGCTTTTGCTGTTACACCAAAATCTCTATGCATAGTATAAAAGTAATTGATGCCTTTATCCACCAATCCAGCATGACTACATGCAGATAAGATTCCGACCTGAAAAGTTGAAGATGGATGAGAATATGAAACTTAGGGAGGTCATTTCAGCACAGGAAAAGTGTGCTCGATAAGAAGCCCAGTTACATACCAACAGAATGCATCTCAAGATCTAGTGAGCGAAATGGAAGATTGTGCATTAAAATTAAACTTTGTAAGATAAAAATTTTCAACACAAGTGAATCTTTTATGATCAGACAATTCCAAAAAGGCAAATGTAATTTGTATATTGAATATACTACTGTTATAAGGCGACTACTGATTCAGAAGGTTTAACATCTACTAAAAGAAAGAATAAGATGACTGCATAGGTACAGCTGCAAAAATAATAGTAGTAGTAATAATATTGTCATCTACAGCGAATATCAAGCATGAAAAAAGAAATGAGTAAGAAATGGAAAAGGATCTTCAAATAGCCAGCAGTTGATGCTTACTGCTCATGTGGTTCCTAGACAAAAAAGATTAAGACAATTAAAGTTATATGGTAACTGTATGTTGACTACATCTATTATCATAGTTCGATTTAATACTACTCTTACTGGTGATGTCCACTACATTTTAATATCTTTTATTTGATCAGATGATTCATCCTTGCATCATCAAGTACATTATTTTCCTTTCATGATCTCTAATTTCTGTTTTCAGTGACTAATTAGTTTAGGGTTTTGGCTCGTGTCAGCCAGGCAAAATAGGTAACTCTACTGGTATAGTGCAAAAGAGCCTGCAGTATATTAACCACAAAACCACTTACCATGGTCACATCATCTGGTCTTGTATCTGTCATTCTCATCAAATTGAAGACTTTTAATGCCTCCTTTCCATACCCATGCCGAGCATAACCAGCAATCATAGTGTTCCATGAAACCACATCCTTCTCTGTCATCTCCTCAAATGCCTCGTAGGCCTCATCTATGCTCCCACATTTGCAATACATTGCAAGGAGGGCATTTCCAACAAAGCAGCCCATTCCATATCCAGCCTTAACAAGCCTCCCATGCACTTGTTTGCCACACTCCAACATCGAAATGTCAGCACATGTGCTCAACACACATGTACATGACGACCTATTTATTCTCTCACCATACCTACCCATCTCTATGAACAGCTGCAGAGCTTCCTCACTGGACCCCCCCTGAGAATAACCAGCAATCATGGCAGCCCATGAGACTGAATCCCTTTGTGGCATTGTATCAAAGATCCACCTTGCCTGTTCGACCATCCCAGCCTGAGCATACCCAGTAATCATCGAGTTCCAGGAGTCAACATTCCTACAAGGCATCACATCGAACAGCTCCTTTGCCTGATCCATCTTCTGGCACTGCACGTATGCTGCAATCATGGCATTCCATGAAACTGAGTTCCTCTCTGGCATCTCGTCAAACACCCTCCTTGCGTCTTCCAGCATCCCATTCTGTGCATACCCAGAAACCATGGCAGTCCAAGTGAAGACATCCCGAGAAGGAGATTCGTCAAAAAGCCTCGTTGCTACAGACATATCCCCATTCTGGGCATAACCCGAGATTAAGGTGTTCCACGAAACGATGTCCCTCTCCGGCATCCGATCAAAAAGCTGCAGGGCTTCGGCAAGACTCCTCCTTCGCACATAACCAGCGATCATCGCATTCCAAGATACGGTCCCCCAGTCAGAATTCGAGTCAAAGAGCCGCCGCGCCAACTCCAGGCGTCCGTTCTGCACGTAGGCAGCAAGGATGCCGTTCCAAGAGATGGCATTCTTGTGGGGCGTGCGGTCGAAGATCTCGCGAGCCTCCGCGACGAGCCCGCTCTGGGCATAAGCGGAGATCATGGTGTTCCAAGTGACGGTGTCCTTCACGGGCATTTGGTCGAAGAGGCGGCGGGCGGAGGCGAGGTCGCGGTTGAGGACGTGCCCGTGGATCATAGTGTTGAAGGACACAAGATCCGGGTCCGGAATGGCGTCGAACAGGCGGAGGGCGCGGGAGAAGCAGCCTTTGGAGAGGTATCCGGAGAGCATGGCGTTCCATGAGACGGTGGTGCGTCGGGGCATGCAGCGGAAGATGGCGGCGGCGGCGGCCATGCGGCCGTGGCGCATGTGGGCGGTGATGGCCTTGTTCCATCGCACAACCTTGGGGTCGGACGCCGGAGGAGGCGGCTTCTTGCCGCGCTTGGTAGTCCGGCGACGCTTGGTTGGGTTCAAGGGGGAGGGTGGTTTGGAGGAGAAGCGGCGGGTGAAGCCCTTGCAGCGGGAAAACATAGTTCGATAAGGTGTTTGCGAAAATTGGCGTTGCTTTAAGCCAAATGACAAGTTTCTTTTGGTTTAATTTTTTATTAAATGTATTAATATCTTATATTCCATAATTCCATCAACACTAAAGAATTGTAACAGTTGAAATTAAATATATATATATATATATATGAAGGATAACAAGAAATTGAATTGACATAAGAAAAATACAGCATACTAACTTGATCACCCAAAAAGAAAGGGAAAATATACTACTTTTTACCTTATGCAGCAGTTACTGACAACTATATATGTTGTGTGTTTTAACAGGTAAAGGAATATTTATTTTTTTAATAAAAATATTATATTAAATTAGTCATCACAATTTCAAATATAATCATGAAAGGGAGCCCATGATTTGTAAGATTAAGAGATATATAAGAAAAAAATTATTGAACTGGGATGCAACTAGTTTAATGGCCACTATGATTGTACATATCTCCCAAAGAGTTATGGAGTTAATGAGTCGAAGGGAGTCTAAATAAAAATATGATGTAGGTTGTGAAGCTGGGCTTATTTGAGCCCTTCCATCATCGCATAGCTTTGCAAACATCACCGTCAAGTACAATATGTCATTCTCAATCCTTCGTAATGTATCTTCCTATTACAAGTCCACAAATCGACGTTATCACATTTAAGACTTAAGGACGAAAATATTTTTTGTGCTGCACGAGCATTCTGCATCAAATTGGCCCCCTCAAGTGCGTCAACAGAACATAAATCATTTGTGTCATCAATAATCTTACATAATAGAAATATATATATATTAAAATAATAATTACGAAAGTGACAAATCATTTTAATTCAATTAGAGGTACCAATGATAATAGACAATGAAGCTTTTAATCCAGTGACAATCATATTTTGAGAGATCGGATTCCTCGTTTAATCAAGTTTAGTCCTTTCAATCGTAAAAGGTCAGTAGGGAATTTTTTTTCGGATCAAGCTTTAAAAAAAAATAAAGTACAAGAGAAAATAGCTAAAAGACGAGAGATAGATATGGTTGGCAATGAAAGATGATTGCAAACGGATCTGCAGCAAGGAAAACGATTTTAAAAAAAATTCAAATGAAAATTTTGACCTTTGGTGCAACCAAGAGCCACCGGTTTCTAAGTCATAATTATATTACTAAATGATGTTTATGTTAATACACTTGATTGCTTGGGATATTATTATGTCCTGCAAAAATTTAATGTGGGACTCATAGTGCATGATTTTTAAATTACTAATAATTCAACGTGTGCTACTCGGACCACTAAATTGATTGGTAATGAAAAAACCATTAACATTACTATTTACAAGGTTTTTATAATTTTTTTATATAAAAAGATAAATGATGAAGATAAAATTTAACTTTATAATCTTGCGTTGATTCTTAGTATATTTGTGTTGCTACAAAGTTGTTACAATTAGCTTTTTCTTTATTGCTAGAGTGATTGGAATTACTTGTCCAATTTTATTAAAATTAAATAGTAAATGCTCGGGATTAGATGGCTCTGTATTCTACTACAAAAGGAAGAATTGATTATATATTACAAATATTGTAGACTGATTCATAATTAATATAGATATATTTTCTTTGCAAAAAGAAAACCCTATTTCTTTTTCCGAGGGGATAAATCTGAGCTAGTGAGGTCCAAAATTAGTAGTCCTCAGACCTGTCAAATGTCCACAAAAGATTGCAAAATTAGAATCCATAATATAAAGGATGCTTCCAGATAAATTACTCAATAAGAAATTATGTAAAATAAAAAAAAAAACATGGATTTTTTTTGGGATAAACATCCCTTTAGAAAAGGAATGTCTTTGTCATGGGGAAGGTGGGAGACCAAGCTATTTTTATGATTGTTAATGTGTATATATTGAAAAGATATGGACTGAGAGGGTAATCTAATATCACTAATGAATAAACACTTTAATTTATATTATTATTCGACCCATAACCTATAAACTTAAATCTTAAGTTGAATTGGTATTAAGAAAAAAGTCAAGCTTAATGATGCGATTGAATGAGAATAAATCGTACCATCATGACGAAAAAAATGTAAAAAAGTGAATCATCCAATAGCATAGGACAGTTGATAGATTCTCAAACTTATCATCATGACGTGAGCATGCTTTCTGGTTTGGTCAAAGTCCCACTCACAGAGCCAATGGAAGTAGGTGAGGTGTTGCCTTCGATTTCATCGAATGCGGCCAATAAAAGCTACACGGAGATCAAGTCTCACCTTCCCCTGAAATTGTAATTCTGTTAATTTCAATATCTCAATTTGAAAGTTTGGCATATATTTGAAGGACAAGTGTAGGAGGACGGAAGATATATGCAATAACGGAATGCCATCATACTGTGTTGTTAAAACAGTTTATATACGAGCATGATAACTTGTAAAACCAATCGAAGGGGGACCATGAAATTTCAAATACGTAGATCTTCATTTTTGATGCAACAAATATATATATATATATAAGAGAAAAAGAAATTAGAGCCAGAGTGCACCGGCTTTTTTCAAGATGGGGACGAGCTCGCCGGTGATGTGGACGGCGACGAGGCGATCCAGCCCCCCCAGCAACCTGCCCCCGACGAACACCACCGGGAGAATCGCCGGCGGCCGGCGATGCCCCCCGAGGGCCTCGATCTCGGCCGCCGCCTCGACCAGAGCCGTCGCCTCCCCCGCGGCCGCGGCCTCCTCGCCGACCTCGCATACCGCAGGGTTGACCCCGAGCCCCAGCAAGAGGCGCCTCGCCGCGTGGCATATGCAGCACCCCCTCTGCGCCACCACCACCACCGGGTTCTCCGCCACCATCTGCTTCATTGCCCCGTCGCCTTCACCACCGGGAAAGGGGGAGGAGGTGGACGACGACGATGAAGACCGGGAAGAGGAGGGTGTGAGCAAGCCGTCCTGTCCGCCGCCGACGGCCGCACGGTCCCTGTTGCTCGCCGGCGAGGGGAACCGCTTCCGCGCCGATCGGCACGGGGTCGCTTTCCGCATCCTATCCTGGGGCAAATTAAGTAGAGGATTTGAGAGAAAGTACACGGAAATCAGAGAAGGGAGGCGGATACGGTTATATAGTGGACGGGGCGATGACGTCAGGAGAAGCTTCTTCTTCCCCCAAGTCATCGGCAGTTGGGGAGGCGCGCTCCGTTTCTCCTGCTCGTTCATCACGGCCTTGCGTTCTCCCTGAGGCGAGTCGCACACGTGTCCTTGCGGATCGTGGATGACGGCGGCCTGGCGTCAGCCCCGCCCACGCGATGCTCGTGACGTCAGGCGTGAGCCTAACTGGTGCGGGGCCCACGGATATATTCTGCCGTCGAGCGACAACCACGTCTCATGCGACGTGGCGTCATTCCTCTCGGCGCTATCTGTCGCTCCGTAACGACGGTAGGACACTGAGATGTTGACGTCACTGCTGATTTCATGCATTATCTGTGATTTCCAACAGCAAACCCATTCATGCTATTATTTGAATTGCCTTTTTTTTCGATTTCGATCCTTGTATTTATAAAAAAATGGGACCATTATTGTATACAGCACCAAATATTGTTTTTTAGTCTGTGAACATTTGTATCAGAACTGAAGCTTGACAACAAGTCTTTGGATTGAGCAATGATTGGAGTGTTAAATATTCATTTGCTTTTGGGTTTATCACCCATAAAAAAAAAAAAAAAGCCCTCATCTTGCGTCTAAAAATAGGTTAGTTTCTGCTTCCAATATTTGATTAGTAGAGTGTTTGTATACATGTGATTGATGTTGTTCTTTCCGTTAAAATAGTATTTATTTAACAATGCTTATCAAATGATAAATGATGAACGAAGGACTAATAATATCTTTACTAATTAAGTTAATTGGTACATTCTAAAATATATTCTTTGAAATTTTAAATCCTTTATATTTAATAAATGAATTCGATATATAAATGATATAGATAATTTGACATGTGGATGATTTACCTCGTGTCGGCACCATATTAATGCTTAGACGATAATTTATCAGCATTCATATTATCTTTCAGTTCAAATTATCTTTTATCATATGATAACCAATATAGATAATTTGACATGTGAATGATTTACCTCATGTCGGCACCATGTTAATGCTTAGACGATAATTTATCATCATTCATATTATCTTTCGATTCAAATTATCTTTTATCATACATAATTAGAGTCATAATTGTATATGATCAACTTTGAGCATTACATAAGTCTTATTATATATTGGGTGTTAGAATATTTCATAAATTTTCTTGACTATCATTGTCCGATGTTCATGTGGAATAAGTTACATAAATATGAGATGACCCACACAACATGCATAGCTATCAAATTTAACTTTAACATAAATAAAATATCATGACGAAAGATTTAAGTGAACATTCATTTATATGATGAGTTATTTTTTAATTTTTTATGGTTATAAGCGAATAAACGAGTTTACATGAAAGACTCATTAATTTTGTATGATTGTTGAGTTGTTAATTAATTAAATAAATAATTATGATTGTCGTATAATTCTCGAGATAGGATAGGATTTCAGAATATCGATTTCAAAAAAAAAAAAGTTACAAACATCGTCATGACAGAGGATATTGATGAAGAGTGAAAAGAAATCCTCGGAGAGCATGACAATGAACACTTATAACATACAATATTGTGGAATGGTTTTTTTTGTTGAAGAACACAATTTTATTGAAGCTGTCCGTATCCGGTTTATCTTTTTTTTTAATATGATGAAATATGGTGAATTAAATAATTTTTTATAAAATATAATTATTTTGAATACATTATTATCATTTTTGATCTCGAACTCAGATGAATTTTTAAGTAATATGTTTCAAACCCAAATAAAGTTATAACAATCTGTCAGGAATAAAGCAGGCGCGAGCTTTTTTACTACGGAAAAGGCATTTCGAAGATAAAGAAATGCTTGTTGGCTTATTTTCTGTCTTTTTTTTTTTTAAATGTTGGTGTTTAGTTATAATATAATAGCCATCTCGTTAACATTCATAAAACAAAACTAAAGTTAATCATTAGTAATTATGATTATCACTAATAAAATATAAATGAGATAATTATCGAAATATTACTATTATAATATAAATTTAAAGAGCATTCATGTATATTAGACTTCAAACATTTATGCTCTAAAATCAATTTCCGGAGATCAACCATATATATGTGGTGAGCTTAAATTTAAAGAGATTATAATCACTTAATTTAATGAGATATATGTATATATCCGCTGTATCTTTTTTGTTTTATTTGTCAACACCTCTAATCAGATAAAATTGGCAGATTTGTTTTGTATAATTGAGTATAAAATTAATTGTTTATATTTTTTTGGGAGATCCGAATTTTTTGGAATCATTTTAAAGTTATCCTAACATTTGTCACCCCTACCAAAAAGTGTTTTTAGAAACAAGAATAAAAAAATAAGTGTTAATGAATTTATTTTTCTGTTTCAAAGCACTCGGGTCTAATCACATTTCGTTCCTCGAAGCTTTACGTGGCGAGCGACCCACTGGAGCACAAGGAAACCCTCGTCTTCTCCTTCCGCGTCGTCTTCGCTGCGGCAATAGAAAGCTAATCTCTCCGTTTTCTCTCTGCCTCGCCCGGCTCTTCTCTCGATGCCGTTGTCTCAGCACGCGGCCACACCGGGCTCTTCGCTGATCCGCGGAGGTAAACGGCGGAGGGGGCGGTCGAAGGGATCCCGCGCCAAGAAGAAGCAGAAGAGGCTGGACTCAATTTGCGACGCTCCTGGCCCTGCTACCCCCGCGGGTCCGCAATCGCCCGGCGACGACCGCGCCCTCATCCGCCGCAGCTCCCGCGTCCGCCGGGCCCCGGCCTTCCTCGACTCGTCCCCTGCCCCCGCGCGCCGGAGGAAGAAGCGTAGGCTCCGGGATTCCCCAATACGGCCTGGCTCTGGTGTTGGTGGTGGTCGCAGGAGGAAGAAGAAGAGGCGGAAGAGAAGGGATGATGGAGATGATCTAGAAGAGGGAAATCCGGTTTCGCTGCAGGCAAAAGATGGTTCTCCTACTCAAGAAATTAAAATGTCGGAAGAGGAAGCAGAAGATTGGAGATCACGACTGCGATCTAGGGTTGGAAAAAGAAAGGGAAAATCACGCTCTTTTGAAGAGGTCGCTATGAGGAAAGAAAAGGAGTCAGTGAAGCCAGTGACAAGTGGGAGTGTACTGAGTTCACAGGCAATTCGATCCAGTAGGAGGGGCAGAAGAAGGGGTTTTGGCGACGAAGTCAGTGTGATCGCTGAAGAAACTGGATATCAAGGTGAGGTTTTGTCTTCAAATGATCATGAAGATAGTCGTGACAAAGCCTCTCATGGAGAGGAACTTAAAATTGTCACAGATTCACCGGTATTTAGTGAACCAAACCAGGAAATTGTGGCTCCTTTACCATCCGAGGAGGGTAAAGAAAATGCAGACCGTCCAGATGTGGCCGATAAAGAAGATCTCGAGCAGTCCGAAGAAGGAACTGCAATCCCAAATCTGCAGCTGGAGGATGTTGGCCCTGGAAATTGTTTAGCTACCTCATTAAGTGAACATGTTGATGACAAACCTGTAAAGAGTGAAGACATCTTAAAGGAAGATAAACCGAAGCCACCCATTTTTGATGATAAGATTGCAAGGAAGCATGTTAAGGAGGGCCGGAGGTGTGGGCTGTGCGGGGGTGGGACTGATGGAAGGCCACCTAAGAGACTTGTTCATGAGTCATCAGGGAGTGATAATGAGGCTTATGAAGGATCTTCAGCTTCAGAGGAACCAAACTATGACGTATGGGATGGGTTTGGTGATGAGCCTGGATGGCTCGGTAGGCTCTTGGGTCCCATTAATGATCGGTTTGGCATTCCTCGTATTTGGGTTCATCAACATTGTGCTGTTTGGAGTCCAGAGGTAATTGCATGTGTCAAGCTATTGTTCCTTTTATTATTTTGTAATTTAATTGGTGATTGTTGACATAGTTGTTTCTTAACTACCAGATTTATGTTGTCCTTATTCTAAAGTCTAATTTATTTGTTTTATTGATCCATTTGTCAAACACTTCTAGTTTCCAATAATAACAACTCAGTCTAAGATTCTGATTCTGCTCAGTTATTAGACAAATGACTAGGGATGAGTATTAGACCGTTAATGGTTTTTTTTTTTATGCTAGTGTTTGTTCCAGGGGCGAACTAATCTAGGTCAAAACTCAGGTAGCTTGTAGCTAATGCTGACATGTTCTTGAGGCTTTCTCTTATCTTTCACATCTGGATTTAACTAGGCTTGTACTTTAGTTGTCCACTTCTTTTTATTTAGGAACATTGTGGGGCTTACACAATTAAGAGAAATCTTGCAATATCTGTTTGTTTGCTCGCTTTTTCTTAATTTGTCTTCAGTTAGGAAGTACTTTCCTAACTGAAAGCACAATGTTTAGGAACATTGTGCTGCTTTCCACCATCTCATTTCATATACTTTTTCAGTCGTTGGACCTTTCTAGAGTCAAACAACCCTGTTCTTAGTGGAAGTTTGTAGTGTAAAACATGTATCTTCTTTGAATCTTTATAAAATTCCACATTTTTTAAGAAGTTAATAATTGACGGAATGCTACTCTCATTTCATTGGTCTTTTTGTGTCTTTGTCTGTGATAACATGTCATCCCAGACATGTTCATTTCTTGCATATAATATTAAGAGGAAGCACCTCTGGAATTTTGGTAGCAAGTATGTTTTGTTTAATATTCTACATGTTGATTTCTTTCAAAAACTATAGGAGACTATAGTCTCATACATGAACCTTTCTGTATTTATCTTACCATAAAACTCTAGAATTTCTGACTTGATTCAGCTCCAAAGGTTTTCATTTCATCCATAGAGCGTGCTAGTATGGATAGGATCCATATGTCTTCCATGCTATGCTTGCTTTCATTTGCTAACCACACCAATATTGTGGTATTTTCAAAATTGACTTCAGGAGTTTACAGTTATCTTTAATTAAAATGCACTTAAAGTTATTCTGGAGCATGACAGCAGTTTACATGCACAATACACTCCCTTAATTTTAGAGAGCAACAATTTAAGAATAATTTTTATTTATTTCTTCTCCTATTTGGATTTTAGGATTGGTTTGTCCTGTGACCATTAATTCAACAGATGATGGGCTCAATCTTCCTTTTGAGGGAAAGTGATTGGCTCAAGTGAACCTTTCTGAACTTTATCTTTTGTTCAGAGCCAACTTCAGTTTCTTTTCAGTCAAAGATGTTCAAGTAAAGATAAACGTAGAATGATTTTTTCAACTTAAATCAAGGCCTGCATTTAGTTTTTTTTCATGTTCAATAATTTGTAAAATATTTGATTTGTATGATCAATTTGCAGACATTGGCCATTTGGAAAGATTTCCTAGGTATTTATGCTGAAAATAAAATATGAAAACGATTGATAATAAAGGTCGATGTATTTGCAACTGTTTTAGACCATGGAACAGGGATTTCATGTTTTTGTGTCCTTCAGATTTTGTTTCTTTAATATGCTTCCTTCTTTCCTTTTTATGGCCTATAAGGACTGTGCCTATCTAATATAATTTGATGGTTCTTTATATTTGACGATTTTAATTTGATGTCTGAGTTTCTTATTGATGTTATTCTTGAATACTTCTGGTTTCTTTTGTTGAAATGTTTTGACATCAGAAATTATGTGAAAAGTTATCTATCTGTGTACCCAGCTTTAGGTGCAATGGACCATCAGCAGCACTGCAGAATTAGTGCTTTTAATCTGGAGATTTGGCATTATGAAATTATTTCTTTTCGTTCCCCCACCAGGCTTCAATGTATGTTAAGTTAAAAAAAATTTAGGATCATCATCTGCAGGTCCGGCTTGTAGGTTGATGGCATGCCTTGGAGAAATGAAGACTTATATTGTGATTTAGTGGCATATAGGATGCGATCATTTCATGTTTCCATAATTTTCTTCATGTCTTGGAAATAACTTCTAAGGCTGCATACATTGAGCTCACCTAGACCTCATATTGGCAGGAGTCTCGTGCACTAGATTTTCTGGTAATTTCCTTAATGTATGAGCATATTTGATGTCTGACAATGTTTCCCTGATATTTTCATGAATCTGCCTTTTTTGCTTGTTTGAACTATGGGATACGGCATATTTATATCCTAATACCAGAAGAGCCAATATCCTGGTAGTTCTAGATGCTTCATTCATTTGCTTCTATGTAGATCTTCATGATGATCTTGTCATAAATAGCATCCTTATTTTTACTATATTCATGGTTGTTATTCCAGGTTTATTTCGCTGGCTTGGGCTGCCTGAAAAATGTTAGAGCTGCACTATGTAGGGGAAAAGCATTAAAGTGCAGTCGCTGTGGGAGACCTGGAGCAACCATTGGTTGCCGTGTTGATCGATGCCCTAAAACTTATCATCTGGTTACAGTCATTCCCTTTATATAGGATAATTTTTTAGTCTTCAACCCCCTTATATTTTATTTATGCTCCTTTAGTTTTCTATTTATATGTCATTTCTTCTTTTTGCAGCCTTGCAGTCGGGCAGATGGTTGTGTATTTGATCATCGCAAGTTTCTCATAGCATGTTATGATCATAGGCATCTATTCCAACCTCAAGGAGCTGAATATGCTCAACAAGTTAAGAAAATGAAAACTAAGAAGCTAAAGCTAGAAATGAGAAAACTTTCACATGATGCATGGAGAAAGGACTTAGAAGCTGAAGAGAAATGGTTAGAGAACTGCGGAGAAGATGAAGAGTTTTTGAAGCGAGAAGGCAAGAGGCTTCATAGAGATCTCTTAAGAATTGCACCTATATATATTGGGGGTTCTGAAAATGAAAAAATTTTTCAAGGCTGGGAGTCTGTTGCTGGTCTGCAAGATGTCATCAATTGCTTGAAAGAAGTAGTGATATTACCTCTTTTGTATCCTGAAATCTTCAATAGTTTGGGCCTTACACCTCCTAGGGGCGTTCTATTGCATGGTTACCCTGGTACTGGTAAAACGCTGGTTGTGAGAGCATTGATTGGTGCATGCTCTCGTGGGGATAAAAGAATTGCTTACTTTGCTCGCAAGGGTGCTGATTGTTTGGGAAAGTATGTTGGTGATGCAGAGAGACAATTAAGACTTCTTTTTCAGGTAGCAGAGAGATGTCAGCCTTCTATAATCTTTTTTGATGAGATTGATGGTTTAGCCCCATGCCGCTCTAGGCATCAAGATCAAACACATAATTCGGTTGTATCTACTTTACTCTCCTTGCTTGATGGTTTAAAATCTCGAGGTTCAGTGATTGTAATAGGTGCTACTAATCGTCCGGATGCTGTTGATCCTGCTCTGAGGAGACCAGGTAGATTTGACCGGGAAATATACTTCCCGCTTCCCAAACTGAAGGATAGATCTGCTATTTTATCACTTCACACAAAGAGTTGGTCAAATCCTGTATCTGGACCTCTTCTTTCATGGATTTCAAACCAAACTGCTGGTTATGCTGGAGCTGATCTGCAGGCACTTTGTACCCAAGCAGCAATGAATGCCTTGAAGAGGAATTGTGCACTGCAAGCACTGTTATCTTCTGCTGAAAAAGGGTTTGGTGGTGGTAAACTTCCTTCCCTGCCTTTGTTTATGGTTGAGGAAAGGGACTGGTTGACAGCTCTTGCAGCTGCTCCTCCCCCGTGTTCACGTAGAGAAGCAGGAATGGCAGCAAATGATGTAGTCACTTCACCTCTTCACTCTCATCTCATTCCATGTCTTCTCAAGCCACTGTCAAAACTCCTGATTTCATTTTACATTGATGAACGGCTCTGGTTACCTCCTGCAATTCTGAAGGCGTCAGAGTCTATTAAGAGTGTCATTACTGCAGCACTTGAACAGAAAAGACTTCACATTGGCTTTTGGTGGTCTCAATTTGATTCTTTGATTAACCAACCATCTGTTGCAAATGAGATAGAGAGAATTCTTTGTCACTATGGCCTTGTAACTTCTAGATCAGGATATGATCATTCTTATATGCTGGATGATGTCAATTTTGACTTTGAGAAGTTTGATTCATATAGATCAAAACTGTCTGAATTTTCTGATCCTAGTAAGTCAAAAATAAAGCTTGTTGAATTAGGACAATCATCAGGGTTCCGAGCTTTAATTGCTGGAACACCCAGGTCTGGCCAGCAACATCTAGCCAGCTGTCTCCTTCATGGCTTCTCAGGCCATTTAGAAATTCAGAAGGTTAATTTGGCGACTATGTCACAGGAAGGACATGGAGATATCATTCATGGATTGACACAGATACTCTGTATGTTTTTTATTTTCTTTTTTTGTTATAAGATTAAAGTTAGTAGAGGTGCTTAGCTTGAAAGGCATGGGGATGGATATTATCCATTTCTGAGGTCATTCAGAACAGGATAATATGTGAACTTCTTGCTTATTTTGGTTAAGCAATGTTTTTTGTTTTGTTGATCTGTTCTTTTCAAATTGCATTTTAATTGCTTAAGTTCTGCATGCAATACATTAACCAAACTTTAGCAAGAATCTACTAACTATCATTTGATACCTGCTTCTGTTTCATGTAGATCTGGCTTCCACACCAGTTTGAAAGGTGTTTCCACATTTGTTATTTTTAAATTTTTTATCACCACGCTTTTGCACATGGAATGCTTGTGGACCTGCTGCAATATCCTATACCTGCTTATTGCATTGGGGATACCCACACTGGAGTGCCATATTAGAATACCATGGCCCGGTCTTAACAATTATGTAGCAGCATTTACCTTTTATTCCATATCCTCCATGTTCACCCTGTCCATATCTTGGTAGATAATTAATTTATAACATAACTCTTGCTTAGTGGATGTTCTCTGGTGCTTTTGTGCAATATAATTTGCATTTGAAATTTGAATATTCACTGTTTTTGTAATGGAGCCCTCTTTCAGCTCATGATCTCCCATATTACATTTGACTTGTTTTTCTTTTTCTATTGATAGTGTGTGTGTTGTATCTGATGATATTGTCTTAGTTGATGAGAGCCTAAGTGGAATTAATTATAAGTTTGAGTTGTGGAGGTAATTCTTAGAAACTAAATGTTTTAGATTAAGTAGGATTAAAACTAAATATATGATATGCAATTTTAGTAATTCTAGGAATAGACAGAAGAATATAGTTAAGTTGGATTGACCAATAAGACAGTTGTGAGACCAATAATGTTTTATGAATTAGAGTGTTGGACAGTTAAAAAACAACATATATAAAAAGTTTGTGTTGCCGAGATGAGAATGCTGAGATGAATGTGTGGAGTTTAATAGGAAAGATGGGACAAAATATATTTTTATTTGTGAACAACTAGGTATCACTTCAACGGAGGATAAGATGAGAGAAAATTATTTAAAATGGTATGGGCATATGCTTAGAAGTCCTTCGGATGTGATAGTTAGAAGAGATGAAATGATTAATATTGATGGTACGAGGAGAGATAGAGGAAGATCTAAAAAACTATAATAGAAACTATAAATAAAGATCTAAGTACTCTAAACTTAATGACGACAAAAGATATAAGTACTCTAAGCTATAAATAAAGATCTAAATACTCTAAACATATGACTTTTTATAGATCTCAATGGCGGCAAAAGATCCATGTAGCCGACCCAATAGGTGGGACTTATGGTTTTGTTTTTGTTGTTGTAGTGTGTGTGTTGTATTTATCTACTAATCTTGTGATTTCTCGCCAACCAATTTTTGAACGCCAATTAACTGACATATATTCTTGAACAGTGAATTGCATGAAGAGAGGAAGATGCATGATCTATATGCCTAGGATTGATCTGTGGGCAATTGAAACTCTCAGGAAGGAGCCCGAGTATAATGATTCTGGCCCAGAGACCTGCAAATTATCCGCTGTGTCTGTGGTAAATGACGTGATAAGAATTGCTTCAGAAGCTTGGACTCTTTTTGTTGAGCACGTGGATTCTGTGACAGCACCTGCATCTTTAATCATTATGGTAAGATTGAGATATGGTGTAAGTTGCTTAGTTAGTCTGAATTGTTTTTCTTTAGTTGTTCAAATTTTAGAGCCTTTCAAGGCTTTTGTATCTTAGCTTATTATCTTAAAAACCCTATTTGTTGTCTCTCTGTTTCTATAAAGGTATTAAATCTTCCTACATTCAAGCAACTTAATGTTTTTTCTCTTCGAGGTTCTTTATAGTATCTATTTTTGATGAGCTTCAGACCCATGGTTCTCTTTATTCATCAGAATCATTGTTCCATTATTGCTTGTGATCTTTTCTTTATATATCTGAAATATAAGCACTAACTTTTTTAAACTCATTTATAATGTGAACTTATGGTAGACTGCTGCTGTTTAAGGCTTTTTATTTTCTACTTGCCAATTACAAATGCTGACTTCGTTTTATTTCTCAACGTGATAAAGTCAGTGACAGATAAGGTCTTTGTCTTATATGGAATTCTTTAGTGTATTCTGAATGACAATGTGTATTTTGGATCATATTAATCAGTAGCCAGGCTGGATAGCCTCTGCTTAGTCACTAGTTGATGTAAGTTGTACATCTCATCTTGGTTCTTAAAAGGAGAAATAATTGTTAATGACTTCAATATAATTCATATTTGTATCTAATTGATGGATTTTTTGGGCTGCAATTTTCGTTTGTCTTATATAGCATTTTACGTATTCTGAAGTTTATGGTTTCTGCAAATGTTTAAGAAGGTCCCTTCTCAGTAGATATATTAATATTTTTCATCAATGCCATGCTTGTTTTGTGAAGATGGTTTAAGATGCAAAAGTGTGGCTAACCATTTTATTTGCTATAGCTCTCTCTTTGTGCTTGTTTTCCTTTGAAAAACTATACTCCATCTTTTGTAATCTATGGTCTTTATTCAACAGGCCACTTGTGAAATGCAAATTCATAGTCTTCCAGTTGGAATAAAGAAATTCTTCACAAATTATGTGCCAGATGATGCTGGTTCAATTCCTCTCGAGCACACTGTACCACGATTCTCAGTTGATGTAGATGGAAAATTTAACCATGATCTGCTAATTAGTTCATGTGCTGCAAAATTATCAGAGGATTTGGTTCAGAATTATATTCAGTTGATTCATCACCATACTCATTTGGTCAATTCTCATGATGTGAATGAAACCTTTCGAACCATGGAAGCTCATTCAGAACCTCAAACACACTGTGAGAGACAAGCAACTTTAGTCACTAACAAGCAAATGGATCCTAATCAGATAGCTTCAGGAGTTGGAGACCAAGATCAGCAACATGTAGCTGGCGATCAGGTGTGGCCCCTGCCATCTACTTTAAGAGGTCATGACGACATTGGCAATCAGCACCATAGTCATCAAGATTCGATTCCAAAAACTCTTCATAAAGGTGTGAAGGGTGGTTCCGTGTTGTCAATTGCAACATTTGGCTACCAAATTTTACGATGCCCTCATTTTGCAGAGCTTTGTTGGGTAACCTCAAAACTGAAAGAAGGACCTTGTGCAGATGTAAATGGTCCTTGGAAGCGTTGGCCATTTAATTCTTGTGTGATGAATACTTGCAGCTCACCTGAAAAAGTAGTTACTGGAGTAAATAGCAATCCTAAAGATAGGGAACTCTCTGGTACAGTAAGAGGCTTAATAGCAGTAGGCTTATTGGCTTACCGTGGTATTTACACATCAGTCAGAGAAGTGTCATTTGAGGTTAGAAAGGTTTTAGAGCTCTTAGTTGGACAGATTCGTGCTAGGATTTCAGGCAGGAAAGACACATTCCGTTACCTTCGTATTCTCTCACAGGTGGCTTACCTTGAGGATGTTGTTAATAGTTGGGCTTACACTTTCCGCAGGTAATTTTTTTGTCACTGAGGTCTCCAGTCTAGCATTCTATTTAATCTTCAGTTCCCTCATAATTGGATGCCAATTTCATGCGTTGTCCCAACTATCTGTCTTCATTTTGGTAATCATTATTATAGAAGGTCATTCTATGCTGAATCAGGGGCCAGAGCATGTATTAGGTGGTATGCACTGGTACACTCATTTGGGGGATTCCTTATTGTCTTCATCTATCTCTTAGTTATTCTGTATAATATAAGATACTGAGTTGATAATCTCCAAGCTTAAGATATTGAAATAACTGTGGTATCTTCATGCTGTCATATTTGATCTGGCCCTAAAGTTGTATCTGTTTCTATTATATGGTTTCATAACTATGTTTCATATCCAGATTCTTGTGATATATTTTTCTTAATTCTACTATTGGGTACCAGAGAACTTGTTTCCTTAGTTATTAATACTTTAAGCTGTACTTGGCTACCTCCAGAACTTCTATCTTCCCTTGAGTTTGTTATTTAATTATAAAACTGTTATAAAACTTCTATCTTCTCTTTATCTTGAGCTTCTGTATTATAAAACTGTTAAGCAGTTTTAAGTTTTGGGTTTCATCTGTAGGATGAGCTTCATTTCTCTGTTCTTTTTCCTCCTCTTTTATTTTCTCTTCTCTTACAGTTTACCAGCGGAGAGTCATAGAACAGCACCAAATGCTAAGCCAACAATTTTAGGTGATACAGCAATGGATATTGACCTTAATGAAAACAACATTCTTGGAAATAGATCAAGTGTGCCAATTGTTCCTGAAAAGGGCTGCAATGAACTTCAAGACACATTAGCCAGAGGAAATCCTGATGAATTTGTGAATGATGGTGAAGACAATAATTTGATCCAAGGACTGGCATCTCAGTCAGTGTCTACTTCTGATGTTTGTGTCTTAGAAAAAGGTGAGCTTTTCCCATCTGCTCCTTGTCCATCTGGATTAGATCAAAGTTCTGAAGCTGCAGGTGCACTATCAAGTGGAAACGGAACGAGCAGGTTTGAGAGTCCAATTGTGAAAAGTCCAGAAACCAAGGATCAATCTAGTGGCTTGGAAAAGACAGAAAGCAATCTTCCTTCAGTGACTAATATCTATAATGATGACAGCGTAGTGAAGGATACAACCTCTTACTCCACAAGATTTTCAAATCCTTGTAATGATTCGGTAAATGTTCTTTCTTCGAACAATGCTGGGTTTGTTACTGATGGACTGGCTACAGCAACTAACTTAGCACATGGAAGTAGTAGCAGTCTTTCAACTGTTTCTGGTATTTCGTGTCTTTACTGCTGTTGTTGCCGCTGCCTGCAAACTTTGTTTGTGTTGGTTCGCGGAATTCTCTCTGATTCCTGGAGGTCTTGTGGTCATTGTTCAAGGATTGATGATATTCATGATATTCTTGCTTCATGTTCCTTGAATATCGTAGCAACAATTAGGCAATGCTTTTGTTCTCCAAGTAGTCATGGTAATGAAGAAAGCTTTGGAAGAGAACAATTTGTCAGGATGCAGTCTGAACATTGTGCCTGTGAGAAACATAGTGATAAACAACTTCAGAAGGTACCTGGCCATTGCTCTTCTTCTGAAGTCGAAAGTGTACCTGCAGAATGTGTTTACCACTTAAGAAACAAGTATGAGACTGGGACAACAGATTATGAGAGTGATTCCCTTGCACCAGTTTTGAAGTTTTTTCTTAAAGATGGTGTATTGATGCCTGCAGATCCTCAAATAGGAGCCGCCCTCCATTGTAGATTTGATAAGCTATGCCTTTCTTCCATAGTACAAATGATTTTACTGAATAAGCAACATTTGGATTGATATCATGCAGTTGTGTTGATTGGAATCAATTCTCTGTTTCTCCTGCAACAATGTAACTGCACAGATGCACAAATTTTCTCCGTTCAAATCCTGCTTGACCCTTTACAGGAACATCGTGGTTTGTTATTTTTTATATGGAATTAATTCTTTGAAAACATTTAGGTATGGATAGCGATGTATCCTTTTTCGAGATCTTTCAAACACTATCTTTTTCAAAAATTGGATTATGAGGTGGAGATCCAAGAATACGACGAACTTTTTCGATGGCTAGCAACCTGCTCATCAACATAATACAAACATACACTTCCATAATGCTTGTTATATCCATTTATGTCCATGCTGGACGACAGTCAAATGTTTACTGTTCTGCAGAAATTTTGTGGAACACCAGATTGTACAACATTGCAACCAGACCAGGTCATGAACTGCAGGTATGCTTAAAACACTAGCTACTTTGTTCCTTTCACTCTACTAAGATGAGGTGATTGCACTGATTATGTCATGCTTGTCATTTCTCTTATGGCATGAATTCCCAGGTTTCTGAGTTTAAATGCTTCTATCCAGCTTCTGTCCTTTTATGTTTACGAAAAAGACTTTCATAATGCATTTTTCCATATTTATTATAATTAGTCAAAAGGTTTAACATGGGTTAGCAGCAGGCTATAGAATTCTACTGGGATCTCCGATAGAGCTTTCTTGGTTTAGACTTGAGCAGGTGGTCACATATGAAAATAAGGCTTGGAGATTAATAATATGATGAAAAAACACTTATATGAGGTTGCAATGCTTGCTATATTTCACAATTTACTTGCTGCATTAGATATCTTTTTTAAAGAACAAAAATCCATTTTGGCTGTTTATGACACTTTTATTGCCAGTGAATGCTTGCTTGGCGTATTCTGGAGTATTATTACATGTGATTCTTTTATTTGTGGTTTATTGTGGTCATTAGCTGCATTTTTAAAGTGATTATGTTCAAATGAGTTATTAAATATATGTTTTCCTCTTTTTTCTGATCTTTTGTGGCTTCCACAATTTCCATAGGATGCTGTTGAAATATGAAATTAAGTGCTTTGAGGATGTTCAATATTGCAATTTCCATATTCATGGCTTCACAAAGGGGGCTTTCTGCTGGTTGGTTAATCTTTAGATGCCAGCAAGTCTTTGAAACTTACAGAGAGTACTTCATATAGCCCTGATCTTGTGGTTCTGATTTCATGTAGGGGTAGTTTCTAGCTTCATCATGAAAATTCCAAGTTCAGGTGTCTAATTTAGGTTGAGATGACTAGCTTAATGGGGTGTCAAAGTGCACAAGGTTCCCTTGGACATGGGATTTGGGAATGGTCAATGTACATAGCTCTTGACTGCAAGCAAAGAGGTTAGTTTTGCAACTTGAACCTGACCACTTAGATCATAGACTATGACAGCAAGATCTGCTATTAGCAAAATAGCGAGACTTTAATATGAGTTAAGTCATGCAAGTCATACAGTTCAGTACTTCAATTGTGCTTCTTTATAACTTCTAAGAAGCTCATACAGAACTCTTAGATTTTAAGTGAGTTATTGGATGTTGTTGACTGATTTTAAAATACTTTCTATTTTGTTTATTTCCTTGTAAACATATTCCTAATTTATAATGATTTTTTTATGATTTTTCTTTTTTTAGTATCCTTATTGTGGGAATAACTTTTTCGATTTTGAGGAGATTAGTCTCCTGAAATTGTATGAGTTAGTGTCCCCATTTATGTAAATGTGCTCTATAAATTTTGTAACCTTCTTATAATCAAATGAGTGAAGAGTTTCTTTCTACATGGTATCAATGCCTATCTCATAGATGGCCACAAGCTTTTGTTTGTTTCTTCATTACCCCAAAAATCTTTCTTTCTCATGTCCTATTCAACCCAAACCACTTCTGATTGAACCTTTAAAGAAACCAAGCATCAACTGTTCACTAGTGAACTTCATAGGGTAATTTCTCGAAAAAACCCCTTATTTGGAGAAATTCCCAGATAGTGCTCCCTTTTTCAAAAATTCTCAGAATGTCCATTTTTTCCTAAAAGATGATTTTGCCCTTGCCTTCACATTATTGATCACCGCCTTTGTCCCTGGTCATCTATGCCTATGCCTCCACCCCCGCCCTTGGCCACCTATGCGTCCGCCCCACTGCCCCACCTTCGCGCCATTATTCTGTCCCCCACCTCCTGTCGTCCCTGCCCCGCTACTGTCATCCTCGCTGTCACCTTGGCAGAGGGGCTGCAAGCGAGGGCACGTGAGCCCCCTGCCCTCCGCTCGTCGTCTCCATCGTCCTTATCGTCAACCTTGGTGGAGGGGGCTACGGGCGAGGTCGGCGAGGGCAACTTTCATTCCACAAAGTAATATACTTTATCTGCATTTGAGTACTATAATGGTGTGAAAGGATCATGGATTGAATTCAATTATTACAAAATGTTAAGATGAACTGTAGCAAAGATGCTGCTATATTACTAATGATTGTTGAAACTTAAAAGAGGTTTTCCAAATTCTTGGTTGGATTTAACATAGAATATAATCTACGTGCATATTTAAGTACTTGGGAAAGACCTGTTTTCAGCTTGAATTCAATTATTATCAAAATGTTAAAGATGACTGTAGCAAAGATGCTACTATATTACCAATGATTGTTGAAGCAACATTTGGCTACCAAATTTTACGATGCCCTCATTTTGCAGAGCTTTGTTGGGTAACCTCAAAACTGAAAGAAGGACCTTGTGCAGATGTAAATGGTCCTTGGAAGCGTTGGCCATTTAATTCTTGTGTGATGAATACTTGCAGCTCACCTGAAAAAGTAGTTACTGGAGTAAATAGCAATCCTAAAGATAGGGAACTCTCTGGTACAGTAAGAGGCTTAATAGCAGTAGGCTTATTGGCTTACCGTGGTATTTACATATCAGTCAGAGAAGTGTCATTTGAGGTTAGAAAGGTTTTAGAGCTCTTAGTTGGACAGATTCGTGCTAGGATTTCAGGCAGGAAAGACACATTCCGTTACCTTCGTATTCTCTCACAGGTGGCTTACCTTGAGGATGTTGTTAATAGTTGGGCTTACACTTTCCGCAGGTAATTTTTTTGTCACTGAGGTCTCCAGTCTAGCATTCTATTTAATCTTCAGTTCCCTCATAATTGGATGCCAATTTCATGCGTTGTCCCAACTATCTGTCTTCATTTTGGTAATCATTATTATAGAAGGTCATTCTATGCTGAATCAGGGGCCAGAGCATGTATTAGGTGGTATGCACTGGTACACTCATTTGGGGGATTCCTTATTGTCTTCATCTATCTCTTAGTTATTCTGTATAATATAAGATACTGAGTTGATAATCTCCAAGCTTAAGATATTGAAATAACTGTGGTATCTTCATGCTGTCATATTTGATCTGGCCCTAAAGTTGTATCTGTTTCTATTATATGGTTTCATAACTATGTTTCATATCCAGATTCTTGTGATATATTTTTCTTAATTCTACTATTGGGTACCAGAGAACTTGTTTCCTTAGTTATTAATACTTTAAGCTGTACTTGGCTACCTCCAGAACTTCTATCTTCCCTTGAGTTTGTTATTTAATTATAAAACTGTTATAAAACTTCTATCTTCTCTTTATCTTGAGCTTCTGTATTATAAAACTGTTAAGCAGTTTAAGTTTTGGGTTTCATCTGTAGGATGAGCTTCATTTCTCTGTTCTTTTTCCTCCTCTTTTATTTTCTCTTCTCTTACAGTTTACCAGTGGAGAGTCATAGAACAGCACCAAATGCTAAGCCAACAATTTTAGGTGATACAGCAATGGATATTGACCTTAATGAAAACAACATTCTTGGAAATAGATCAAGTGTGCCAATTGTTCCTGAAAAGGGCTGCAATGAACTTCAAGACACATTAGCCAGAGGAAATCCTGATGAATTTGTGAATGATGGTGAAGACAATAATTTGATCCAAGGACTGGCATCTCAGTCAGTGTCTACTTCTGATGTTTGTGTCTTAGAAAAAGGTGAGCTTTTCCCATCTGCTCCTTGTCCATCTGGATTAGATCAAAGTTCTGAAGCTGCAGGTGCACTATCAAGTGGAAACGGAACGAGCAGGTTTGAGAGTCCAATTGTGAAAAGTCCAGAAACCAAGGATCAATCTAGTGGCTTGGAAAAGACAGAAAGCAATCTTCCTTCAGTGACTAATATCTATAATGATGACAGCGTAGTGAAGGATACAACCTCTTACTCCACAAGATTTTCAAATCCTTGTAATGATTCGGTAAATGTTCTTTCTTCGAACAATGCTGGGTTTGTTACTGATGGACTGGCTACAGCAACTAACTTAGCACATGGAAGTAGTAGCAGTCTTTCAACTGTTTCTGGTATTTCGTGTCTTTACTGCTGTTGTTGCCGCTGCCTGCAAACTTTGTTTGTGTTGGTTCGCGGAATTCTCTCTGATTCCTGGAGGTCTTGTGGTCATTGTTCAAGGATTGATGATATTCATGATATTCTTGCTTCATGTTCCTTGAATATCGTAGCAACAATTAGGCAATGCTTTTGTTCTCCAAGTAGTCATGGTAATGAAGAAAGCTTTGGAAGAGAACAATTTGTCAGGATGCAGTCTGAACATTGTGCCTGTGAGAAACATAGTGATAAACAACTTCAGAAGGTACCTGGCCATTGCTCTTCTTCTGAAGTCGAAAGTGTACCTGCAGAATGTGTTTACCACTTAAGAAACAAGAATGAGACTGGGACAACAGATTATGAGAGTGATTCCCTTGCACCAGTTTTGAAGTTTTTTCTTAAAGATGGTGTATTGATGCCTGCAGATCCTCAAATAGGAGCCGCCCTCCATTGTAGATTTGATAAGCTATGCCTTTCTTCCATAGTACAAATGATTTTACTGAATAAGCAACATTTGGATTGATATCATGCAGTTGTGTTGATTGGAATCAATTCTCTGTTTCTCCTGCAACAATGTAACTGCACAGATGCACAAATTTTCTCCGTTCAAATCCTGCTTGACCCTTTACAGGAACATCGTGGTTTGTTATTTTTTATATGGAATTAATTCTTTGAAAACATTTAGGTATGGATAGCGATGTATCCTTTTTCGAGATCTTTCAAACACTATCTTTTTCAAAAATTGGATTATGAGGTGGAGATCCAAGAATATGACGAACATTTTCGATGGCTAGCAACCTGCTCATCAACATAATACAAACATACACTTCCATAATGCTTGTTATATCCATTTATGTCCATGCTGGACGACAGTCAAATGTTTACTGTTCTGCAGAAATTTTGTGGAACACCAGATTGTACAACATTGCAACCAGACCAGGTCATGAACTGCAGGTATGCTTAAAACACTAGCTACTTTGTTCCTTTCACTCTACTAAGATGAGGTGATTGCACTGATTATGTCATGCTTGTCATTTCTCTTATGGCATGAATTCCCAGGTTTCTGAGTTTAAATGCTTCTATCCAGCTTCTGTCCTTTTATGTTTACGAAAAAGACTTTCATAATGCATTTTTCCATATTTATTATAATTAGTCAAAAGGTTTAACATGGGTTAGCAGCAGGCTATAGAATTCTACTGGGATCTCCGATAGAGCTTTCTTGGTTTAGACTTGAGCAGGTGGTCACATATGAAAATAAGGCTTGGAGATTAATAATATGATGAAAAAACACTTATATGAGGTTGCAATGCTTGCTATATTTCACAATTTACTTGCTGCATTAGATATCTTTTTTAAAGAACAAAAATCCATTTTGGCTGTTTATGACACTTTTATTGCCAGTGAATGCTTGCTTGGCGTATTCTGGAGTATTATTACATGTGATTCTTTTATTTGTGGTTTATTGTGGTCATTAGCTGCATTTTTAAAGTGATTATGTTCAAATGAGTTATTAAATATATGTTTTCCTCTTTTTTCTGATCTTTTGTGGCTTCCACAATTTCCATAGGATGCTGTTGAAATATGAAATTAAGTGCTTTGAGGATGTTCAATATTGCAATTTCCATATTCATGGCTTCACAAAGGGGGCTTTCTGCTGGTTGGTTAATCTTTAGATGCCAGCAAGTCTTTGAAACTTACAGAGAGTACTTCATATAGCCCTGATCTTGTGGTTCTGATTTCATGTAGGGGTAGTTTCTAGCTTCATCATGAAAATTCCAAGTTCAGGTGTCTAATTTAGGTTGAGATGACTAGCTTAATGGGGTGTCAAAGTGCACAAGGTTCCCTTGGACATGGGATTTGGGAATGGTCAATGTACATAGCTCTTGACTGCAAGCAAAGAGGTTAGTTTTGCAACTTGAACCTGACCACTTAGATCATAGACTATGACAGCAAGATCTGCTATTAGCAAAATAGCGAGACTTTAATATGAGTTAAGTCATGCAAGTCATACAGTTCAGTACTTCAATTGTGCTTCTTTATAACTTCTAAGAAGCTCATACAGAACTCTTAGATTTTAAGTGAGTTATTGGATGTTGTTGACTGATTTTAAAATACTTTCTATTTTGTTTATTTCCTTGTAAACATATTCCTAATTTATAATGATTTTTTTATGATTTTTCTTTTTTTAGTATCCTTATTGTGGGAATAACTTTTTCGATTTTGAGGAGATTAGTCTCCTGAAATTGTATGAGTTAGTGTCCCCATTTATGCAAATGTGCTCTATAAATTTTGTAACCTTCTTATAATCAAATGAGTAAAGAGTTTCTTTCTACATGGTATCAATGGCTATCTCATAGATGGCCACAAGCTTTTGTTTGTTTCTTCATTACCCCAAATCTCTTTCTTTCTCATGTCCTATTCAACCCAAATCACTTCTGATTCAACCTTTAAAGAAACCATGCATCAACTGTTCACTAGTGAACTTCATAGGGTAATTTCTCGAAAAAACCCCTTATTTGGAGAAATTCCCAGATAGTGCTCCCTTTTTCAAAAATTCTCAGAATGTCCATTTTTTCCTAAAAGATGATTTTGCCCTTGCCTTCACATTATCGATCACCGCCTTTGCCCCTGGTCATCTATGCCTATGCCTCCACCCCCGCCCTTGGCCACCTATGCGTCCGCCCCACTGCCCCACCTTCGCCCCATTATTCCGTCCCCCACCTCCTGTCGTCCCTGCCCCGCTACTGTCATCCTCGCTGTCACCTTGGCAGAGGGGCTGCAAGCGAGGGCACGTGAGCCCCCTGCCCTCCGCTCGTCGTCTCCATCGTCCCTATCGTCAACCTTGGTGGAGGGGGCTACGGGCGAGGTCGGCGAGGGCGAGGAAGGTAGAGGAAGAGGGGGGGAGGGGAGGCGAGGGCGACTTTCATTCCACAAAGTAATATACTTTATCTGCATTTGAGTACTATAATGGTGTGAAAGGATCATGGATTGAATTCAATTATTACAAAATGTTAAGATGAACTGTAGCAAAGATGCTGCTATATTACTAATGATTGTTGAAACTTAAAAGAGGTTTTCCAAATTCTTGGTTGGATTTAACATAGAATATAATCTACGTGCATATTTAAGTACTTGGGAAAGACCTGTTTTCATCTTGAATTCAATTATTATCAAAATGTTAAAGATGACTGTAGCAAAGATGCTACTATATTACCAATGATTGTTGAAGCTTGAAAGAGGTTTTCTGAATTCTTGGTTGGATTCAACATAGAATATAATCTATGTGCATATTTTAGTAGTACTTGTGAAAGACCTGTTTTCCCTAGTTAGAGCCTTCTCTATCATTAGAGCCGGAGCAAGGAAAAAGGTATATAATACTAATTGCTAAACAATCCAGCAACTGAAAGGTCTGCACTTGCTACAATCAAGAGCCATTTGAGATCTTAAGTGGTTTGAGCTCTAACATGGTTCCTGAGAAAGGAGAGACATCTATAACACCAAACAACAAAATGGCCTTTGGTATGCTTACTGTAAGAAATTGAGACATAGCAAAGAGACATGCCAGAAGTTACACAAAAACACAATAAGAAGGAATTCAACAGCAGTACGGAATATGGACAACAACGTCAAGCAAACTACGCTTAGTCTGAAGATACTTCTATGTATGGAAGCTTGGTTTCTAATAACTCTGAGAATGGGGGTCTAAATAAACAAGAGATTAAGAAGCTTTAGAGTTTTCAGGTAAATATTATACATCTCATATTCTAAATGCCTTGAAAGATTATTGGTGTGGATCTTGGGCGATTGATTTAGTAGCCACTAACCATATGACTAACTCATCTAACCATTTTATATCTTATAGCTAATGTTTTGGAAATAAAAAAATTAAAGTAGCTGGATGGTACTTTAATTGAAAAATTAAAGTAGCTAAGACAGTTGCACGGATACCCTTTCTTTAAAATCTTTGTTGCATGTACCTTGCCTGTCAATAAGCCTTTGAGATTTAAATTATTAGAGATTTAAAATGTACTGTAACTCTTTCCATCTCATTGTAATTTTCAAGATCAAGTTATGGGGAGGGCAATTGGGCTTTCCAAGGAAAAAGAAGGCCCTACTATCTTGAATTAAGTAGTAGTAATGATTGTAACTATTTACCATTATTCTATCTTGGAAAAAAAAAAGAGTCTAAATATGACTTCAATACATGTACCTCACATTCATCTTTTTTGTTAAAAAATCATGTAATTTTTATTATTTCAAGGCTTGAATGTTAATGAATTTTATTATGATTCTTGTTAGTTAGCCAAACACCAACAATTTTCATTTCCACATGCCCTTACAGATCCCAAATATTACTGGAGCTCATTGGTTTGTTTCCTTTGTTTCTGGTTCTTCTCGAATGACATGACTTTATTTTTTAAAAATAAATATGATATTGGTATCATATTCGTTATTTTTAAAAGATGATTCAAACCCAAATTGATGTTATTAAAAGTTTCATAACAACATGATGTTGTCGTTTTTATCCTAATTTATAAAGATTATTCAGGTTTTTATCCTATTTTAGATTTGTGGAGATTTAGTTACCTGATTCCTTTCTACAGTTGTCCTAATTTATCATCTCCTTAGGAGCCGTTGATCACAATTCTTAGCTGACATTTGAAATTGGGGTATTGTAATTAACCTATGGTCCATGAATTAAAGACACATTGGTCTCTAGCGTAAGTCTTTGGCTTTATGACCAAGGAAGGATTGAAAAATAACAACCAAATAGTGGTATCTGAAAAATTCTATGTTCTAGTATAGGATCCACAGAACATGACACAAATTAGCACAGTGGTTCATGTTAACATGAAAATCACTTGGAATGATCTAGTGCAAGCAAATAGGCTATAGTTAGCCACTGGGAAAATTGAGAATGGACTCAGGTATTCCATGTCGATACAGATGAAACATAATTGAGGGGTATATTTTTTGCCCTTAAGTTGATTTGTCTTGTATCAGACTAAAAGCAGACAATGCTGTCATTAATTTTGAGGTAAATGTAACTGGAATAACAACATTAGGGAAGCAAGTTTTATGCTATATGGTGCTATGCATCACATATGGACAGAAAGCTATTATGCAGTCTGTGGTATAAACTATAAATTCACATTCATATACTATTGTTGTACAGAAATTTCGTGCAAACTATGGTATGAGTTGATCTAGATAGCTATCGTCTTCATAAACCATTTATTGTGTTGAAGCATTGGTGGAGCTTTAAATGCTAGCATAAAACTTCAAGTGTGTGTATGAAAGTCAAAGATAATGTATATTTTAGTTGGTCTAGGCATGGTTTAAACTACGTACTGGTCTGTTACAAAATTGTATTGGCTTGTATTTATTGGTCCGACTAGGATCCAGTAATGGTATATGCATCTGTTGGTCCGATTAGAATATATGAAGGTATCTTTTTGCCAATGTTATCAGGTGATACATGTCTGTGTACCACCCATTGCACTGGTATGGTACTGTCCTGATGGTGTATGAAAACTAGTACAGGATGGGTATTTAAATTTTTGGTTTTAGGCTCGGAGGAATCTGAAAGAGGTTTCTCTGGATACTAATCATAACCTGTGTGGGTATCATATTTACAAATACCCCACAGACGATTGGAGGAAAGTTTCAGTTGGAGGTGTCTTAAAGAGCCTTAACTTGGTCAATAATGTTCAGTTTTGCAATTGTCCATACTAGTGTTGTTCCAATTACTCATTAAAGTTTCTGGTTGAATTTGCACGTATTAAATGTCTCTGTTCTTGAATATTCAATAACGCACTTATTTTTATTGCTTATTCTATATCAACAAAAACATGAATTCTCGACATGAATTCTCGATTGACATACACACTTTGAGCTTGTGGACCCATATTGTGGTGATAATTCCAACTCAAAGGATGTAATGACTCAAAGGATCTATCTACACTTTTTAATACAAGTTTCACCTGAAAATTAAACTGCTTTTGATGCCCTGATGCAACATTCTACGTCTTCCTTGCATGGGTCAACATCCATCAGATTTACTTTCTATGGCGCCTAAACTGCTACTTGTTCTGCATGTTTCAGAGTATCTCTTGATGCAAGTTATACTGGATATCCTCCATTTGCTCCCTGTAATTATCAACTCTGGAAACATCTACAGGATATTTTTTGTGGTTTGTGAGTTTTAGTCAAGAAAGTTGTAAGGATATCATTTGTGTAGCATGACAGATGATCCAACTTTTTTGCAATTCTGTTATTGTTTCAATGTAGGATAAGTTTCACATATGCTATTAGCAAATCCTCCCTCACGAATAGGCTTCACAAAAGATGCTGACGAAGTCCATGTCTTCCAGTCTCTGCCTCAGAGCAGCAGCGACTGCGATCGAGAGACTTGGTTGGTGAGTTTGATGTTCAGAATAATTTTGATGAGTAATTAATTTTAATCTTTTTCAGACAATAGAAAAGAAGCAAGTTGCATATCATTCTAGATTTCGTCCATATACTCAGATAGCCAAATGGAGACATCGAATGTCTGTTTTTCTAGAAAATTATCTTCTCGTCTTCCTAGAATTGAATATCCTGCTTCTCTTGTTGTGCATCATAGATGTCTTCCTAGTTCTTGCATTCTACATGCAGAGATACAAGATTGGACGGTGTTATGTTTGTTCTGTTTGGTATAAAAACTAAGCAAACAAGGGAATTATGTAGCAGTGATCAGAACATTCATTTCTCTCAATCATATGTGACAAAAGATCTACATTAATCACCCCCAGAGTTCTGAAAGATCTACATTCATTTCTTTTCTTCCTTTTTTCATCTTATTTTTCTTCTATTTCAATTTCATTTTATTTTTCTTCTATTTCAATGCCGTTGTTGCGGTGCGCCAACGGGTCGGGTCTGTGGCTTCCTGTGGCGGCATCTCAATCTTTTTATTTTCTTTCTTTTACAAGTTAGTTCTTTCTGAGAGCTATATTTGCATTTAGAAATAGTATAAACAAAGGATTATTTTAATTAATTGTTGTTGCATCTCTGAGAAGAACTCCTAGAATTTCTTGACACCTGATGCACAATTGCATCCACTCCTAGTGTTGGCAATGCACTACTGCATCAACAAGTCAAAAAATAAATAAATAAAAATAAAAATAAAAACATGACATAATGAGACCACTAAATATTGACTGGATGGCTGTGTCCATTTCCAGCTCCAACACAAGAATTTAATTTGAAGTATCCGGATAGAAGATGTGAAAGTGTCCATCTGTTTTCTGAGTTCGAAATCTGTGCCTCAGACAATAATATCCAGTGAAAATCTTAAAGCTTGGCCCTGACTGATGACAAGGTTTACATGGCCTGACTACCTCCCTCAAACTACTTGCCTCCACACCCTCCCTGCACACTCAAATCTATCACCAGATGACGACGTAGAACCGGTGACTCCGGTCGGTCAAATGTGACTGACCGTCTGCTAGGTTGTACCCGTCACTCGTCTAGACAAGGTTTACATGGCCTGACTACCTCCCTCGAACTACCAGCCTCCACACCCTCCCTACACACTCAAATCTATACCCAATGGCGGCGTAGAACTGGTGACTCCGGTCGGTCAAATGTGACCTCCCATCTGCTAGGGTGTACCCGTCACTCGTCCGCGACATTCACCAGCTCATACTCGATGAGGGATAAGTTGTTGTCCTCTTTTACCGTGAAATTAGCAGGCCCGGTGACCTCGATGCGCCCCCACTTGTCGACGGCCAGTCTCATTGACCCCTTGAACATATCAATCTTTGCATTGCGGAGGGTGACTGTGGTGCCTGGTTTAACTGTCAAGGAATACAATCATTCGTCAATACTGAGACAGCAAGTTTTGTAACGCAAACAGCACAACTTAATCGGTAAGATTGGCTGTCCAATGCCAAGTGAAACAGCATAACTTTCTCTATTTTTTTTTTTGCAGAAATAAAAAAACAATAATTACAATAGAACATTTTGCCTGAAGGCAGCAAAAGAATGATGAATAACTGTTATGACATGTTTTCGTAAGCTACAGTTATGGAAACAAAAGAATGTCATGACCCGAGGTCTGATTGGCTAATTAACCTATCAACTTTGTTTGGTCTAAACCACTGAGCAAAATGTTTAGGCTGAAGTTAATAGTAGTAGTACACTCATCAGACCTTTATAAGTCAATCTTAATCTTGTCTACTTCCAATATGAGACTAATCAGGCATATTACAATCTCAAGACCACCTGAATCTAATGGATAAATACTGTTCATTTCAGCCATATTTCTGGACCTTATGAAAGATCAGCACTGTCAAATGCCTTTTCAACATAGGGGACCAAACGTACATCCTAAGAAATAATTCTGACAACAATCCATGGCTCAAAATGCTATATATGCCTATATGTGACAAAAATTAAATTAATAATTTGAGGATCTTGTGCAAAACATATAGGTATGAAAGATGAAGCAGGTGCACCATCATCCACTGCAGGGTGGTGCTACTGCACTTCAAAGACATGAGACAACAACTGTGGCTTCTTTGTGTGTAGATCTATTGCCTAGGAAGGAACCATGTAAGCATTTGCATGCATGAGCACATGCCTAAACACACCAACATACTTATATAAACACAGAGGTCTTTTCCAGATGCACTTTGTTTCAAGAACTCTAAATACTTTTAACATTAATGTTAAAAAGTAAAAAAAAGGAAAAATGACAACAAGCAAAGGGGAACATTCAGCATTCTGACACAAAGTAACAGTATGATGTAGAAATCCAGAATTATGGCCTTATCAACTCTTGTGCACTTTTAGATGGAAAAGACAATGAAAAGAAAAGCAGTTCACTAGGAAACACTCATCTCCTTGCACAAGCTATACATATCTTTTGATGTGTAAAAGTGGGTTTTGTAGAGGATGGTTATCACAAGAAAACAACGATTTAATGTTTAAGCACGAGAAATTATTAGTAAAAAACATCGAGTTATTGATACATCAAGGTCAAGCTGGAACTCTTAAGACATGTCATCCAAATAAAGTACGATGAAAGACTCCAAAATTTTTAATAAGGATAAACGTTTTTGCTGCTCATAAACTATCTGAAAAGCTGAAACAATCCTCAAAGAGTAGAAGACAAATATAGATACTGATTGGAGGTATAAACTTTGCAGCTGTTAATTTCCTGGGAATTGGTGAGGCTGAATTTGACCTTGCACCTTTTCTTGTTATTTTATTTTGGAGGGGTCACCAAAGACGTGGGAAAATAACTCCATCCTTCAATGTTTGAACTATAATGTATTTTAATCGCCCACTTTCCCAAACCTTACAACTTAGCAAGTGTACTCTCATCCTTATCTTTGCATAAGTTAATGCTACCAAAGAAAATTTTGTCTTTTTTTCTCTTCTAATAAAAAAGCCCTAAGAAAAATTCAATAGAGAAGTTTCCCACTGTCAATACTTTGAATGTGCGGGGAAGATCACATATACGGGTGTTCAAAGAGGTTCGAATCGAACCATTAAGGGTCGAACCGAACGAAAAAAATGATTTAGTTTGATTAAAGCAATGAACTCCAAATAGAAACTATTTCAGACCTACCTAACCAAATCGGTTCAAAAATATGATTCGGTTAACTGGTTTTCAAATTTAAGTCATTTGAAT
>LVTN01000216.1:252256-283769 GCA_001649415.1 Musa itinerans | reverse complement strand
CCAAAAGAGTGGAAGCTTTTGGGGTCATCGAACGGGCATTTGCATCATCACAGCTATCGGTGATCCTATCCAAGTTTTTGATCGTGCATTTATGAGTGTTAGCATGCAATGTCCCTCTACTCGTTCATCAGCAATGCTGCGGGCATTGGCTGCCAAAACAGCGATCGCTCGAAGTGAGGTGCAGTTACTTCTTCCTCCCTTTCTCCTCGAATCCTCTCTACTTTCTCCAAGGGTTTCAGTCGGAGCTTTCCCTCTTGCCACATTGATATCGACCGACTGATGAATCCAAATCCATGTCACCATCCACAGGCATAAGTGAAAGCTCAGCATGAGTAGGATCGATCGCCAGAGAAATAAAACATTGGACTCTTGGGCCCGTGGCATTCTGCAGGATCAAAGTGGGCGCCTTGTAATGGAAGGATGAGCCACGCATTATCTGCTAAAAGTGCATCAGTGGTGGAAACATGTTGGACAACCAAGTGCTGACTACAAACACAGTCGACTCTCCACTTCAAAGGTCGAAATGAAGCTGCATGCACAAGACCATCCAGTGTCACATGAAGCGTTGATTAATTATTGGAATACATGAATCCTCTTTATGTCGACTTTGCTACCGTGATATGTGCTGATATCATACGAGCTCTAGGGAATACTTCTTGATCATGCACAGCGATTCCTTCAAGTCCAAAGGAGGTTTGTTAGTCGAGGCTAAGGCTTCTTCGCCGAGTAAAGAGAAGCTTGGTCGGTCGAGGAAAAGGCCTTCTCCCTGATGTAAGACTAGTAGAGGGAGATCTTCATAGAAGGAGAGAATGATTTGAACTCATAAAACTTCATTTTTTCCGATCAAGCCTCCCTTTGTGAGGAAGGTGCCTAACACAATCAAGTTCGATCAACCTTGGCCATAATCGAGCCCAAGATCTGATCTATGCATCAACTAAGTTCATTCGGCCTACGGACCCAATCTCGGGTTATCGTAGAACTAGAGACCTATTAGAGCTCAATCGGATCAAGGATTTTGATCTTGTGTCTACATATTATGCCATAGATTAGGTAGCCATAAAGTTAATATAAGTCATTGGTAATAATGTTTGTCTTCTTATGTTTATTGTAGGATTATAAAAGCATTTAAAAACATATTGGTCAAACCTTTTATAAACGAAACATTCCATTTCATATTTATCATAACTAAATTTAAAATTTCTATAACTTTAAATTTTCTATGGTTCATGGTTTTGTTATATTAAATTCATTGGTTCATTTAAAAATTTACTATCACGATGAGATAATTGATATATTAAATTCATTGAGTCTAAACTATTTCATCTCAAACTAACAGTAGTATACCTATCAGACATTTATAAGAGGTTATATAATTGCATACGATAAATTGGTGAGAGAAGTCAGTAAATTAGATTTATAAAGATATCATCCCAAATAAGTAGTTTATCATCATTTTTTTCAAGTCAATCTTAATCAAAATCACTAAAAGAAGGTACTGATTTTGGGTCATAAAGATATTAATATAAATAATTTTATCAGAGATGATAAACAAATTGTTCATGAGAAATCAAATTATCTAATAAAAGCTTAGGCCAAGACTTAAGCTAAGCTTATATAATTTATGCGATAGGTCAAAAATTTTAATTTTCATAGAAATTATATATTTATGATTAAAAATGATAACATTTTAAGATCAATTACAAGGAAGTGAAACATAATAGAAAATATTTGAAAAGTCAATATCATATATATATAACCCAAAAAAAGTGAGCAGTATAACCATCAGACCTAAAACTTTTACCCATACCAAAAGAAGCATTTTTTGGATCTCCATTTTAGCAAAATGCATATTTTAGTTGCCACATTCACCAATTAGAGGGAATTTTGAGCCCTCTAGGCATATCAGAGCGATTGTCATTCCATGCATTATAATAGATTTTTCCTGCATGTTAACCATAGTCAACGATCCCTCAATGATCGATTTAGTTTTAGATTAATCCATACAAGAGGACCTAAATATGATAGAGAAAAAAAAAATCCTCGAAATCCATGACCCGAGGAAGATTTGAAATCCTAACCATAGAACTACTACGTAACAAATCAAGATAATATAGGAAATACAAAGAATGATATGAGAAATGATTCATTTTTAAGACTCGAATAATAATGTCCTTGATTTAGTCTCACAGGTTAATTTAAATTGATTTATAAAGATCTATACATTGTTTTTAACTTAAGTATCTTGAGATTCAGATTTAACAAAGTTAATAGATCAATTATCCTATTAAGTAGTCCTAAAAATTTAGATAAATTTAAGAGCAGCAGAGTTTTTTTTTTTTTTTTTTAATGAGAGATTACGGAAACTCGTAATACTTTGGAGGAGGCTCCGAGGATGAGGAGAAGGGAGGGTGATGACCCTTCTTCTTGGTCGCAGCAGAGAAGGTCGAAGCGGCCATGTTGACGTAGAAACACAGATTCTGCGTAAACACTCCTAGTATGCAAACACCGCTACATCCTTTCTCAGAACTGCTTTTCTTTTATGTGTGTGTGTGTCCGTGTGTGTGTGTTTTCGGAGAGTTTTCAGAACTGCTTTTCTTTTATGTGTGTGTGTGTGTGTATGTGTTTTCGGAGAGTTTAAGGCCTAAGAGCAAGGAGGATAGATGGTGAGATCGGGTCTTAGCACTAGTTTAATTATTTCTGGTCTTACTCCTACTACTGACAAACTGTGTCAGTTTTTAGTTTTAAGAGTAAGATCAGAGATCAAACTAGCGCTACGCGTAAGAGCAAGGAGGATAGATGGTGAGATTGGGTCTTAGTACTAGTTTAATTATTTCTGGTCTTACTCCTTCTACTGACAAAATGTGTCAGTTTTTAGTTTTAAGAGTAAGACCAGAGATCAAACTAGCGCTAAGTCCCAATCTCACTATCACCCAAGCTTTGTGGTGTACACATTGCAGTCGATCGTTAGCTTATGTAGAAACATATATATATATAGAGAGAGAGAGGGTTCTATATCCCTACTGTACACTTTTTCTTCCTAGATTGCATTGAATCTTTGAAGTAGGTAGGATATGGATGTGAATACCTGGCAATGCCTTTTCCCTCTCTGTGCCGCCATATCGAGAAGTTTAGCAGGTGCATGGATGTCTCATGATGCCTATCTGGTATCGCACTCATTTCGGATGGTCTCGCCGTGTGTTTGTATAATCTTCCTGTACTGATTCATATGATGCTTCTGAAGCAAGGAATCGGAGTTTGTAGCACAGCCGTCAGTAGTGATGCTACCGAAGCTTTTTGATCGTGCATTCGAGAGTGTCGACAACATCTAGAATTAATTCTTGGGTCGATTCTCAAGAGCAATTGGAAATAAAGAAATGCTGCATTATGCACGAAATGATTCTTCTCACTTTTGCTTTCATTTTTGATGCTCGAGTGAAGGTACAGCTGCTGCGGCCTCTTTGCGCTTTCCTTTGCCCCTCGTTTCATCTCTGGTCTCCGTTTCTTCCTCCACCGGTTGGCCGCCTCCATTTCTCCTCGTTTCAGTCAGAGCATCGTCTGACCAAATCGACATCGACTGATGAATGAGGATACGATATCCACGTCGGAGCCCATTACCGAACTGGATTTGATGGTTGGAATCTGGGAAGTGCTCACCAGCTTCGGTGGTGGAAGATGAACAGGCAAATCACGTTGTGGCATATCGCAGGATCGAAGTGGGCGCCCTGGCAGCATCGTTGAGGACAATAACATCTGTTCATCATGCTTGCAACACAAGCATAGGCAAGTCATACTCCCATCATGTCCACGCAGTAGCACCCAAAAGCGCAGATGTGGTAGGACAAACGACTCCTCAACATCCAAGTACTGAACACACGCATTCCAGAGTCCATTTCCAGCACCCAAAGGTCAAATGATGTTGCACAGCGACTCAAAAGTCTGAGAGACCAAATTGATCGTGAAGATAAAAAGGGGACCACGTGCAGCGCCAGGATAGGTAAAAGAGATATGATGCATCAAAGGACTTGAAATCAAGCCAATGTATTATTACATCATATTTATCCTAGAAATCAGAAGGGGCGTCAAGTTTGATCCACATCAAACCAAACAAAAGATTTTTGATTATGCTTGTGACCCTCATCATCCGATACAAGTCGAGTGTGATTTACAAACATGGACATCAGAAAATGTACAATTGTTTTTTGTTGCATCAAGCACATCAATTTTGGCATGCATACAAGACCAGGATTACAGTGGCACATTATCACTGATTGTGAACCAGTCTCAAAATGACTGGTTCACAATCATTTGGCAGGTTTACCCCGTCCAAATGAGAAACCCCTTGTTCCATCTGGCATCCTAGGCCCTTGTACAGGCTTGTTTGGAAAATCAACAGCAGAAGCAGGGGGATTGCGTCCATGGCCTGTGGAGAAGACTGATGAGAATTACACGGACTAACAAACTGAACATACCGGGCAAACATGCAAGGAACACACCATGGTCATGCACGCTCAAAATGTAATTTTCTTATAATATACAAAAGTTATGAACACAGTAGTGAACCCCAGTAATCTGGTCAGCATAGCAGATATACATCAACAAAATGCATGGAATATCTATCATACAAGCTTATGCTATCTGGCCATCTATATAAATGTTAGTGGTATGCCCACATATGGGATGGTGAAAAGTAACTCACCACACTGAACAGATGGCCTAGGGACAGAACTTTAGGAGTTAAAACTTCAGTTGGCAAACCAAAAAAATACTAGCACTCCCAGTCCTTACAGTGTTCTACGTCAAGCTATGATTAATAGCTGATTGTAGTGACAACATATTACTAGATTCCTGACATTTTCTCTTGAAAAGAAGTGAAATGACAACCCAAAATGCTTGAAAGAAATACAAAGCTGAAGTAAACAAAACATATGACGGGACTAGAGAAGCCACAAGGTACTATACCATGTCCATTATCACTTTGTCGAACTTGACCTCTTCCTCGACTTTCGTATCGATTCCTTCGAACACCTTTACCCTGCTCTCCTTCCTACATAAACAAGGATTTACGGAGAGGAGGAAGTAATTCAAGGTCACAATGCCATTATGTTAAGAATACTCATATGACACATTAGGTACCAAATGGGCAGGGGAAAAAAGAAAATCTCATGCTGCTGTTATTTGTCTATCAAAATATCCATGATAGATGTTAAAGTTTATAGTTGTGTCAGTGCATACATCTCAATTAGCTGCATATAAACATCTGCTTTAAATACTTGATAAACTGGACCTTCAAGGAAACCAAATACCAAATGACATTGCTAGCACATAAACTCAGAAGCAACCAACCTCAGTTGTGGGTAGCTCCTCATGGTTGTCTAATGAACCCTTCTCCCTATCTGCAGTTGGTTCGTCTACTTGAGCACTATTGCTCTTCTCAACGGATGTTGCTTTGCGTCCTTTTGGGACAAGCCCATACTTTCCCTGAAATAAAATGACTTTAGTTATGAAAATAAGTCAGCCAATCCAAGAAATGCAAAACAGGATGCAAATTACCATTCTCTTGAGCAAAAGCTCAACACGCATGCCACTTCTCCAATTCTTTTCATCATTCAGAGAGCTGACCTGAGTTAGTGACAAAAAAGAAAACAATGCTTTGTGATGATGCTACTCTCATATAAGCACTACAAAACATCTTTAGATAAATGGATCACTCACAGCACTCGCAGCTGCATCAACTGTTTCGTACTCAACAAGAGCATGTACCTAAGAAAGGTACCGGCAAAATAAACATTAGACACTGGACATAGACAAGTTCAACTCTAATCACAAAAACACAGCCATTTATTTCCTACATATACATCCCATAAAAAGTAAATGAAGACCGGTTTTGGTCATTTGTGTACACAATTTTGTATACCTTAGAGCTGATTGTGGCTCCAGACTTCCAGTTACTTGCTGATTTGTCTACTGATTGTGGATCATGGAGAGTAATCTTCACAATCCTAAACAATTTAAGCAGAAGCTTCCACAAATAGATTCCCAAAGGATTCTTTAGTTAAAGATATAACAATAACATACTTTCCGAGTTTGCCGAAGATTCTTTGCATATTTTCTTCTGATCTATCATCCGGTAAATTCTCCACTAAAATAGTGCGTGACTAGCAGGTCAACAGTCACATTTTGGAAATTAGCACTGATCTGGGATAGATCAACGTGTCAGAGAAGATTAAGAAATTACAAAATGTACCTTCGCTTCAGTGGTTGCAACAACTGGCAATGGATTTAATCTCCTCACTTTCTTCCCATCCTTACTAACAACCTGCAGTAAATGTATCAATTTGCTTAGTTTGCTGAACAAAGTCATCAGCATAACCACCTCAAAGAGCACAAAAATTCCACATGTCTGCATATAATTAAAAGGCCATATATGCAAGGAAAGAAAATACAACAAGAAAATTCATGCACAACTTACAAGCTGGGAGGATGTTCTAAGTGCAGCTTCAATTAAAGATAGGTCTTGAACAAGCTTTTTCATTCTTCTAAAGGATGCAATAATTGCAATAGGAACTGCAAGAACCAAATAGAATACAGTTACAGATTAATGAGTAACACAACTTCTTGTGTTCTGATCTAAATTGCATTCAATAATATGTGTGACACTATGAAGGCCATATTGCAGCCAAACTTCATATCATTAAGAAAGTCTTATTGTCTACTCCATTACACGACATTTTCTTTTCTAAACTATAACTGTTCTAGTTCTATTATGTGTCAATGTTCAGCCTTGTCAGCGTTCTTAGTACTAGGCGAAGCCCAAGTTGAGGGCAGCGCAATCCCTAACCTCAACACCAATCCCAGAATTCCTTGTACAAATCAGTTTACTTCAATTAAATTCATTATTTCATTCCTAATTTCTCAGAGTCATATTTCATCCACAATAACATAAATTTATTCTACATTACAGCATATTACAAATTTGATTCTGCATAAATTTGCACAAATCATAATTGTAAATTAAAATTTATAACCTCTTCCATGGTGCAAAAAGGCACTATATGTTAACAACAACAATAGTCAACCAGTAATTGGCTATTACAATATGTTCAGACAACATGCCCCAAGCACAAGTCCAATACAGATACTCAGAAGGTGACAACATTCTGCTAACATCATCACCGGTCAATAATCTCAGTTTATTATAAAAATCCAATTTTATTACATTTCAAAAGTTTTAACTTTATTTCAATCACAGTTTAAAAGCTACTAGAATAAACAAAGGTCTAAGCTGACGATAGAAGGGTATTTAAATTAAATAGGTTTGCAGTGTTTCTGATGCTAATGCCTGCAATTGTCATGTGTCTTTCAAAAAAATCAACAACTATTCTTAGTAACATTGAAGAGTAGGGTTGTGACAAACAGAATATCAAAAAGAAAGTCTCAATGGAAGGCTGAATAATAAATTCTACTGCAATACACTCAGTATGCACAACAAAGCAAATAGATTTATAACAAGCATACACAAGATATCATACACTATCAATGGCACATGAGACGTTCGATTGACTTAGACTCTTCAGCGAATGGAAAGGCATCATGTTGCACTCGCAACATATGATCAAGCGTTGTCGTACCCACCATGCTAACAACACGCCTCCCTTAACAAATAAGAGACCATCTAGCTACCACATCTGACAGCTCGTAATTCCAATGGGCATCACCCTACCATCACAGGACTTTGTTCCTCGACAAGAATCAATGTCCATCCTAAATACTCAGTGTCATGCATTTATATCATCATTTTCAAATTGCATCATGAACACATCCAAGCATATATACATATGATGGGTGACATCAGCATCAACGAGTCAAGAGAAGTAGGTGATATAAAACACGAAATTGATTCCCAAAGATAATGGATCTAAGGGGTAGGTTGGATCTTGATCCTAGAACTATTAATATTTGATGTCATTATTAATATTTGAACTAAGGGGCATGTTCCATTTTTATATTACGCGGTAGGTCAGTATTGGTAGTGTGATACCTTCGGGAATCAGTGAACTATTAGACATGATTGCTAGATGATCTTCTACTTGGTAAAGGAGACATGTCGTAGCAAGTGAGACATCGTTCCAACTGTTAAGTGTGTGACACGATTCCTCTCGATTAGCTGAAGTCATCTAGAAATCAAACATCTCATGTGTCATTGATGATGTGTATGATATGTTGTGTACTTGATATAAATTGATCGACTTCGTTGTGTGTACTAAACATTTATTATATTATTCATCCATCAATCCTACTTGGCACTTTCTTTCTTGTTGTTCCTTTCTTTCCTATTTGAGACTATTGTATCCAACAATGTTTCTGATATGCATTTTTCAGTTCTAATGTACTTTAAACTGTGATTGATATAGAGTTAAATGTTTGAAATATAATAAATTTAAAATTCTTGTAATAAATTGAGATTATCCTCATGTGATGGTATTAGTAGAATGTGGCCACTTTTTGAGTTATTTATATTGGAGTTGTACTTGGGGTGTGATGGCAATTATGAGAGTTCTCAGGGGGTATATAATAGATTGAGGAGAGAGAGTTGTCTCGATATAGCTTATACAATAGAAATATCTAACTCTCCAGGTACAAGATATATCATAAAAAATGCATGGGGAGACATTATTGCTACTAGACATGTCTCATGCATGCTAAAGAGGCAAGTAAGATATGAAGCTAGAGTGATTATGGAGGATTTGAACAGCACACAACTCAAAGACTTAAGCGTAACATAGGATTGTATAAGCAAATGAAATAGTTATATGTTCAAATGAATGTCCACTTGTGCCTTGGATTGTTAAATCCTCAATGGAAAATGTAAGATCACTTACTAAGTTGGTTCATATATTGACCAACTTTGGCAGATTGTGCGTGGTTACACATAGCTGGGGAGACGAGGCTTACAACATCTTATAAAGAGACTTTTAGGTCAATCCCATAGTCGGGGGTTAATTAATGTCCAAAAAATTAATTGGCTTAAACAAACTAAAATGAAACTGAAATAACCATACTGAATAAAATATATAGCAATCACAAAATTAAAAGTTAAAATGTTCTGAAACCCAAAAAAAGTATCAACCAAAATTTTTGTATTGCCAAACTAATATGTCAATTATATTATATTACATGTTAAAGTGATAGCAAACAAAAAAAATGATAAGCTTGAGAGAACTAGGGGTAACTTAGAACCTAACATTTGCCTCAGGATCACTGTAGGTACTCACTCCTTTAAACAGTGTTACAAACAGTAAAATGCAGACATTTAACACACACCAAGATGAACGTAAAATAATTTACTCGAGGGACAATCTCAGGTGAGTAAGGAAGACATCACTTCCTGCCAGAAAATCAAGCTGATGAGCCACCTTCAGTACCGCACTGGGCGGCAATCATCAAGTACAGGATCATCAATATTCTGTCTTCATGGTCCCTTAACAAGTATAGAGGTCATGCTAAGAAGCAAAAAAAGAAAAAAGAGGCTGACAAAACAAACCGTATCATCTATTCAGAAACCGTCAGAACATCATCTGAATCTGCAATACAAAATAGACAAAGAGAAACTATATCGGTACAAGGGGAAGAGGCCCTGTAGACAGTATTCTTATATGGAAGTACTAAAATATACCAAAAAAGGACATGGAGAGTAGCTTTTCCAACAAACCATGCCCAGAAATAAGTTCAAAGACAAAAAAAAAAGTGAAGTTGCAACCAGTGTGAAACCACAATAATAAAAAAATAGGTTATTTGTAGAAGGAATTCTTGAAGAAAATGATAATGGCATTAACAAAGCATAAATCCTTGAATATTACAAAAATCTTAGGGATAGAGAGAATCAGTTGGCAGTTGGTTGAGTAGTCATTCAGACAAACTAGATGCTCAGCACAACTGTGAATAGCTGCACCAGGAGAATCATCTAGTTGGGCCAACCTGTCATCAGTACCTGCTTTATTTCATCAACTTCTCCCTCAGTCTTGGTTTCATGTTTTAATAATATATGTACAGTATATCTCTGGAGTTGTTTATCAAGAAACTCTCAAAGAATTTGACAAATGTAATGATAGAAACATTATGGCACAAGCATACAACCATCCTATAAGTCAATCATAGAAATCTGAGAAGGCTGAAAAATATTGATAAATGATCATTGAAAAAGGAACTAAATACTGTTTTTCAAAGAAATTCTCAAAGAATTTGACAAACCCATTGATACAAGCATTGTGACACAAGCATAGAACCATCCTCCTAGTCAATCATAAAAAACTGAGAAGGATGAAAAAATATTAATAAATTATCCATAAAAATAATGCACTATAAAATAAGAAGAAAACTAATAGATATAATACAAAAAGACAACCAAAGTGAACTTGATGGATTTTATTATGAACTGTCAGGATTATACAAAATAAAGAAAGGATCAAACCACAGCATATGTGAACCTACATCTTATTTCATGTCAAAGTGGACTTGATGGAATGAAAAGCGTGATCACATCATTTGGAAGAATATTTTGAATAACTAAACTTCTGACTGGGGCCTCTAAGCAACTTAATCATTCATACTCTTCATATGAACAACAACAATCAACCAACAATGAATATATAATCACATCTACCACCAGACACACCAAATGAAAACCTTTTTGGGTATAAATGCAACTAATATTGAGCTACAGCAAATAAATCCAGCAAGTCAGAAGGTCTAAAAACTTACCATATCCCTTCTTGTCCTTCTTGATGAACTTTAACAAAAACTTATCTGTAGGCAGATTTTCATCGCTGAAGTAGTACTCCACCTACAAAGTGATCAATTAATTAATCAAAGAAAAAGGATCCTACGCTGCACTATAATCATAACATTACCCCTGCCACTGAGTTTAATTCACTGAATTTTGTTTATTGGTGATAAATTTACCTAATAATTTATGCTAGTAGTAGCCCTTAAAATTGGTACTATGATACAACTAAAAATTAGATTAAATACAACAACTCCAGATGTCTTTGCTCATTTGAGATATAAGGTATAAACGACTACCAACGTCCAATTCCTTAACTCAGACACCAGGTTACTCATTATAACGTGTGTTTGTTATACGCATCATGCAATAGTTATTATTTAATATTGTATATTAGTCTTTTTCTTTGTTGTAAAATTCCAATATCATTTTAAACAACTTATGCTTCATCAATATGACTACCTACGCCTCCCAATCCAATCATTCCTGCCTGTTACTAAGGTAGATAAGTACACTCAAGAAAAACGAACCAACTACAAAGGCATCCACAGATATCTACGATTCGTCCTCAAGCAAAAGGAAATCGTATATCTACGGTACGATTCGAACCTGACGAACGATCTGATCACGGAGTTCGTCGGAGAGAACTGCCGGACCGGAGGGAGCCGCCTCCGCTTCTTCGAGAATAAGGTCTTCAGGGGCATCAGGGAAGGCGTCGACTTCAAGAACGGGGTCGATTTCAGAATCTCCAGTACCTTCTTGCGGGTCACAGCCAAGATCAACGGCCGAAGGGTCGACCACGGGGTCTTCCATTGCTCCTTGGGTGACCCCGCCTGCCGACGCGTCCGCGAGCGGAGGGACGACGTCGGGGAAGGGAAGGGGCGGCCGAGAGGAGGGAGGTGGATGTGGAGGCGGAGAGGAGGGAGGCCGCTCTTGGGTTTCCATTTCCCACGGCGAGCGGCCACCGGGTTTGTATGAACGCGGCTCCCTCGACTCCGCCTCTATACGACCCCACTCCCGCTTGGTCCGGTGACTCCACTTTTATAGGGCGGTGAGACGGGCCGAGATCAGGACATGATGGTTAGGGTTAGGGTTTCTGGAAATGGGCCGGATTTGTTTCGAGTCCAAGAAAAATAAATAGACTATAGTGCGTTTAATCATATAGTTAAACACAATGTTAATATTTATAGGATTAATTATGGACTAAATAGTGTTTCTTTTTTGCCACATACTAAAATATGCTATCTATGGAATATTAGTGACAATTATTCCATCATTGATAAGGTTTCAAGCCTTATCAATAAATATAAATAATTTATAATTCATCAAATCGTGTAGTTGGCTGACATCATAATCTGTTTTCTGCAAATTTCTATTTACAAAGGAAAAGTGGAGTTTACTGCCTAAACAGGAGACTTTTTTTACAAATGTATCGTGGTCGGCAAGTCAGCATAGCCTGGTCCACAGGTCGACGTCGGGAGCCTCCTGTCGGTTGAGCTGGTTGCCGAGGTTGACCAAGTCCTCGCAACGGGGTCTTGATCGGTGTTCCTTGGCCCGGGTGTTGGTTGATGGCTCACCGTGGAAACATCGGTCGGCGACTTCGAGGTTGGGACGCTCGCGTGGTGTGGGTGGTCGCTTTCCTACAAAATGGCCTTCGTCGGGTGATTCTCGACTTTGGCCCCTCCAACGAGCAAGTCAGTGATTTATTCAATTGTTTTCCTTTTTTTTCTCCTCCTGACCAGGAGGGCAGCCCGAGGTCTTTATACTATTGTAAGAGGGTCGATCGTACACAAGTTGACGTGATGACGCACCAAACAGTACCTCGGTACGGATTTTGACTTGGCGTGTGGGGGCGATGCCATCCCGGGATTACCGGGCGAGGCATGTCGAATAATGCCTTGGGGTACAGATTCTGATGTGGCGTGTGGCACCGGTTATGACGTGTCCTGGGGCAAAATATCCCTTATCAAATAGTTTTAAGCAAAGGAAGAAGATGGCAGAGTAAAACATGGACTTAAATACTACATTTTCATGTTTCTTCTAAATTTCATGGGTTAATTCAAATCCATTGTATAATGAGAAAGATTCTCAATAACTTGAAAACCAAAAGTCGATTCGAGTATAGCTGAAAATAGATAAGGCCAACCAATTTTATTAGTTAGCCTCGCGTGAAATATGACTTAATAAAATTAATGAACCAGAGAAAATGTAGGATTAATCAAAAATAAAATGGACGAATTTTCAAAAAAAAATCTCTGTTTTTTTATTTTTATTCGAAAAGTATCCATCATTTTTCATAATTTTTTAGCACTATTTTTTTCTTTAAAATATTTTTGATTTGAGAGTCAACTATCAATTTTTTCTCTATCGATCGACTTATAGGGTTATAGTATTCTTAGCCAGGTTTTTTATCTTGTATCGTATCGACGTATCGAGCGGTACATTTAAAATAGACACAAAAACCTTAAAAAATATCTAAAAAATAAATTATGATATAGTTTTTCAGTTTGAAATAAATTTACATTCAGTATAGTTTTAGCAAAACTAATGTAAATTAGGTAAGAACAATATTACATATTTTTTTCGCACTTTGAGGAATAGCCTTATGCAAGGTTCATAATTTCATTCCTTTCCGAATCATCCTTCTATTAATATTGAATAATCTATAAAAAAATTTATTTTAATTATTATATTATTTTTGTATACAACTTAAACTTTAAGTTTCAAATGAATTAAGTAATCACATGTATAGATATTTTGCCACCAAAACAAACGACAAGCCTACAAAGGTCATCGGGATCCTCGATCATATGTAATTATATATCGATATGATATGTTTGTCAAACACAATCTTAAAATTAATCTCACGACATAGTGTATTGATATACCGTATGTCATTAGTGTATTAATATAGTAATAATCATATGTTAATTGTCTTGAATCACATGTGTCTTAAATTAGCCTTCTAAATTTGATATAATCTATAAATTATTAATTTGTTAAGTTTAGGAAAGTGAAAATATGAGAATATGTGAGAGATTACGAGTAAAAAAGAGTTTAGAATGTAAGAGTGGAAAAGATTGAAATAGGGGAAGGAAATAATTTAGAAATCCTTTAGGTCTTGAATAGTCAAATTGATTATTTAAAAATTGATATAAATTAGTAACAGTCGGTTCAACTAGTACCGCCCAGTACAGGTTGGTAAAAGTTAAAAATTTGGATTGTTATTAGTATAATCTCGTATTACCCAATACAAATAAAAAATATGTTATCATCCGGTAGCGAGCGGTACGTGTGCCGATAGGTTGGTGGACCGATTTGTATCGCCTGCATTGGGCGGTATGGTACAAAATTAAAAACTTTGAATTCTTCGTAATGTTTTTATACTATATTATAATATTCTTTGTAATACCAAGAATATATTTTCTATAATATAAAATATGATATTAAAATATTTTTGTATTATGTTGTGATATATTTTGATCGTGTTATAATATTTTCAAATATACAAACAAATTAATATATTACATTATAATATTTTATACTGCATTATAATAATTTTCTATATTGCTGAAAATACTATATCACACGACTATATTATAGTTGGATCGATCCATAGAAAAATGTACGAAAAGTGACGTAGGTAAAGGGGGTATTTAATTATATTATCTTATAATTTTTCAGTAATATCAAAAAATATTATATTATATTATATTATATTTTATATTATATTGTAATATTTTTCTAATGTGTTATATAGTATTTTCAATAATATCAAAAATGTCATATTATATTATTTTTATACTACATTAAAATAAAAAAATACTATTATACAATAGATCTAAATGGAGAAAAAAAAGAGGCAGGTGCTTAGTGAATTAGATTTTTTTTTCTTTCAAAAAAGCAGAATTCTGAAAATGATCCAAAAAATAAAATAAAATTTTTAATTTCCGACCTGCCGGATTCGAACCTGCGACCTAAGGATTAATCTGTATCACACTACAGTCCACCGCTCTACCAACTGAGCTAAGGTCGGTCTCGTACACAACTTACAGCGAAATAATATATATCAATAATAATAATTAATGGAAACAATCCACCATTATAAATATTTTTTAAAAGTTGTATGAATCACTTCTTCATCGTTGAGTTTTGTAATAAACCAATATCCTATTTATACTATTCAATTACTTTTTGTTATATTTTATGGTAAGAAAGAAAACAAACATATTACTGTAGTTGGACCGACGTAAATGGAGAAAAAAAGTGGCAGGTGCTTCGTGAATTAGATTTTGTTTTTTAAAGCAGAATTCTGAAATTGATCCAAAAGATAAAATAAAAATATTAATATCCGATCTGCCGGATTCGAACCAGCGACCTAAGGATTAATCTGTTCTACACTACAGTCCTCCGCTCTACCATCTGAGCTAAGGTCGGTCACATTTAATTTTTACAGCTGAGTAATATATATCAACAATAATAAATGGAAACAATCCACCATTTTAATTATTTTTTATAAGTTGTATGAATCTCTTCTTCATCGTTGAATTTTGTAATAAACCAATATCATATTTATACTATTCAATTATTCTTTGTTATTTCTAGTACGATCCCCCGGTAGCACCTAATGTAACAATGCCAGTTTTCCCAAAATACTAATGTAACAATGCCAGTTTTCCCAAAATATTTTATGGTTCTCCGTGGTTGGAACGATCTAAATGGAGGAAAAAATTATGGTTCTCCATGGTTGGAACGATCTAAATGGAGGAAAAAAAAGACAGGTGCTCAGTGTATTAGATTCTTTTCCAATTTTTTTTAAAGCAGAATTCTGAAAATGATCCAACAAATAAAATGAAATTATAATTTTCCGACCTGTCCGATTCGAACCAGCGACCTAAGGATCATATTTATACTATTCAATTAAGGAAAACAAACATCTTGTGGTTGGAACGATCTAAATGGAGGAAAAAAAAGACAGGTGCTCAGTGTATTAGATTCTTTTCCAATTTTTTTTAAAGCAGAATTCTGAAAATGATCCAACAAATAAAATGAAATTATAATTTTCCGACCTGTCCGATTCGAACCAGCGACCTAAGGATCATATTTATACTATTCAATTATTCTTTGTTATTTCTAGTACGATCTCCCCGGTAGCACCTAATGTAATAATGCCATAAGTTTTCCCAATATTTTATGGTTTTCCGTCCTATTTTGTGAATAAGATAGCGAACCAATCTTATACTAAGGAAAACAAACATCTTGTGGTTGGAACGATCTAAATGGAGGAAAAAAAAGACAGGTGCTCAGTGTATTAGATTCTTTTCCAATTTTTTTTAAAGCAGAATTCTGAAAATGATCCAACAAATAAAATGAAATTATAATTTTCCGACCTGCCGGATTCGAACCAGCGACCTAAGGATTAAGCTGTAACACACTACAGTCCTCCGCTCTACCATCTGAGCTAAGGTCGGTTGCGTTTGATGTTTGCAGCATAATTATATATTACAATAAAAATAATGGAAACAATCCGCCATTTTAATTATTTTTTATAATTTGTATGAATCTCTTCTTCATCGTTGAGTTTTGTAATAAACCAATATCCTATTTATACTATTCAATTATTTTTTATTATTTCTAGTAAAGTCCCGGTAGCACCTGATGTAACAATACCATAAGTTTTCTCAAAATAGTAAGGTCTTAAATAAGATAGCGAACCAATCTTATACAAAGGAAAACAAATATATTGTGGTTGGACCGATCTAAATGGAGGAAACAAGAGGCAGGTGTTTAGTGAATTAGATTCATTTTTTTTTAAAGCAGAATGCTTTAAATGATCCAAAAAGTAAAATTAAATTATGATTCTCCGACCTGCCGGATTCGAACCAGCGACCTAAGGATTAATCCGTACCACACTACAGTCCTCCGCTCTACCATCTGAGCTAAGGTCGGTCACATGTAAAGTCTACAGCATTATCTCATATAGCAATATTAATTAATCGAAAGAATCCAACATTTATATTATTTTTTTCGAAGTTGTATGAATCTCATCTTCATCGTTGAGTTGTGTAATAAACCAAATTCTATTTATACTATTCAACTATTTTTTTATTATTTCTAGTAAGGTTCCCAGTAGCACCTGATGTAACAATGCCATAAGTTTTTATTTTCCTCTATTTAATTTATAGTAAAATTGTGATATTTTCCAATCTTGGTTAGATAATATTATAGTTAAAGCGTAAGCATTCAAGTATTCTCTTATTATTTCTAGCAAAATCCAAGTGTCATAAAAAGTATTTTGTTACCATTGGGTTTTGTGTAGTTAAAATATAATCAAGCAAGTTAAGTACACTGTCTGAATACTACAGAATAGTTAAATATTTCAAACATAAGAGCCTGTCCACAAATCTGAAGCTAGTGCATGAGAGATGGTGTCAATGCATGTGATGTGGTCAAGTGACCTCTTGGCTTGTTTTGCTTTCACTAAACTCCTGCTTGCATGTATCTTCATCTCAAGCGAAGAGTAAATTGTTGCAACCATACAATCTTCCGCATCTGCTAATGTGATCACATCTATGATGTATATTGCCTTAGATTAAGTAGGATAAAACTGAGAAGAAAGGAACCATTTCCAGATCATTCTTCTTACATCTATATCAGCATAAGTAAAACATCTGTATGACAGGGTACGAAGGTTCAGGTTTTACATGTGAAGATGATCAAACAGGTAGATATCGACAATACAGATGAGAAAATAATCGAGCATATTTGATTGATGTTCACACAAATCACCTATATCTTGCCGCGCGGCCCAGGAGTAGGTGGCAGCTGAGGCCCCTTCTTGATTGGCAGTACGTCGCCCGAGGAGGTGGCTCCCAGGTAGGCTATGGTGGAGCCGCCACCCAGCAGCAGGAACTTGAGCAACAAACCCCTCTTAGTGAAAGGACCTGCGAAAGTCTCGAAGAACTTGCTCTGCAATTCGACAAACGACTCGTCGGCATCAATCGAAACACGACTCATCCCGAAACGGAAGCGGCGATGCGAGATTGGACCGTGTCGCCTACCTGGAGAGGGTTGTAAGGCGAGGGGCCGTCGGAGCCGTAGACGTCCCACTGGCCGGTGGTGTTCCCGAGGTCCTCGAGGTCGAAGTACACGCTCTTCTCACCGTACTTTGCAACCACGGCGGCATACCTGAGGTTGGCACGAGGGGCGGCTCGGCGGGAGGGCTTGAGGGCGAGCTTGTTACCGTTGAAGGAGCTCCCAGCGAGGCCTTTCACGGCCACCGGTTGCACGGCTGCGACGGCGGTGAGGGAGGCCATTGTTGCGTTCTTGCCCCTTCGCTGCTACAATTCGAAGGACTGCGTTCTTCGCCTCGCGTCGCCGCCAGAATCTTTATCAGCTCCACTACATATCGAACAGGTCGTGTGGAGCGCGAGTGCGGGGGATGATGAGGATCCAATGAGGGAACGCCTTGTGGACCGACTTTAGATAAGCTTATCCCTATAAATGCTACGTGTCACAACTCACAAGACATGGCACGAATATTAAAGGTCGAATTCCCTGTAATATCCGATGTCTTTTTTCCTTTCTTTTCTAAACGGGTTCAAAGTAAATAATAATAATAATAATAATAATTTAATGTCTTATTCAACACAACCAAAGAAAAGGCAGTGTGGAGGGGAAATAGGAATAATATTAGGATTTTGAAAAGTGTGGACGTTTCTTAAGGGAAAAATAAAAATAAAAATTAGAGAGTAAATACATACTCTCTGTGTGCCCTAATTGTGTGTATGTACATACACAATCTATTGTTTGGACCACTATTCTTCGTCCGACCCCTAATCACCCTTCTCCGCCCTCCTCTGGAGACCCTCTCTTCTTGGAGACAATACCGATGGCTGCCGCCGACGCGCCACCGAAACCCCCTCCTCCGTCCACCGCCGACCCTGACGACGATGATGACTACCAGGACTACATCCCCGTCAATAAGCGCCGTTCCATGGAGGCCCAGAAGATCCTCCAGCGCAAGGGCCGCCCCGCATCCGCCGGCGATAACGACGCGGACGAAGCCAACCACCCGCCGGCCCCCGCCGAGGCCAAGCCGAGTCTACTCGTCAAGGCTTCCCAGCTGAAGCGCGACCTCCCGGAGGTCAGCCCCACCGAGCAGCTCGTCCAGCAGGAGAAGGAGATGATTGAGCACCTCTCCGACCGCAAGACCCTAATGTCCGTCCGCGAGCTCGCCAAGGGCATCACCTACACTGATCCCATCCCCACCGGCTGGAAGCCGCCGCTGGCCATCCGCCGTATGCCCGCCCTCCACGCCGACGCCATCCGCCGCCAGTGGCACATCCTTGTCGAGGGCGAGAACGTGCCGCCCCCTATCAAGAACTTCCGCGATATGCGCCTCCCGGAGCCCGTCCTTAAGAAACTGAAAGAGAAGGGGATCGTTCAACCGACACCGATACAGGTGCAGGGACTGCCGGTGATCCTATCGGGGCGGGATATGATTGGGATCGCATTCACCGGATCGGGAAAGACACTGGTTTTTGTGCTTCCATTGATTATGACGGCATTGCAGGAGGAGATCATGATGCCAATCGTGCCCGGTGAGGGTCCCTTTGGGCTCGTTGTGTGCCCTTCGAGAGAGCTTGCAAGGCAGACCTATGAGGTTGTGGAGCAGTTCCTGGCTCCGCTGCGGGAGCATGGTTGCCCGGAGCTGAGGCCGCTGCTATGTATCGGTGGGGTTGATATGAGGTCGCAGCTGGAGGTGGTGAAGAAAGGGGTGCATATTGTTGTGGCCACACCAGGGAGATTGAAAGATTTGCTTGCAAAGAAGAAGATGAATCTTGATAATTGCAGGTATGATTGCTGCAGACTGTCGTCATCATTAGCAAATTATGTTATAACATATTATAGTAAGTCATTTCAGGATTCACTTTCTAATGTATGCTGATAACAAGTAAGGAAATGAATATGCTTCAAGAATATTCAGCTTCATATAGTTTTACAATTTCTGAAAGATTCTTATGCTCCTTAATTGTTATTGTTTGATTAATGTACTTCAACATTATTCTAATCAATTAGTAGTTCTTTGATGATATTCTTTCGTAGACTGTAATCTTCCTGCACTGAACTTCTTCAAACTGTATCCTCAGTTGCCTTTGAACAGCAAGCTATTTGCAAGATCCTTTTACAAAGCTGTTAAATCACTAGCATCCTTCATTTAGGGCTTATGACTAGTCTAACACTGGATTGAAGGTATTAGATGGTGGACTGGCTTTCATCAAGCCCTTACCTGAACTCAGGAAGGGGCTTCCCTTAATAAAATGAATATGCCGGTCCCTTTTTGAGGGATACTCTTTGGGCTTGCTCTGTTCTTCACTGGGTTCTACATTGTGTAGGACTGTGCCCCTAGATCCAGAGTTAAGCCTCTCCAATTGCAGCAAGAGACAATCCAGTTTCTCATTGTGGTCACTCGGCCAAGATTCTCAATGTTATTTTATATTCTTTTGGGTTGTTTTTCTATCATCTAAAAATTTGAACATTTTTTGACCAGTGATGGAATTTATCTTGCATCTTAATTTCATTGAATTATTTGATTGACAAGAAATTTTTAACTCTTATTTGTTATCTTTAGGTTTTCTATTGGAAAAACTTTTCTCATAACAAAGATATTCGTTTTACCTTCCTTTCGCTCTGAGTTAAAAAAATTTAGATGATAAGAAACAACAAAAGTAGATCTTGTGGAATTGATCATTGACAATACATTTTGTGCCTTGCTAAGAAATTGATCCTTGTTTACCAACCACAAATTTTTCTTTATGTAATTTAAATATTTTATTGTTGGTTGTCACATTCCTTCCATAGGGAACTTGCGAACCTTTGCTTTCCCCATTCCTCATGGATGGGAATGCTCTCATGTTGTGAGTGAACAAGGGTTATATCCTGAGGAAAGTGTCGCTTTGCACATTCCCACATCCCTAAACCTATTTATACATCTTTCCCAGCTTGCAAAGAAGGGGAATGATTTCATCTTTTTATTTCTCTGTGTTTCCTGCACCATTCCTTTATTCCTTTGTTGTTGGTATTAGAGATCTCGTCTTCATCGTCCATGATCATGAATGCAGGCAGATAGTCCCAATTTTACCTTGGGGCAGTGTTCTTGATTAATACTTGCACAAAGGCGGGAATGCATCTTAAGAGAGTGTTCGGGTTCCTTCTAATCATTTTTTAATGTTCCAACAAGTGTACCATTTCTGTAAATTGTTGCTAACTCCTCAAAACAAAATATTTTTGTCTATTAGCAGAAATAATCAAGTAGAGATTTTCATGAACTTCTATCACCAGATGACAGCAAATATTCCTGACCTATCCGTGGATGGATAGTAAATATTCACTTGTTTGCGAACAACACAACTGTCATAATGAGGGTGTTACCAGTGTCTGATTAGACCTCTAAATAACTGTTCGCTACACTGAAGAATCTAACACAATTAACTTGTTATATAGTCATAAAATCATTGTCTTCCTGCTTGTCATTGTGCTATGAAGTTCTTCTGTATATTGGCACTTGCATCTTTTATTACTTTTAGATTCAGAAGTTATTTACAAGAAAAGAAATAAGACTTTCTTAAATATATTACTTGATCTTAATGTTGACGGTCAGTTGTGATACTTTTCCAGTTCTCTTATAAATCCAACCCCTTTTACTTCCCTAACTTCTTATGGACACACATGCAATGTAAACCTACATAGCAACAACAAGAACTCATATGTCCTTAAATATGTGGGGTTGACTTTATCGATCAGTCGAGGGCTACATAGATCTAGAAACTTACAGTTCTCTTATCAAATACAACCCCTGTTACTTACATAACATACAATGCCACCCACATAGCATCAACAAGAGCTCATATGTTCTTAATTATTTGGGGTTGGCTACATCGATTGTTTCACATTATCGATCTGTCAAGGGCAACGTTTTAGTTAAACCAGGATCTAACAAATTATAGAAGTACCTTTTTTTTTTTATCACTAGGCTAGTCTAATCGTATGGACTTGGATGAAGTTCCTATTTTAATCTCGCAGAACGATGACTGTTAATTTTTATTGCATTTATGTGTTAATATAATGGTTTGCTTGTCAACAATCTCCTGACCTATCCTTTTCCTAGGTTTGGGATTGGCTATTAAAAGATATTCAACAATATTCATGCACAAGCAAGTTTTGATTCCTTACCAAATGTTGTAGGAAGTGATCCTGCATTTATTTTGTCAACATGGTATTCACTCTCCTTTATATTAACCTTCTTGCTCTGTAACGTCATGTAATTTCTTTCAATGAACAGAGCTTTTGGCTGAATAGTTTTATTCTTTTGCTATTTTTGAATTGTTTGGTAATTAATTTTTTTTCATGTTAGAGTTATTCTAACCAATCAACAGTTCTATGATTGTGGCAATGAAGTTTTTGTTATTGATGTTGTTGTGTATGGTTACTCTTTAAACTTTAACTGATCAGCTTGGTCCACCTCGTCAAACTTTATCAATTTTCTTTTTTTTTTTTGACAAATATTAATAACCTAATTGATCAGATACTTTAACTTGTCTTGACATCCTTTGTAGTTTATTTTTCTTAGATTAAACTACAAACTTCTCTTTTTTTAATTTTTTGAACTTCTTCTTACCGTCTCAAAACAAAGAGTCCAGTACGAGTCCAGTACATGTAGAAGTTGATTGGATGGAACTTTATTTCATTTTCCATCAGTAGTACATTAATCATCATTTCCTAACAGTCGGCCACCTGCACACACTAAATAGATGATAAGCCTCCTTTTCTGCTTTGTATTTCACAATCTCATAGAATCCCTTGTCATAGTGTAGTAAATTGTTCCCTGTGAAATTGTGGTATGTTCTCCAGCATCTTCACTAAAGATTTTCATTCACGTGTTACAAAGAAAGTAAATAAATAAAAAGAGAAAATATTCATTATCTGGAGACTAACTAAAGGATGAGCTACATTAACTGAAATAAGATTAAAAAGACTTTGTAGCATGACAGAGATTTTTCTTCATCTCTGACTGGAACATGAAGGGTGTTCTTTACTTCAAAAATCATTTTCTTTGTTTCTATCTTAGATTTTTGTTTTTCCAATTTATATCTACATGGAAAGTTTAAAAAGATAAGTTACTGGTTCAAAACTTGAAAAATACATCTCTTCTTTCTCTTTCTCATCCCTCAGCTCTTCTTATGATGGTTGCAATAATGACAACCATGATGGGAGTGGCAGTGACTGTGGTGGCAGCAGTGGTGATGACCTATGATAATAACAAAAGGTGATGGTAGTGATGAAGATAAAATAGTGTACCCGGTGCACGAGGCTCCTGCCAATGCGGGCTCTAGGAAGTGTCAATGTACGTAGCCTTATCTTTAAATGATGACAAAGATAGTAGCAATAACGATGTTGACCTCTGTGGTTGTGGTTAAGAGGAGCGAAGATGCTTCTTAACTACTTACATGTGATGCTTTGAAATACTAAAAAGCTACTTTTGTAGTTTATGAATCTTATTAGAAAATGAAAAGGTGGAGTTTCAGAAAAAGTTGCATTACCTAGATAGTGAATTTTTTTTTTTTTTTACTTTCTAGCTTCATTACATCAATTTATAGTGGAAAATGGAAAAAATTTTGGAAGCAAACATCCCTAAGTTTTGCAAGTGTGTCATGTTAGGCAACCATATCCAATGAACTTGGTATAACTAATGATATTTTCAGCGCTGTTCCTTGCATGCGCTAAAAGATCTAACTGTGATTAGGTATTTGTGAATTCATCTAGCATATGTGCAAGGATTGGTGCCCATATATTATAAGAACAATCGCACCACTCAACCACCACCTCCGCCACCCCACCCCCTAAAATATTTCACAAAGAACAGAAAAAGAATTTTAAAGGTCTATAATTCTGCTTTCTTTTCTATATACTATAACATCATGAACCAGAAAAGGAACATCAAGGTTTATTTCGTATCATGTAGGAAAACTCAGACATCTGTCTTTCACTTATATGATCTCATAATTTTTGTTACAGGTACTTGACATTGGATGAGGCTGATAGGTTGGTAGACTTGGGCTTTGAGGATGACATAAGGGAGGTCTTTGACCATTTTAAGGCTCAAAGACAAACTTTACTCTTCTCTGCCACCATGCCCAAAAAGATCCAAATTTTTGCAAAAAGTGCTCTGGTGAAACCTGTTACAGTCAATGTGGGAAGAGCTGGAGCAGCAAACCTTGACGTCATTCAAGAGGTTGAGTATGTGAAGCAAGAAGCAAAAATCGTATATCTTCTTGAATGCCTCCAAAAGACACCGCCCCCTGTCTTGATTTTTTGTGAGAACAAAGCAGATGTGGATGACATTCATGAGTATCTTCTTCTCAAGGGAGTTGAAGCCGTCGCAGTTCATGGTGGCAAGGACCAAGAAGAAAGAGAATATGCTATTGCATCCTTTAAATCTGGCAAGAAGGATGTGTTGGTTGCTACTGATGTTGCTTCCAAGGGTCTTGATTTTCCTGACATCCAGCATGTGATTAACTACGACATGCCTGCTGAAATCGAGAATTATGTCCATCGTATTGGCCGAACTGGGAGATGTGGTAAAACAGGAATAGCAACAACATTTATAAACAAGAACCAAACTGAGACGACACTGCTTGACTTGAAGCACCTATTGCAAGAAGCAAAGCAAAGAATTCCGCCAGTGTTGGCAGAGCTCAACGACCCAATGGAAGATGGTGATGCTCTTACCAGTGCCAGTGGAGTTAAAGGTTGTGCATACTGTGGTGGGCTTGGTCATCGTATCCGAGACTGCCCCAAACTGGAGCATCAGAAATCTATGGCTATTGCAGGTTCAAGAAGGGACTACTTTGGTTCAGGAGGCTATCGGGGCGAAATATGACCCTGCTTCTTTCATCTATATGTACTGGGAATCACTATGACATTTCGGCTAGCAAACAGGTGCTTATCAAAGTCTAGATGTCTAAAAAACCAGACAAAAATCACAGTAACCAGAGACTAGAACCCATCTTGAAACTTGCAGTGCCTAACTATGTTGGGCTGGATGGTCTCATTCCTTTGCTGTTAGCGCTCAATGTATCAGCTGTTAATTTTGTTTGGGCTGTATCAGTTATCTTAGCATAACGGGAAAATTATAATGGTAAACATCGACATGAATGCAATTAATGAGAGTTTTGTAAGATAGTAATATTTGTGAGATTAATTTATTAACTGAAGCCCATCGAATGTTCATCAGTTATGCCGGAACTACGTCATGCTGTGTGTGTTGCTTGTTCAAATGTTTCTGTTGGTGGTTCGTGATTACTGCTGTTTGTGGATGATTCTGATGCTAAATGGTCTCAGCTATTGATTGTGTTATTGGATGTCAGAGCCCCAGTGGTCTCTTTCCAACATTTGCTTGAACGGGTTTCTGTTGGTGGTTCGTGATTACTGCTGTTTGTGGATGATTCTGATGCTAAATGGTCTCAGCTATTGATTGTGTTATTGGATGTCAGAGCCCCAGTGGTCTCTTTCCAACATTTGCTTGAACGGGTTTCTGTTGGTGGTTCGTGATTACTGCTGTTTGTGGATGATTCTGATGCTAAATGGTCTCAGCTATTGATTGTGTTATTGGATGTCAGAGCCCCAGTGGTCTCTTTCCAACATTTGCTTGAACGTGACCTTGTCCATCACAAATTAATCTTCTTGAACTGATCCAAGTAACTTTAATTAAGGAATATAAGTCTTTAATTAAATTCATATACTTGATTCTAAGTAGTTGGAACATTATGTTATAAATATGCCTATTACGTATTTAGTACTTAGAAAATCCAATCAAGATAATTAAGTCAAATCCCTCCTAATTATGTCGATAAGATGATCAAAATAAATAATAATTAAATGATAACAGCATAATATTATAAAAAAACAGAAAAGAAAAAAAGGGGTACATTATATTGGATAATATTACAGCCACCGTTGGATACAGTTTCTTCCCATGTCCATATCTTGTGAGGCCAGCCACTGACTTCAACCATGGCCACCGAGGATCCCCAAATTTACAACCCTAACCCTGACCTCAGGACAAGCTCAGGTAGACGGCAGCGGCCACACCGGCTGCGTACACCCCCATCACTCTGGCGACCACCTCCGCGCCGGCACGGGTCGCCACCCCGACGCCGGCGATTCCAGCGGCCCCGATCGGTACGAGGCGGACCACCGCCCCTCCGGCGCCGGCCATTACCGCGTCCCGGAAGAGGTCCCCGGCAAACGCCCGGAAATCGGTCGGGTTGAGGTCCTCCGTGCCGCCCTGGATGGTCCTGCGGAACGCCGCGTCGACCTGGTCGCGGCCGGGGGGCGCAGGGACCCAGCGGCGCACGAGGGGGAGGGCCCCGAGCTCGGCGTGGAGGCGGGCGGCGGCGTCGAGGAGCTGATAGCGGCGGACGCCCGGGAAGGCGTGCTGCGCCTCGGCGCGGCACCAATTGTAGACCGCCTCGCAGGTGGCGTCGAACTCCGGCGACGAGGTCAGCGCTCGCTCCACCCTCTTCGATGCGTTTAGTCCCATGTCTTCCCCCACAGCTTCCGTGCGTGCGTGCTAGAGAAGGCTATTTGGGCGGATATCATATGCTCCGGGTGGGACCGCAAGTGGGCCGCAGATGATTTTTTATCAGACGTCCGGTAACAGAGCGGGTAAGTACTGCGGGTGTGAAAACATATTAGTTATTTATTTAAGAAGAGAATATTATTTTTTTCCCATTGGTACAAATATTTAAGTAAGAAAAAGATTAGCAAAAAAAGTACAAATTATATTTTCGATGGTGACGAATAACGACGCACTAAGGGTCGGGAGTGACTATTAGATGAGAAGGGAGAACGATTACGAGAGATGAAGCGACGATATAGATGCTGATGCTTTGCATTTGAATTGGTGTTGCTCAGCATTTGCACCAATGCATATGCAGAGTATCAGCATTTGCGTTGTCACCTTGCTTCTTGCTATCATTCTCTCTTTTCATCTACAATAGCCACATGTGATCCCAGTTACATTATCATCCGTTACCATCAAAAACGTAATTGGGATGTTAAAATTATCTTTTTGCCCATCGTTTTCGTGCTTTTATCGGTAAAACTAACGATGCTAAGGTAAATGGAGATAGATGTTTCATTTTCATAATTATAGAGATTCTAATATAAATTTTTGAAGTCTAGAAATTGGGATATCAGAAAGATCTAACTAAGGGGGTAATATATAATTATCCTTACAAATATTCTCATATTGTGATCTTATACCTCTTATAAATAGTTTTTGAAGCTTAACTTAGATCAACTAAAATCATCATTATTATCTTATCCCCAAAAATATTAGTTTGAGGATCAATATCTCTTTAACGTTAATTAGGGAAATAGGTTGGTCCTTCCTGTGAGAGATTTTCTAATTGCAAATATTTTTTAAAATAAGAATTGAGTGAATAATATAAAGAGGGACTCATGAGATTTTGTGGCCCTTATTATGTTTCATATCATAAGGAAAAAATTATATAAACAATTATTGAATGAGCAATATCGATCTAATATAATTAAAAAATAACATATAAAAAAACTCGTGCTTTTAAGAAAAAAAGTTAAGATACTTGAATGAAAATAAGAATAAATCATTCACATTATTAAGAATATTTAAAAATATTATAGTTAAAAGAGGTAAGTCAATTAGCATATTAGTACAAGACCACAAAAATTTTACTAGAAAATAAAAATAAAAATAAATAAATACTAGAGAAAGCTACTAGAAGTGTATGAAGCTTATTTTTTCCAAACACTACCTCAGATCAAAAACTTGAGATGCTTAGGAATAGAACAACCAACATTTAATTTCGAAGGGTTCTTTTATTCATTTGGAAGTTTTTCTATACTTGGATTTCTGATCTCTCAAGCACCTTGACTTTTTTTGCCTCAGTATGTTTGTTCTTAATGTTATTTCTTCCTATTGTTAAAACTGAAAAAAGACAATTCCAACATTTACATAGAAGATAATTGTTTAGGATTCTTTCCATGCTTGTACTTGAGGATATTATCCTTCAAAAAATTTGATTGTTTAAGCAACCTGGCCTTTTGCTTCAGTATGTTTGTTCTTAGTGTTATTTCTTTCTGTAGTTCAAACTGAAAAAGGAAGCTTTTAACTTCTTGGTGGAAGAAAATTGTAAGTTTAGGGCTACTTTCTTACTCTTAAGAGCTCATGATTTATCAAGGAAATGGTGGGGGATCAGAATTGATCCAATACCTCTTCAGGCACATTCAATTATGAAAATTTTCCCCATACAGCAATTCCAAATGACAAGCAAAAAAGAAAAAAACAAGTTCATTCACCCACAGCTAGTGCAGCAAAGGAAGAATTCAATAGGGAACAGATTGAAGTGTTGGAAAAGGCATCATCCCAAACTACTTATGAACAAAATTGCAGGTTGTTCCAACTTGATTTCTGACAGCTGAAAATTATGAATAAACTTGTTAGGTTAAAGGAACTCAAAATGCCATGGGTTGAAGAAGATCACAGGAATCTTCAAAGATCTTATTAAGTGGTGAAGAGCCAAGACAGAGCTCAAAGGCAAAGTCACTTTCTCCCAAAGTTACTTTATGTTAGATTGGACAATTCCACATTGGTCAAAGGATCCATCCTTGATGAAGTTTAGTGATGATTGAGATGACATCCATCCTGGGACTGACCTCCGAGTCTCTGATAAGCATAGACAAGTGTGCAGAGGTTCAATCCAGAGTGGAGTGGATACTTCTTCCTAGATGAGAGTTCTATAACCTTCTTAGTGAGTTTCCTTCCTCCTTAGATTCATCCAAGAGAAGAAGAAAAAAAAATAAAAGGCCTTGGATTGAATCAGTATAGAATTATTAATCAAACTCATGCTTTACTTACTGCACAACCTTTAGGAATTAAATAAATTTTATTGATTTTTTTACTTAAAATAAAAAATAATAATAATCTGTTGGGCTTTTATTCCACTTTTTTTTTTTAATCTCTAGTTCCATATACATATGCATACACCTTACATAAAGGTTTCATGAATAATATTATTTTTAGTCGCAAAAAACTTTTCTATATATCATTTAAAACATTAATACAAACTGTATTTGTTACTCAGACAGGCCTTTAGCATGAATCAGAGAAAAATAAAAATAATTACATTTATGGAAAATAGTAAAACACCATGTAATAGACAATGGGAGTTCCCTTCTCAGCAGCAGAAGTTGAACCCATTATTATCTTCATCTAAAGAAATTGTCCTTGCAATATATTTTCATTGCATCCATAATCTTCAGTGATGTAATAATTTCCACTCACTTTTAGCCAGTAAGACACTGACACATCTTTCTGATGCAACAAGGGTTACTAGAAGATTTACTCCAATAGAACAAAACCCATGCAGGTGACATGAAAGCATGACTTCAGAAGAGCCAATAGCATGCTGATACCATTCACTATCTCAATCCCAACAACAATGTCTTTGATCCAGTGGAGGGAGAAAAACCAAAAGGTGATAACATTGATGTGAAGCTATACGTCAGTGTTACAGATCGGGAATGCCACATTCAATGAAACAAATTGTGATGGTGAGGCAAGAGACAACAAGCTGAAAGAGCTTAGAAGCCATATTATCCATACACCTTTTTAAGTGCTTCTATTTATCAAGCGTTAATGATTGATTGCATTGTAGCGTTTGATGATCATCAAACGCAAGATAAAATAAATGTTCAAAAATAAAAATTAAGAATCGAAAGAATCAAGTTATATATATTTGATTTCTTCGATGATTTTAAATTCAATTAATTTTCAAGTATGATATTAGAACCAAGAGCTAAATGATAGTCGATCTATCCAGAGAGTGAGAGAGAGAAGAATACAAACTCATCTGAAGTAGAGTGATGGACACTTGGGATTGGTATGTTCCTCTGATAACTGCAGATTAGATCGATAGAAAGAGAGTGATGGAGGAGAACGACATCGAGTGCAGATTACGTGATGGACCTTTTTTTGTTGGATGTCCTCTGCATGTCCATTCAAGTTGCATTGATTAACGTTACCACCTCATCCTCTTCCTCCTTCTCCCATATGTGGAGTCCTGTCTGTGCTTCTTCTCACCCTCCTTTCATGGGGAAAAATAGACGTGCATCTGAATCGATTGAAAAGGCTTGAAGGTCGAAATATCTCAGATGGCAACAATAAAGAAACAGGAAAACCAAGAATCAAGAGCTTATCTGAATCCTTGTAGCTTATTTTCTACCTATGAACTTAAATACAATTCTATACTTTATAAAAGAAATAGAGATTCCTGTTCGTAATCCCTTTTTACTATTTATGAACTCATTTTAACAACTTTCAATGTTCATATGTAAAATGCTTTCAATTTATCACATAATTTTAATACTATTCTAACTCCTATATAATATCTTTTTCTTTTTATTCTCCTTCTCCTCCTAATCGTTGGAGGGGATGCACCTAAGGTTTCAATATCGATGCTCGCAGGGATGATTGATCAAGAGATATTAATGATAATTGAGATATAATGAGAAATAAGAATATGATTGATAATTGAAGGATTAAATTTAATAAAATTATATTTTATTATTTTTAAGTGATTTTATGATAAAAGAGATTATCAATAGTAAAAACGGGGTTACCACTAGCAATCTCTTAAAAAGATATTAGAGTTGCATAGTTGAGGATTTTATAAATAGCACGAAGATCAATCTAAGATAAACTTTGAACTATATAAATTAAGTATTGATCACCGAAGCATGTAAATCATAAAAACTTTCCTCTGATATTAAATTCTTTCTTCTTTCACGACAAAATGGTACACATGCAAACTACACTTGTAATTGAATCAGTGGCCAAGGCAGAAGAATTTGGTGCATCATCTCACTCATTCTCATTCCTGTTCTATCAATGGGGTCTGCCAAAGAAGAAGAAGAAGAAGAAGAAGAAGAAGAAGATGGAATCCAAGTCTTGTTGGTGGGTCTCATCCCCTCTTCTTCTGTCTCATACTCCATTTTCCATGGGAGTGTTATCTTGCCTTTTATAATCACATCAACATGACTTGTCTGTGAATCAATGGCTACTGGATGCTGAACGATATCTGAATCCTTCAATGTCATATCCCTCTTCTTTCATCCTCCAGTCCTGTGGTCCATTTCTTGTGTGGTCTGAGAGAGCAAAAGATGCTTTAAGACTTGTGCTCCTTTCTCATGCTCTTATTCATCAACATCTTCATCAAGCATGGACTCAAAACATGCTTCTTTCTTGCAATTGGAACTCCTTGCTGAGCTTACATTCAATTCTAAAAGTTCAAGCTTTCCCAGATTTAGGATTCTGAAACCGACCCTTGAGCTTGGGGCCAAAGTCATGACACATAAATGATGCATGAGATGGGTCATCTCAAATAAGGAAGGGAAAACGAAAAGAGACAATGAATGATACTAGTTTCATATTAGTCATAAGCTTATCTAAATTCCATTATTTTTTGGAGGAAGTGAGAGGTTAAGTTTATCTTGGATAGGCAAAATATTTATGCCCAATCATATTTCGACAAATGACATTATAGTTAGTATAAAAGTCTTCGATCGTCGATTGATGATGCTAAGTATCAAGAATTTTTCAAATAATTTTTATTATGCGAAATATTCCCA
>LVTN01000216.1:209289-251818 GCA_001649415.1 Musa itinerans | reverse complement strand
TATATATATATATATATCTCTACATGTATATAGTCAGCTCAACCCTGAGAAGCAACAAAAGAATACTACTACATCTCAGGAAATGAGAAAGATAGCGTTAGGCAGCAGAAACGAGGCGGCTGAGCCGGACTTTGTCCGGTCGGTCTTCACCGAGCTGCTCCTCACCTTCCTCTTTGTCTTCGCCGGGGTCGGCGCCGCCATGACTGCAGGTAATTAACCCAGCTTTCCATTTCTGAGCCTGTTATGTGTGCATGGTGGTGATGGCGACGGCGGTGGTGGTGGTGGTGGTTGCAGAGGAGGTCGCAGGAGGCGAGGACCGGATCATGTGGGTGGTGGCGGCCCCGGCAGCAGCTCAGGCGATGCTGGTGGCGGTGATTACAGCGGTTGGCCTCGATGTCTCGGCCGGCCACGTGAACCCCGCCGTCACCATCGGGTTTGCGGCCGGCGGATACGTCACCGTCGTCCGCTGCGTCCTCTACGTGATCGCCCAGCTATTGGGCTCCTCCATGGCCTGTCTTCTCCTCAAGTACGTTACTGCAGGACTGGTAAGCTCGACCACGCTTCCCTTATCACTTCCCCTTCTTCATTCCTCCTTTCTTGCATGAAAGGTGTGTAGTTGAACATTATATGAATCCAAAGAGTATCGTTTGTAGTATATTTCAAACAAGCACAGAGGAGAAGGGTTTGATTTGATGTTCTGCTTTCCAATTTCGAATTAAAATATGTCAATAAAAACAGCAAATTAAAATCTCAAATATAATTTAATAAATATTTATTTTCAATACATTACAGCACTATTCTTGATGCAGGATGTACTCCCAGTTCATGCACTTGCTGCAGGAATGGATCCGCTCCAAGGCGTGATCATGGAAGCGGTGTTCACCTTCTCCATGGTCTTCGCCGTCTACGCCTTGATCATGGACCCCAAGAAGGGCGCAATCGCCGGCTCCGCTCCGCTCCTCATCGGCCTCACCGTCGGCGCCAACTCCTTGGCAGGCGGGGCCTTCTCCGGCGCGTCGATGAACCCGGCGAGGTCATTCGGGCCGGCGCTGGCCAACTGGGACTGGACCAATCACTGGGTGTATTGGCTGGGACCCCTCGTCGGAAGTGGCCTCGCAGGGTTCGCTCACCACCACCTCTACGTCGCCGGGACGCATGGCGTTCTCCTTCCCAAAGATGACGTAGGCGGCTTTTGATGATACTACTAATCTGTGCTGTGAGAATACTTCGTTACATGTGGATGAGACGGTTTGTATAACGTCACTCTACGTATCATTTTGAAGTCTGTAAACAGCGAGCTTGATAAATATTCATATATGTCTAAATATTAAGATTCTTCTCATATATTCCTTTCATTGAATTCATCCAAAAAATTAAAATTATTATTTTCTCTCTATAATCTCTCTTTTTTTCTTTTATCCCACTCCTTATTGACATTGTCATTGTTATTGTTGTTGTTGATACGGCTCATCGTCTACTTGCCTACTCTCGACATTACAATTGCAAAGTTAAGTTAAATAATAAATCATATTTTTAATGTGTTTTGCGTAGCGATAATTATAGGTTGATTTTTAATCGAATTATTTATAGGTTGATTTTTGATCCAATTACCAAAAACATTTCTCTTGTTGATCTTTTCCTGTTCTTTTTTCAAAGCATAGCCTATTTATCATAATCCCTGAAATATCTTATAAAAAGATATTTATGTTAGTCTAAATGTCAAAAAAATATTTATACTAGCAACTTCATGGAGATATTATAAGCCTATTCAAATTAAAAATATATAAAATCAACTAATACAAAAAAAATTCAAATAAACATTCTTATTAGTTATAAAAATATAATAATAAAATATTGATGATCTCTTTAAAAAATTTTATTATTTGTAATTATTGTATTACTGATTTTGTCTTTTATTTTTCTCTCCATAATCTCTCTCTCTTTCTCTTTTTTTTTTTTTTTTTTCTTAGTCTCTATTGACGTTGTCATCGTCATTGTTGCTATCGACACGACATGAAGCTACTTGTCTTCCTTCGATATTACAATTACAAAGGAAGAAGAGAAGAAAGAAGAATAGAATATTTACGTACGATTGCAAAAGGATAATTTAAAAATATTAATATTTTTAAATCATTTATTTGAAAATGAAAGTAAATACTTTCTTCTTCTTCTTTCTTTTTCTCCTCCTATCGTCCTCTTCTTCTTCTTTCTTAAAAGACAGCATTTCCAATAAGAGATTATGGGGGAAGAAAATAAAATAAAATTTGATGGATCGATTCATTTCCAATTTCTTTTTTGAAGCTTCACTTCAAATGCCATAAACTGAAGAAATTTTCTACACTCGAGTTCTTCCACTTGAGACGTGGAAGATTTATCAGGATTACCTTCTCGTTGTTTCCTACACATTTAAGACTTGCTAGAATTGACTTGGGAATAAGAATAAGTGTTTGATAAGTTTACAATGTATTGTACTTATATTGCAAATCTATTCAAGCATACTGTAATTGAGGAATTTGGCCGGTTCACTTTATGGAGTAGTTTAAATCGATGGATCGGTTCATCAAAAAGGACAAAGGTTACTGTTCTATCTTAAAGTCGGATCGGACCAATCACTCGGGCCAATTAAATCCGAAACAACCTTTTTACTTGGTTCATTAATTATATTATTCTCCTATCGTCCTCTTCTTCTTCTTTCTTAAAAGACAGCATTTCCAATAAGAGATTATGGGGGAAGAAAATAAAATAAAATTTGATGGATCGATTCATTTCCAATTTCTTTTTTGAAGCTTCACTTCAAATGCCATAAGCTGAAGAAATTTTCTACAAAACGTCCAAACATGAACTCAAATTTGATGCATCACTTGTCCCGACAGATACAAATTAATACACATTACTGTTATGTCTTCTTGGTAATTATTTTCCTTGCCTTGAAGAAACATGGGCAGAGGTAAAAGGTTATCCGATAGAGAGGCCTTGGCATATGTTCTACTTTGTTAGATGGATAGAGAGACCTTAACCTTGACTTGTTTCTGCAGCTGTGGCTAGCATTCCCCTGGACTCGTTGAGATAAGATTAAGGTTGCTGTTAAGCAATGGCTGCAAGGAGTATGTGAAGACTTCACATATGAGCTTTGTCTGCACATATTCCTATGTTACTTGAGTTCTTCCACTTGAGACGTGGAAGATTTGTCAGGATTACCTTCTCGTTGTTGCCTACACATTTAAGACTTGCTAGACTTATCATCATTCTGCTCATTTAACAGATCATTTGTTTATGTGCTTCGAAGGTAGTCCCTCTCACCTCCATAATTAAATTTTGAAGCATGCAGTATTCAAAGCTGGTTTTGGATGTAAGAAGAAGAGATTTAAGTTGGTTTATTTTGGACTAATGGAACATCAAATCTGCCAGGAGATTTTAACTTAGTTATAATGCCAGATGGTTCATTTAACTATTGGATGCTAATTATTTGATCATTTTATGTAGTTATATACGAAACCTAATTAATGTGCAAGCTGATGATCGATGATGAGTACAAATTAATCTAAGGTTTTCACAAAAAAAAGGAAACAGTATTCAAATCCATGCACCAAATTTATATTATTTTTAGCCACATTCAAAACTATATCACTCACTATCAAGCAACACTTAGTATGTACATGACAAGAGGCCAGAGTTCATGAAGCTAATATTGGCCTCCAGGAGATACATGAAAAATAACAAACATCAACTCCCAAGGCTCTGTAAATGCACAAGGTTCAGCATTACTTTGGCAGAAGGTGGTTTGCAGAAAAAAGCATCATCATCTTACACAGAACCCACCTCTTGAAGCAGTTTCTGGTCAGGATCTACATTTGATATGCAGTGGTCTGGATTGGAACCTTTGTGATGGTGGATGTTATCATACTAAGTCATGTCTGGATCATCACTGCCTTGTGAGTGCATGACAAAGCTCGGAAAGGCCATGCTTATGTCCCTGCAGAAACACAAATGAGATCGAAATGGCATATCATTTTAGATATTAAGGTGGTTGGACACATTTAGCAACAATGAATTAGGGAAAACCTTTTTCTGCTAATAGATATGTACGTTAAAATTGAACTATAACTAATTGATTCTTGTTCTTATTTTTAATTGCATAAGACATTCTTAGAACAGGAAAGTCAAGCATATATAAAGATGATGGTCACAGAGGACTTGAGGAAGAGATGCAGTTGATCAGTTGGTGAGTTTAAAGTCAGTCGTGTGAAGATGCAACCTCAGAATCCACCTCGAAAGAGCAAAGTCGTGCAGGGCCCATCCCTGGTCATATGATTGACCAAGGTTTCTGATGATACCACATCATCAATAAAGATGCATAAGGCCTACACAGGCTTTCTAACAAACATTATGAAATGCCATGTCGTAACAAATTGGTCAAGTATAATTCTTAGAGAAAAATCTGAATAAGGCTTTTACCCAGTCATTTTTTGGGTGAATATGGCTTAAATTTTGTCACTTAAATATTCTTTCAACAGGTTCTTGTTTGAAATTCAGAAGCATAAGTTACCATGAACAGTTATAGTATACGAGGTGGTAAGGAATCACTAAAATATTGTGTGTAAGATGGCTGTTGCCGTTCACATCAGTGTAGAATGATCAAATGACATGCTTCAGTATTCCCAAGAAAGGCTGGTGGTCTTAGACCATGTTTTTTTAGTTCTTGGTTAGATAGGGAGATCAGGGATCCTAGAACCAATGGTTTATTTTCCAGACATGTATTAGATTTGATAAACCACATACTTCTCACCTGTTGTCTTGGTACCTCTTATCTTCCTTGCCATTTCTTCTTTGCACTATTTGTATTTTCTCTATTCCATTTTCATGTTGTTCTTAATATTCACCTTTCCTTAACTCAATATTGCTGTTAATAGATTCCACTCACCACAAACTTTTATTTATGATCTCTGTCCTCTGTTATTTTTAAATCTGTTGCAAGGCCTGCAGCAGCTGTTAGCAATAGTACAGATTTACCAACTTCGATAAAATTATTTCCATCATTATTCAGCACTCTTTAGCTGCATCTCTTGTTCTGTTGTACAATGCTGTTTTCTTGGTAGATAACATTGCGGTGGCTAATTGTACTTCTTTATATTAGGCTCTATATGATATTATAATTTGATTCAATTCCTGAAAAAATAATATAGACAACAGCTCATTTTTTTTAATCAACTACTTAATACTGGACATCCTAAAATGCTTGCAGGAGTAGCTCTTACTTGGTCATGCCTTATAATATGCTGCTTAAAGTCCACTGGCTCCATTATCCAGATGTAGGGAAATGATCACACTACCAAATATGCCTCGAGACATATTGATGACAGCAAAAGAGGAAAATGTTTGGAATTCATCTAAGAGATGGGATAATGAACCTACAATATCTAGTAGCTTCATCACAAGCCAACAAAAAGAGTCCAACCCAGGATGAACAAAAGCACCAATTATTCTTTTATGTATATGAGATTTTGATTAATAATTTGCTTATTGACAACATTTAAATCTTAATGGAAAAACATTAAAGCTACCATACATGACATAATCAGAAAATTCTGACCAAAATAATGTTAAGACAGATTAGAAGACGAGATGCTGAAAGTGCGAAACTTCAGTTTAAGACTTACTTCAAGTATGGAAGAGTCATATTTCTGATCAAGGATGGATTTTTTTTAACAAATTCCCTCCATTCATCTAGATCTATCTTCCCATCGCCATTTAGATCTGCCTGAACAAAAGTCTACAAGAGATGGAAATAAGAATAGACTTTGACGAAAGGAAGTTACAACAATAAATGATGTAATAAATATGAAACTATCTTCATTAAGAAGTTTCAATCTTACATTACCCACGATTGTCTCAACAATATCATTGGAAAGAAACACATCAGATTCATCGAGAAGAGCTAATACCATCTCCTTCAACTGTTAAAATCAACCAAAAAGAAGAATATTATTCTCAAATGAGATAAAGCATGACAACATTCAAAATAAATCATCCATACAGGTTTATTCTCAGTATACAAGGCATAGTCCAACAAACAAGCATTACACATTACTCCTAAAATAGGATAAGCCAATAAATGCAAGATCTAAGGTATATAAAGTATGTAGTAGAATGGCATAAATTGGCTCTTCAAGTGATGGAACTTATATTGCAATTATGGAATCAACTCAACTTTGTCAACCAGCATCTTGCCACATCTCAAAAGCCATTGTTACAATGCTTATATATCAACATAGTTCTAAGAATAAGTATCCTAGGTTATTGGCACATGGACCACCCTAAACTGGAGGGTCCACTTCCAAAACAGAGATTATCATTTGGTAAGCCATGTAAACTGGGTATGCACCATCGCTTGTTGCACTGCCAACTACTTTCGGCCCTTACTAGTTGCTTCTGGTTCTCCTTGGCCTTCGTGTACTCCTCTCCGTCCTCCTCCTCTTGCTCCTTCGCCGCCACTACTGATACCTTGACCTCCTCCTCTTCTTCTCCTCTCTACCCCACACTGCCCCAACCCAACCCCCCCCCCCCCTTTTTCATTTGCACTTTTTCGTGGTTTGTCCTAGGGTACCATGTTGTCCTGGACCATTTGCACACGCTCACAACGTGCAAAGGCTTGTCTGCATAGCCATCAATCTTTTCGGTTTGTGCATGGTTTAAACAACATGTAACAAAGCTTGTAGAAGTCTTGGTAGCCATATTTTAGTTAAGTCATATAGTCGTTTCATATTAGAAGCGGAGTTCATGAGTGATCATCATGCGGAGGCAAAACTACCTTTAGCTGCAAAAACATCTCGGCATGTGGAAGAAAATTCATCAATCATCAAAGCACCTTAAAACCAAAGCCTTAGATGACACAAGGCTGGATGGAGCTTTGTGTGGTGTTCAGGATTTGATTGTTTCATGGCCTTGTAGTCATGCACTTGTGAGTGGGGACTTTGCGAGCGACAGGCTAGCCTTGGACTCTTTGTCTCGTGATCATCCCAAACAAGCAAAGTTTGTGAATTTTCAATTGCTAATTAAGTGTTTTGTTGAGTTACGCTTATGTGATACTCAATCACACCTTGATGGAGTGCATTGGCAGTTTGCCTGACATTTGCTCATCACTAAACCATTTTCTTTGTATGCAGATCTTCAGGGGACTGTTTGAGGTTATGGGAAAATTGATCTTTTGTGAGCAGGTGTCATAGGAGTGCACACAACCTAAGCAAAAACCAGTTAAGTCTATGAACTATGTCGGTATGTAGGAATGGACCAGAGCCATACTGATCCAACCATGGACTGGCATGGGGCCAATACTCAATTGAAAACCTTGCATAACAAATTACTGGAGTTTGTGATAATCAACTTATGTTCTAGCTCTGACATTCATTAGACAAAGTCGAGAAAATATAGCCTATGGTGATACTTAAGGACCGTTTGAGACCGTTTGCTCAGGTAGGACTGTCCACCTTGTTTATTATGTAGTTTTGAGATCGTAGAACAGACCTACTTCCTTTACATGATCCTGTAGAAGGAATCAGATCAATGATGTAATACACAAAGTTGTATCCTTCTCAAAGACCACATTGTAAAGCAGAATTCTAAAACTTCTTGATTCATGTCCAGTTTGGTGTCTGTCTTAGTCTAAGAAGAACCTATTAGAAGTAGTCTGAGTTGTGATAGTTATGGAAATTATCAGACTTTCAGATGTTACTGAATTATCATACTGTAGTCTCTGTTTGAGAGACACCAAAATTTTACACCAAAATTAGCCTGAAAATCTTTTACAATCCTTTATAACAAATTCTTTAAAAAATGGGAAGTACCACTATATGAATAAAAACAGATTTAGATACTTCATCAGCATATTTCTTCTAAGACAAAAAGTAGGCTATGTTGGGGAACTCAAGATCAATCAGACAGATTAAGGAAGAATTTAGAGGCACATGAATATAGGCCTGACCATGGTTCGGTTTGAACCAGAACCAGAACTGAACCGAAACCGAACTGGCCTGGTGGTTTGCCTATTCCAAATCAAACCGGAACTGGCCCGAGCAGTTTGGTTCCGGTTCCTAGGTTTGGAAAACCAAAACAGAGCTAGCGGTTTTGATTCCGGTTTGAACCATTGATTCCATAATCTTAATTTTTTTATTATTCAAAAATAAATTTATAATTTTTTATATTTAATTTTTTTTAATTAAAATTAATAAAAAATTGGTTGTTCGAACCAAAACCGTCGATTCCGATTCCGAAACCGGCTCTTGTCAGTTCAGTTCTGGTTCTTGGTTTTGGGGAGGTTCCAGTAACTGGAACCATGGTCATGCCTACATGCATACGAGTGTCAATTATAGTGCTATGTAAGATGCTATTCTTTGTGCAAAAGCAACATGTACAATGATAAAATCAGAAAACTTTAACATAGTGGTACTTGAGCATGTTGTACAGACAACACATAGAATATACAGTGTTTTATATAGTTTTAACCATTTTTCAATATTCTATGATTACTTCTTTGTTTGGTACCTTATAGGAGTTCTAAACCTTAGTGATGTTTCACAATCTTTGCCAACAAAATGGAAATATCTAAAAATTTGATACACAGAAAAAGATACCAGTTGTCCAAGTGTTCTGCGATATCATATGATAACAAATGGAATCCAAGAGAAACAAGAAATGACACTCACCTCCTCACGTTCTATGTAGCCTGTTTGCCTTAAATCATACAATTTAAATGCAACTGCAGGGATAAAAAAGAACATTATTGAGACATAAGCTATATTTGAAATTGCATCAATAAGAAATTACTAATAATAACTAGACTGACTAAATCTGATTTTGAGAACTATCACCATCTGATCTATTTCACTTTGAAGACCAGACTACCAGAAGGCATGATATAAAGAATTTCGTACATGCAATTTTCTCAGCTTTGGGAGTATTTGGGTGAAAGATGCTAAGTGATCGAACAAATTCTCCAAACTCAATAACCCCATTGTTTTTTATGTCAAACAAATCAAACACCTGCAAAAAATTTAAAATATGACATATCATATTTCAACCATGAATCACCTTTATTTTTTAGAAGTACTTCCATTAAGTTTGTCAGTACAAAAAACAATCATGTCTTTGTGACAAAATGGAAAAAAAAAGAAGGATAAATCATAAAACAGTAGATTCAATCAGATAAATAGAAGCCAACTGTTAACAGAAAATCCTTGGATAGAAAATTAGAGTAAACAAGTTTCAATTATAAACCATCATACTGACCCTGTCGGCAAAGAGATTCTTCCTGTTGCTGTTCCTGAATAAAGCAAGCTGAAATTCTTCCTGCTCGATGAGATGATCTAAGAGTAAATATACAAAAGCAACAAAGAAAATAGGGTATTGTGTTGTAGGTCAATTGCTAAGCATAGTAAATACCTTGTGGATAAGTCCATCCTTGATTATTGAAAAGCTCAACTTTTTAAATAGTTCATAGAGTGCTTCTACTTCATGTACAGTGACTGCCATGCAATACAAAGAGATGGTCATTTTGGCAACACATACATAATCAACATCAACGATTGCTGTACTGCCCGAAATGGTATGGTACGAGCGATACGTATCGGTCTGGTCATGGACCGATACGCAGACCACCCCGTTTCGGGCAGTCCAAATTAAAATAATAAAAAATTCAAAAAGTGGTGGGGCCCAATCCATTTCAGCATTAAAAAAAAAAACAGATCAGGGCTCTTCTTGAGTACGAAGCCATAGCGCTGCCTCTTCGTCGCTTTGCCGCTGCGATGCTGTACCGGTGCTACTTCTTTTCCGCTTCGTTGTTGCACTGGCACTACCTCTTCGTCACTTCGCTGCTGCAGCAGCACTGCCTCTTTGCTGCTGTAATGTTGCTGCTTCCCAAGTATCGCTACACTTCTTCTCCTCCTCTTTTTCTTTCTTTCTTTCTTTCTTCTTCTTCTTCTTCTTCTATTCCTTCATCGGCCCGTCCTCTTCAACCTCTTTCTCTTCCACATCGAAACACCGATAAGCACTGGCATATCATGTGCTGGTACATTGGTACAAACTGGTATGTACTATTCGAACAGATTGCCGAAATGGGTCTGGTACCCGATAAGGCAAACCTTGGTCAAGATACCATAAACTCTTAATAAATCGTATATGCCGCACTTGTAGCTGATAAGAAATTCGAGCATATAATAAAATACTGGAACATTTGATACAAGTATAAGCAAAACGTCAAGTGGGCTGCTATGGGCCAAGAAAATTCAAGTACATCAACATGTATCAAAAGAGAAGTTTTGAATAAAAAAATGTAACTGAGTCCGTGAGTTTTGTTCCAGTATCTTCAAAATGCTATAATGGATGAGAAGGCAAACAAGATCTTGTAATGGCACATCATAAAAATACACAACAGCAGTGTCTGGGAATTATTAGAATGTTAGTGTGAAATATTACTCAACCATGATAAATTACAGAAAGTTTTAGGGAAAAACAAAAGGAGAAAAAGAGAAATGGTAGATACTTACAAGCTGTTTCAGAAGCAAGTATAATGGGATCTTCGTACCCCTGTGGGTGTTTGACAACATGCTTAGAAGACATACAACCCATCGAACCTCAGCAAGCAGAAGCAACTAAGTTTAATTATAATGTCTTGCTTCAGATAAGCACCTGAGACTCGAATGGAGAAAATCCAATTAGATGCAACATACAGAAACAGAATCAAATTACCATAGATCGACATAAAGTGGAAAGATGAGTGTTAATCAAAAGAAATTAAAATTGATGGAACACAAGACTAAGAAGTCAAGTTGCTTCAGCTAAAGGACTTGTTTGATCTGAACTGGTCAGAAAATTCAAGCACAAAACCGTATTTTGTGAAAGATAATATAATCACACGTATCAGATGAAATGAATGATCATATCAAAGTCAGCTTTGAGATTATTCTCTTCCTTTCAATTGCTTCTGTGTGCCGAAATTTTGCTTGTACGTTCATATACCAAAAGAGAAGGAGAAGGAAATCAAAATTATACCATGAAAGGCAAAATTGACAGAAGCTGCAAAGTTTAGAACTTTAGCAGAACGAATACCGAAACGAGATAGAAAGAATATGTGATGTTTCATTTCATTGGGAATCTCAAACTTGTTCATGCATGGGATTGATCCATACACAGCTACAACTGCGATATCAGGATCACCATAGGCCACATGAACTAGGTAACCTGACCCCATCCGAATCATGTTCGAAAAATTAGCCTAAATGCCAAAAGGATCAGTTTTTTACGCACCCCCAATAAGCCTGGAGCTAAGGGCTCGTGTCTGGTATGCGTTTTCCTCAGAAAAAGAAGGAAGAAGAAAAAAGCTTCCTTGGAAACTCCGCTTAACATTCTCTCCGACATCAGAGGCTAAACAAGCAAATCAAGGAAAAGAGAAAACCATGGAGAAATCGAAAGGAAAAGAAGCCGAAGAAGAAGAATCAAGAGGAACCGTATCGAATCGAGCGAGATTGACAATGAAGAGAGCAATGGTCTCAACCTGTGAGAAGACGATCTCCGGGGCCGTCGAAAGAAGACTCGGAGGTCTTCCGGGAGCGGTTGGACGGAGCGGGAGTCCCAGAAATGGGGATCTTCTTGGGCTTCTCGTGCACCACTGCTTGGCTTCGCCGCTCTTTCGGTTCTCTCTATAAATAACAACGACGACGGCATCGACAAGTCGTAGAATCCTCTGCCCTTAATTTTTAATTAATTACATTTTTTAAAGGATAATTTTCCAAAAATAACTCACTTATTTTAAAAAAAATTAAAAAAAAAAATCACTAATGCTCAATTTTTTTTTAATTCTCTTAAAACGTTTTTTTTTTTCTCCTAACAGATCACAATGAACTTTGATCTCAATCCCATCAAGCCGCCTCAATCTTGTCTCTGCTCCATTACTCCATTATTGTCGTTCTTATTTGTCGTTATTGAGACGACGGTAAGGATTACCCTCGCTCATTATTCCAATCACTAAGACTCTCCTATTGAACCTATTGCTCATGTCGTCGATTTTTTACAAATAAAATCATAGACAAGGACAAGAATCGCTTGTCGCCCTCATGATTGACTTTAGTGAAGGAGGTCACAAGTGAGGACAACAAGAGCAAGAGCTAAAAAGAGGGGAGAGAAGGTGAAGGCGATGGATGAGAGGCGAAGATCAATGAGTAATATCATCTTTTAGGAAAAAAAATTTATTATATAATTTTTTTGAAAATGAGGCATTAACTATAAATGTCTGAAAATGATGGTTTTTTTTTCAAAAAAAATCTTTTATTTTACAATGCCATGCATAAAAAAATGGTAATAAATAAATAAAAAGGATAAACTTTAATATATGGATTGTGAATCAATATATATCTTATGAAGAACCGAAGGTTTTGAGATCAAATTTCACAAACTTACTGATTAAAAATATTTATATTAAGGACGGTAATAATTAATATAAATTTGTTGAATTCTTATTTAAAATATAAAAAACCTTAAACTTTTTACTCATGCCTCGTTAGCTCTCACTTTCAATTTACATTTATTACTTAATATCTTATCGGTTATCTAACCTAATAATTCAAACATATATCTAACATCCAACTAGGTGTAGGCCTCATCAATTTTTACATAAAATTTAATATATATATATATATATATATATCGATATTAATAATTATTTTAGTATATTATTTTTTTAATGATTTTAATAACAATAATCATGTTTAGAAATAGTTAAACTAAGTTGACGGAATCACAAATAATAATGGGGATTATATAATGTATTATGATTAATGATTGTGATCATGTTAGACATCAAATAATAGATTTGATATGGATATAAAGGTGAATGAGTAGTTGAAAATGAGCATGATTCACAAGACCTTTCTTCCTTTCTTTGTCTCTTTCCTCGTTTAGCTTCTAAATCTCTCCATCAACAACTTGGATTCACTCCACCTAATCGCTTTGGACTCCGATGTGATTCAACGATAATGTATAAAATTTCCCCCCGGCGATTAAAATAAGCCATTATTAGAGTATCGATCGAACACACATTATTAGCTTATAATTGTTCAACCCAACTCAATCTCGGTCATCGTTTTGAGTGCCACCTATCATTTATTCACATAGTTATCAGAATTATATGAATCTTTGACCAATCCAAGCTTTCATCACTCGTGGAACCTCTGATCAATCTATGAAACCAAAGATTAGTTGCTTAGTTCTTTTCTTCGTTTCACTTTCTTATGCTCATCCTTTTCTCTCTCTCTCTCTCTCTTTTTATTTTTTTGTCTTACTCTTCTTCTCCTTTCTCAATGGTCCTTTATTTTTTATCCTTTACCCTTCTTATTCCTTGGTTTTTTTTTTCTTCTAATCTTTTGTTTCTTTCCTTCTCTTTCACTCATTAACAAAATCCATTGTGAAAGGACAAAAATAGGATGATAATTTCTTTTTTTTTTCAAAATAATAAATTCTTTAAAATTAAATGTATATGTCAAAATAATAGAAAAATGAATAGTCCTCGACGAATGAAAGTAAAGCTTCGGTGGTATAGAATAAGATAACATTAATCAACATTAAGAATATAAACCTTTATCCACATTAATGACAACGTGAATATGCAATTCAATTACTTGAGCCATATGAACATTATCGAAGGAAGATAAACGAATAGAAAATACAGAAAAAGAAAACGTAGAAAGAGATATGGTTGAAAGAAAAATAGGTGAAGAGAGACTGAATAAATAGAGAATAGTGGTGGAGGGAGAGAGATGGCGACGAGATGGAGAAAAGCTTTCAATCTTTCTCGACATTATGAGTGAGAGACAATTATGTTCCATCAAAAAGGGAGAAGAGCTTTCCATCTTTCTCAACATGATGAGTGAGAGACGATTATATTCCATTAAAAAGGGAGAAGAGCTTTCCGTCCTTCTCAACATGATGAATAAGAAAGAATTATATTCAATTTTTAATGTGTAAGAGACAAATATATTTCATTAAAAATGGAGAAGAGCTTTCCATTGATCCGTTTCTCCATAACAGGTTTAATACAATGGACTTTGAAATCATCAACAGCTACTCGTATTCTAATTGCAATAATGTAGTACTACGATCTCATGGACTTCTCCAACAGGCGAGCTCAGCATCAAGTCGGAGGTGGTATAAGTCAAAGCTTCTTAGATCACGTTTCATAGAGAGAAGTCAACATTAGAATCTATAATTGTTCTAGCATTAATATTATATAATTTAATTAAATAAGATATATTATGAATATGATTATGGTTACTGATCAACAAAAAAAAATTCACTTATGATATGAATAAAAAATGAAGAGACTTTCCTAATTACTTATCTTCTGCTCTCGTCTATGAAAAGACATGATTTATCAAGAATTTAAGATGAATAATTAAATATGCAAACAAATGGATACATGAATATATAGATAAATAATGATACATGAATGATAAGAAGAGAAACAAAAATGAGTTTAGTTTTCCTTATAGATTGATATTGCTGTAGTTTTCGAATCCAATAATGATATGCTCGTAAATCAAATAAAAGCTTTCTGAATTTTCGATATACATCGTAAATTTAGATATATTATTATTTAATTTTATATTTTAATAATAATTTTTTAAAAAAAAATTGGATGAATTTTATGCTTATAGATAGTGGTATAAAATTGATAATTCATGAATGACATGAGTGAGCAGAATTGGAATGCATCAAACACAGCAGTTTCGAAGTGCTTTTCAGTTTTTTTTTTTGGTCTTCGGAAAGAACATAGCTGAGATCCTCAAGAAAGCACAGTTTTATCCGGTAAACAACACTATAACTCTTCATTTATTTATATCTACTTTTATTTTAGCAATATTTTACATGAAAATAGGAGAGGAACGTACAATACATGACAGTCGGCCATTTACATAACCTTAAGTTTAAATTATTATGTTGAGTGTCAACTCTCTCTCTCTCTCTCTATTTATATATATACATCCCTTACCAACATGATCATTCCTAACATCTTTTCTTTCCACGGACGTATTGAGTGATCCAAATGAGCAAACTTTGAATTAAAATAAGATTGACGAGGTTGATGGATGACGCCTTATCTTGCATGTAGATTGAGATATGAACCAAGAAAATAGAACGTGATGAGCCCCTACTTTTGTCCAACATGATGCGGTTCTGATTTCTAAAATTTAGTAATCATAATCGGATTAGCTCTAAGTTCATCCATATGTTTCATGCGGTGAAAATTAATGAACATAATTTTTTTTATATATTTTTGAAAGACAAGTGAAAAGATTCAAACCGCTACTATTAATAGTCAAGATCTTAATAGATAGACTAGTTGATATCTTTAAATTTATTGGATTAGATTTTGAATCCCCAACATCTAAGTTGATCCAATATATAAAATTTGATGCAAGGATTTGACCCATATTTGATGAGGTTTTAAATTCTTAATTAAAAAAAAAAAAGTGAAATATGAGTATAGAGTTTTCATTTTGTTGTGTGAATTAAGAGAACTTGTATTTGAAAGGTTCTTTAGGGAATGAGAAATTATGTGAACACAAGTAATAATAGAGAGCTACATATATATATATGATGGATCTATTAGTGTAATACACCATCCACCTTGCCAAATAATAAGGATGTGGCCAAGGTCACAATTTGAAGAGCAACCACATCATCAAAATGATAAAAATGGATGAATCATCCATGATTTTTTATTTTTTAATATAAAAAAACTATATCACTCACTGTTAGGAAACACTTAGTATGTACATGACAAGAGGCCAGAGTTCATGAAGCTAATATTGGACTCTAGGAGATACCTACAAGTTAAGAAGATACATGAATATTAACAAACATTAGCTCCCAAGGCTCTGTAAATGCACAAGGTTCAGCATTTCTTTGGCAGGAGGTGGTTTGCAGATAGCAGCAGCAGCATATCATCATCTAACACAGAAGCCACCTCTTGAAGCAGTTTCTGATCAGGATCTACATTTGATATGCAGTGGTCTGGATTGGAACCTTTGTGACAGTGGATGTTATCATATTAAGTCATGTCTGGATCATCACTGGCTTCTGAGTGCACAACAAAGCTCGGAAAGGACATGGTTATGTCCCTGCAGAAACAGTTCCCGTATGAGACCAAAATGGCATTTAATTTTAGATATTAATGCGGTTGGACACATTTAGCAACACTGAATTATGGCAAACCTTCTTTTGTTTACAACTCATGATGAACACAAGCACAAAAAGCTTCCAACTCATGATGAACAAGAGCACCAATTATTCCTTTATGTAGACCAGATTTTGATTAATAATTTGCTCATTGGCGGCATTTAAATCTTAATGGAAAAACATTAAACCTACCACACATCACATGATGAGAAAATTCTAACCAAATAATGTTAAGACAGATTAGAAGACAAGATCAGATTTTGATTAATAATTTGCTCATTGGCAGCATTTAAATCTTAATGGAAAAACATTAAACCTACCACACATCACATGATGAGAAAATTCTAACCAAATAATGTTAAGACAGATTAGAAGACAAGATCAGATTTTGATTAATAATTTGCTCATTGGCAGCATTTAAATCTTAATGGAAAAACATTAAACCTACCACACATCACATGTTGAGAAAATTCTAACCAAATAATGTGAAGACAGATTAGAAGACAAGATCAGATTTTGATTAATAATTTGCTATAAAAAGTTATTTTCCTAATAACTGTGTTAAAAGTGAGATTTTATACATGATAGTAAATAAGTAAAATATTTTATGGGAAGATAGCTCTTAACTACTCTAATAATTTTTATTTATCCTTTTATCTACAAAGAAGGCAAGACATATTAATACCAAGTCATATGTTGAGAATGACGTATATATTGACATGCTAAAGAGCTAAAGACTAAGATGTGGGTTATAACTGAGAACTTCTACATTGGACAATTATATCAATGTTTGGGGACATCAGATACAATGGAAGTCTGATACAAATGTGTGGCAATACTGTAGATGGAGACTTTTGTCACACTGAACTAAGAGACAATTATACTCCATTAAAAATGGAGTAGAGATCTTTAAATGATCCACTTCTCCATAACAGGTGGTCAAGTACAATGAACTTTGAATCATCAACAGCTACTTCTAATCTCATGGACTTCTCCGACAGTTCAGCTCAGCATCGAGTTGGCATGAATCTGCTCTTCGTCATGTCCTCATGCAGCCAAACCCACAGGTGGTAAGTCAAAGCTTCTTCGATCACCTTTAAAGCACACATTGAATTAGAATAAGATTGACGAGGTTGATGGAAAGTGATGGGCCCGTTCTTTCGTCGGAACTTTTGTCCAAAGTAGGTGAGAAGCAAATCCAAACTAATGGAGTCTCTTCTTCATCATCCAATATATGAATATAAGTATGCATCGTATCTTACCGCCCAAAAGATCTTGAACCAATTCTAGATCGAAGCTCTTGGTTTTAGACTTTTGGATGACCATAAAGTCATCCAAGGATCCTAACCCATTGAGTTTGACGTACCATGTGGCTTGTTTGACTTCCAAATCTTTTAGGAGGGAGAAGGGAAACTAAGCATGCAGGAGAGGTGACGGGCCGTGCGGCGCCCACCGTTCGTCCGCCTGGTCGGAGGAGACAGTTTATATGACGACGGAGGTTGTGATAGATTCGGACGCGGAGCTCAAGTGGATGTCTACTCCCCTCCCTCTCTCCCTTGGATTATTGTCTGTCGTGTATAGTACCGATGGAACGCAATGTGACATAAACAATGCAAAGGGTGGGTTTCAGCGGAGAAGTGACTGCGTATTTGAGTGTTGCATGCGGTTGAGATCGAAGAGCTGGAATTATTTGGAGTAGGTTGGCACTCACGATTGGGTTTTAGTGAGTTGTTCTCGGCCTCTCAAACCTAAAGGTCAAAATCCTACCTACGTCTTCTTCTTCTTCTTCTTCTTCTTCTTCTTCCATCGATAAGAGCCAGGTAAACAGACACACAAGTTTGCATGTAATACTGCAGCAGGCTGCATGTATCAGGAAGAGATCATATCAAGAGGAAGCAGGAATTCATCATATGTTTTAAGCAGTACTAAATATTGAAAACGGAATGAAGAACAAGTTTTTTGTTTTTCCTTGAAGGTAAGTGATAAGGATGGGGTTCGATCTGATACTTTACTACTCAATAGTCGAGATCTTTACTAGATAGGCTGACATTTTTAAATTTGTTTGATTAGATTCCAAATCCTTAATATTTAAGTGGATCCAATATAAATTTAGTGTATCACCATCAAGCTAGTCTTATGAGAGAAGATTTTAAACTCTCAACATAAGATAAGTGGAATGTTGACGTAGAGTTTTTTTTTTCTTTTTTTTTCGTTTGTGAATTAAGAGAACGTTTATTTGAAATATTTGAATTAAGAGAAATTATGTGAACACAATGAATAAGAAACAACAATGTCAAGTCACATATATGATTTAGCTAAGAACTTATTAAGCATAAGGGTACATTTGGAAATACATTTGAGATGTGCATCAAGAGTCCAATGCATATTTTAAATATGAATTGGTATTTATTTTTTTTTTTTAAATTTCATCTAGCTTAGATGAAAATGCTTAAATGCTGATAATATCTCAGGGTAAGATTAATATTTCAGTATTTATAGCATCCTAATATATTTTTTTAAAATTTGAAAGTTTCTTGTATTTTATCTAAAATTACAAGATTACCAAAATGATTTAGTGAGAAATCAATATGATTTGTATTTTCTATAAGGTCAAATTTTATTTATTTATTTTTAAAGATTATTTTATATTTATTTATATGATTATTATTATTATTTGAGCCCTATACATTTTTTTAATAAGATTATATATTTTCTTTAATTCAAATAAAAAAATCTATTTTTAAAAATAAATATTAAAAATATTATAAGGGTAAATTTATCATATAATATTTAATAACTTTTGAAATATAATTTTACTTATCATAAAATATTTGATGAACATTTGAAATATAATTTTATCAAACAAAACTTATGTCAATTCATATTTAAAATATAGTTTTCATCGATTGTTTATCAAACACTCGGAGTAATCCACAACTACATATTTACTCAAATTTTTTTCTGACTGTATATTAAAAATTATAAATATATTCCTAAACACAACCTAAATCTTTCAAATCTATGTGGCAATGTTATGTAATACCGCATCCACCTAGGCAAATAATAAGGATGTGGCCGCATTGTAGAGCTGCCACATCATCACCAATCAAAATGATTAAAGGAATTTGTCTTTCATTCAATAAAGACGATTTAATATTTTTCTAAGAAAGGCAGACTGTTCTCTAAAAGTGATATGATCATATTTTGGACTCGACACGTGGAATCCAATAAACATCTATTAGAGATATATCACGTTAGTAATGCATCCAAAGAAAATATTGCATCACTTAATCGACGATTACAATAGTGGCAATATCTAAATTGGCTTCTCCCAATATGTTTTTATTGTAATTTGTATAAAATGGCTCCTCCAGATATATTTTTATTCTATGCATTCCGAACTCACTAAATTAAGTTAGATCTCCTAAGCTACTTAAATATTTTTTTCTCCATAACAAACAAACAATCACGAGTTAAAAGAGTTCTATCAATAATAAAAAAAAAACTCGTGATATAGTATGTTGCAAGAGAGCTAATTATATATTACTCCTATAATTAGATTTTTTTAATATCTTGATCTCTATATTTAAAAAATTTATATTGAAATCCCTATAATTATAAATGTGAAACATTTAACTTTAATCATCAAAAAATAATTGAGATATTAAAATTATCATTTTACCCATTATTTTTATCATTTCTATAACAATGTCATTTCTGCATTTACTGTCACAACTGTTTCTTCCATTGGTAAAACGAATGATGTTAAAATAAATGAAGTTAAATATTTCACTTTTAACTATAGAAATTTTAACATAAATTTCTTAAATCTAATGACTAGAAAGGCCTAACTAATTAGCTCGTCGCCAATTCAAGTCCGAAAACATGATACAATCTCTCAATATCAGATATGGGACACAGACATTTTCTACCATCAAATAAAATTCGTATTAATTTGTTTCATAATTTATACTAATTGTTTGTTTGAAGAGATCCATCCACATAATACACATTTAATAATAGCAAAGAGATGTAATGTCCCAATTATTTGGGTTGATAAATATCTTTATCTGCTTTTGAACCATAACATAGCAATATTCTTAAGTAAATTAAATAGAAAATATTTAAATATTTATTTCTAAATTCTAATACTGTCTCCTTAGACCTCCATCTAACTCTGGCGTCAATTCACCTCTTTCATGTTCCTTCACATTTGCTAATGCTATTTCTTTAAATAGATAACCCTAGAAGAACACAGGACGCTCTTAAGTTCAAATTGCAACTTAAGTATCATTATGGTTGAATTTCACACATTAGACAATGTTTGAGCCACATATAATAATTAGAACACATAAGAAGTCTCAGAGTGTAATATTGGTGAAGCATCTTTGTGCTTGCTACATTGTAACCAGATTGATGGCCATAACTCAGCATGGTTAGGAATGGCTTTCAGCTGCAGAGATTTGGCATGCAAACTGCAGCATCGCTGTTCTGTACCTCCTTCCAAATCCGGCCAGTGACCCTCAGTTTGAGCTCTTTCCGCTCGCCACCCGAAAAGAAGAGTGCCATGTTCCTCTGTATGATAAGCCCGTCATGACTGTCGCGAACTTTACGGTGACTGTCACGGATGCTCCGAGGTGTACCTTCCCATGTTAGTTTCCGTCCATTGGCCCCGACTTCAAGACTATAACTGAAGTTCCTTGCATCATTCTCATCACCCATGAAGCGCAAAAATGCCATGTACACAGGGGCCATTCCTAGCTGGAAGGCCTCAAAGTGCAAGCAGAAGGACTGCCCAAAACAGTTAAAGACCTGCAAAGAGAATTTATGTGAAAATGATAGAAAGACATGCAATGCAGAAAAAATTTTCATGAGAGAGATTAAACAGAAGTCCACATTACAGTAGAGACTTTAAAATACTTGAATAGCAAATAAATGATCTATATCACCAATTATGGAATGAAAATTCTAGTAAAGTAGAAGCCATGGTGATCGATGCAGTCATTCTGGCAACCATGATTCTTTCTTTTAAGCTATTCATAGCAGGTGGCTGACTTCCCAACCTAAGTTCACTTTCTATTAGATAAATGCCAGATTTCAAATTGATTAATTGAAATGAAATGTGAAAAAGTTTAGAGAATTGCAAAAGATTCTTAAGAATATGTGCACTTTCAAGTATTAAACTGTAGCAAGTCTGCTTACCGTCAGCATCCATGTGGCATTTTCAACCTCACGGGGATTGGATTTGACATATCGATGATTGAACGTGCAGCCTGTGTGCATGTCTACTTTGTGGTCATCTCTCAAATGTGTGACCAGGAAAGGAATGTCTCCCACAACTGAGCATTCAGATCCAGCATATGGGCAATTATATGGTCTATAGTTGCACTGAGATTCATGTTTCAATTTGCTGTAGTATGGAAAGACTTCAGGGCAGCCATGTGAGTAATATTTGCATGGAAGCTCAAGCGATTCTGCCACCTTTTCCAGTGCTAAACACCTGATGTCTCCAAGCTCTTGTCGACAAGTAGGGCACCGATTCTGCACCCTTGTTTTACATGTTGAACAGAGTGTATGGCCATTTTGGCACTGCAAAATTAAGCTACAATTGAACTAATTAAATTGTAAATGCAAAGAATAAATGTTATTTGTAGCCCACAATGCTCTGCTTACTGAAATCATGATATCAATGAATAGCCAATGTATATATAATAATAATGTTTAAAAATCACGATGATGCTATCCTAGCAGTCTAATATACATTCTGCTGGATCTATAATTTTATAACTCAAGAAAAGTTCTAGAGCACAAGGAGTCAAGAATTGATTAAAGATAACATGCTAACATAAAAATGCCATCAGATTAAGCTACAAGTGTGTTAATAGAAGAATGATAAAAGGAATACAACTAGCATAGGATATTTATCCCATAAGAAGCATAAGGCCATATGATTGACTCCACAATTCCACAACTTAGTCAACCAAAGGAATACAATAGTTTGTCATATGATTGACTACTACTGATTTTTATTGACTTAGAGAAAGCCTATGATAGGGTTTCAAGAGGTTTATTATGGTGGGTTTTAGAAAAGAAATGTGTATTCACTAATTATATTGATGTTATTAAAGATATGTATAATAATGTAGCTAGTAATATTAGATTTATAGGGAGTGTGTTTAATGAATTTCTTATTAGCATGGGATTTCATCAAGGATCCGCATTAAGTTCTACCTCGTCACATTGATAATGGATGAACTTACTAGTCATTTACATGATAGACCTCCCTGATATACATATTTGCTAATAATATTGTCTTAGTTGATGAGAACCTAAATAAAATTAATTATAAACTTGAGCTATGGAAGTAAACCTTAGAAACTAAATATTTTAGATTAAATAGAGGACTAAAACTCAATATATAAAATGTAATTTTAGTGATTTTAGAAATAGATAAGAAAATATAGTTAAATTGAATGGACAAGAAGTCCCTTGAAGTAAAAGTTTTAGGTATTTTGGATTAATTATTTAATAAGATGAAAATAACGATGAAGATATTATTCATAGAGTAAAAACAGGATAGTTAAAATGACGAGGGGCGTTAGGAATCTAGTATGATCATATACTTTTTGAGATTAAAAGAAAAATTTTATGAGATGATTGTGAGATTAATAATGCTTTATGGATCTAAGTGTTGGATAGTAAAGAAACAACATATACAAAAAGTTTACGTTACCGAGATGAGAATGATGAGATACATGTGTGGAGTTACTAGGAAAGATTAAGAAAAAAAATACTTTTATTTGTGAACAACTAAGTATTGCTTCGATAAAAGATAAGATGAGAAAAAATCATTTAAGATAGTATAGACATATACTTGAGAGACATCCGGATATAGTGGTTAAAAAAAAAATATTGATTAATATTATTGGTATGAGGAGAGGTAAAGACCTAAAAAGACTTTAACAGAAACTATAAATAAAGATTTAAGTATACTGAACTTAACTAACCATATGACTTTTTACAAATCTTAATAGTGACAAAAGATCCATGTAACCGATCCCAAATAGTTGAGATTTATGACTTTGTTATTGTTGTTGTACTCTGCCAAAGCTCATAGAGTCAATGTTGCTTCATGTTTGTCCGCCTTATAGTAAATGTATATGTTTTTCTCTCTTCTTCAGCATAATAAAACATTTAGAAAAAGGAGTAGAATCCAGAAAATTTGAGGACATATATCTTTAGGTCATATTTTTGAACGCACATGTCTAGCACATATAATACTTTAGCATAGAGTTTTAAAACTGGTCTATAGCTAGTTTATCCTCTATATGAAATAACATGTGTTAGTAATTCAATTAGTTTTGTCAACAGAAGACAATCTTTTAGAGGAATAAATAGCCACCCAAATGGGCAAAACTAAAAACCTGTGGTGATTAGGCACCAATTTGAACTATGATGTCAGTCATTCTATCATAATTGTAATATCTTAACGACACACCCACTCTTTGGATATGCATGACAAAACAAACTCGTTATCTCTTCTCATACAGCATTGCCTTCTATTTTGCTAACAAACAAAAAATCTATATCATTCATTTATACTTCACAAGTTTGCAAAAATATGTGGATTCTGAACCCCAATTGCAGATGACATTGCTGGTACCTAAGAAATTATGAACAGTTGACTAATTGATTTAGTAAACAAATAATTTTCAGTCTGATAATTAAGGAACTACGATAGCGTAAAACACCTAAAGGAATAACTAGATGATAGGACATCCATTTTTGATCAGATAAGCAAGGACAGATTAACAGATAAGAGACATCTTCTTGCCATAATCACCAGTGTAAATGTGAAGCATGCGAAACAGTTGAAGCTTAAATGTTCAAAAGTACCATCTCTGTGAATGAATAAGCAGCAAAAGAACACCAGATATTAATATAATTTGGAAAATAAATGCTTCTTAATGGCATAGAAGAACCACAATGAGTCAGAGAAACATGCTTCTTGCTAACCTTAGAAGATCAACAACAACAGAGAGACTATAGTGGTTTAACATTTGAATTGTCAGTAACGATGCCAAATTTCCATCCTTGGAAACCAATTATTCAGCCAGCAATCACATGTTTCAAATATGCATAGACAACATTCAATAAATTTCATAATTTCAAGCATCTGCATGTATTAACATGCTGGGCAACTAGAGAGTGTGAACCTACAAAATTCCAAGAAGCAAACCCTATTGCCAAGTATTATAAAGATTAGTCAAATATTCAAGCCAACCATTAACCAAAATTGGAACAAAAAACTCATAAGCATTGTCTACAAAGACAATAATAACTAATAAAAATTTAACCAAAAACAAGAAAATCCATTAGCCTACAACTTTAGCTAGCAAATGTCAAAAGTAAATGTGCATTTTTCAGCAAGACATTAGACATTAGACATTGAAAAGATATGCAGCTCACTATTATTCCCAAAACATGAATCAATTCATTAGTTCACAAGAGTAGAAAGTTCATTAGAGCAGCTTTTAACCATTGACTTAAGCTAGAACAATAACGCCTCAAACTGACAAGTATCATACACCAGAAGAAAGACACAAAGAAACAATAATATCAGATCAATCAGCATTGTCATATACTTACGGGACTTCTTTGAGGGCTATGCCCAACTATCAATGAGAAGCCTAAACCATCAAATTCTTGGAAATTCACAAATGTCCAAACAGTCACTCACAACCAGAATTCCAAGGCCTAAATATTGGACAGACTTGTGCAAGTTCAATCAATTCAACCAATGCTGCGAACGGGATCCTATATTAATTTCACAACCACATGATAGAAATCAATAAAATGAGCACAAGGAAAATTTAAATAAAAAGATGCAATTACTTGAAAATTAAAAAATCATAATCCCACGACATCCAAGAGAACCAAGAGTGAGATTATTGAAGTGTTCGACAAACACATATCATCTCACTATCCATCATCTTAAAAAGGTATAATTTTGTGAAGTACGTGCTCGAATAATCAATTTTATTATATAGTTGCATATTGTATCACCCAAATGACGAAAATTTTGAGAAATTACAAATCAAAAGCACATTAGGTTGCCGCATTTGCCCCAATTACCCCATCGAAAATAGCCATAGCCAAACCACACCTTATAAATCAAATGCCAGAATAAGCCGCAAGGTCGCAAGATCATCAGAATATCAATTGAAATAAGGGAAAGGAATCGACCTGGTGAATCGGGGGGTACATGGAGTTGGCGCAGACAGGGCATTCGAGCAGCTCGTGTACGCTCGTGGAGGGGGCGAAGCCTGCGGGACGGGCGGCGCCGCCGTGGGGCTTCGAGGATTGGGTAAGGGCGGTGTCCTCCTCATCCATCCCGTCGATCGAAGACACACACTCGATGCTATCCGATCCCATTCATCCGGCGGCGAGGGATTCAATCGCTCGCACTTGCTTTCTCCCCTCTCAGACCTCGGCGTGGAAAAGAGGGATACCAAAGGAAAAGGAGCGCCTTTGAAGGGCGACGGACAACAAGGGAGATTTGTGAGATAGAAAGAGGGGGGAGGCAAAAGAGGTCCCTTTCTTGGTCTTTAGTCCTTACTACCAGCGGTGACGAGATCACCACTATTATTAATATATAACTTCCCAACTATGTTTCACCATCTACCCGCCTAGTTATTGGATGTCATTAACGGGACCCAACTGAACCTGCCTATGCCCTACAAATAAATCAACTACAAAAAAAGCCGTTACTCCCGTGGTCTTTATCCGGAATCCCAGCGGTGACGGGATCACAGTTGTTTGTTAGAACAGTACCTTCCCAACGTGTTCGACTCACCCGTGCAACTACCTACCTTGTGATAGGATAAAGTAAGTGGGACCATGCTGTCCCACCTAAAGTACAGGAAAGTCGTCAGGAAAAGTATCTCGGTATTATTTTTGTCAGACCAAAATGTATAGTTGGATGAGGCGGGAAAACAGTCAAATCTTCACTCTTCCCCATACTATATAGTACATAATATTGCATTTATCTATATGCAAAATAAATTATTTTTGAATTTATCTAATATATTTATATATAGCATCCATATATATATATATATATATATATATATATGGATGCTATATATAAATATATGTGTGTGTGTGTGTGTGAATTGATCACACTAGTGATGTCATAAAAGGGCGAGTAGCTGCAATAGCACCCTGTCGTTACGAGCATTTTGTTTCAGGGCTCTGTAAATTATTATGGGAATTAGAGAGAGAGAGAGGATTTCTTTAAAACATCAAAATATGCGATCAAATAGCACAAAAGCCATATTGATGTACAATACGAAATCATACAGAAACTCTAAAGCAATATTGCTTAAACAACGAAGGCATCATCAAATCGTGTTTTGGATGATATAAATGCGAGCATGTCGGATAACATGATCCCATAATTGAGAAACTAATTTGAATCAGTCGATCATATTACTCAAATAAAAACAAAAACAATATAATGAATAAGTTATACATTGTATACTCTGGAAACTCAATGAAGAAACTTTATGAGATTCGTACATATAAATTAATAATTTTTCATATATTCACATATTTTGATACAATTTAAATTCAACTCATGTTGATATATGAAAGGAATACAAGCATAAGAACGGACCAAAGTTTATGATATTGTGGCTCATATGAACCATGAAAAGAGGTAAACAAAATGAGGACTAATTACATATTATCTCATTATCTCATGTAGTTAAATATTTTTAATATTTTCATTTTCTAATATGTAGACTTCAAAAATTTATATTGAAATCCCTATAATCATAAAAGTAAAATAATTAACCCCATTTACACTAATATCATCTGCTTTACTAACGAAAGATACAGCAACATAAATGAATGATATGAAAATGATAGGCAAAAAGATAATTTCAATGGTGGTGATAAGCTAATTACATATTACTCCCTATAGTTAGACCTCTTTAGTATCTTGATCCATATATTTAAAAAATTTACGTTAAAATCTCTATAGTTATGAAAGTGAAACATTTAACCTCATTTACTATAATATCGTCGGTTTTACTGACGAAAGATACAGTATGTGTATGAATGACAGAAAAATAATGAACAAAAAGATAATTTCAACAATGGTGGCAAATAATGGTGCCAAGGGTGACTGTTGTGATGGTGATCAGCTACAACAACGTGGTGGTTGACCATGTCGATATTTATTTTAACATCGATGTCGAGGAGGAAAAGGAGGTAGAGCGATAAAGCATCTACATCAATGCTAAAGGAAAAAGAGGAGGGAGGTGAGGTATATATATCGACGCCGCACCATTCAACCTCCTCTTCCTCCTTTGATGTTGCTTTGCATTTGCACCAATACTAAAGGAGGAAGAGGAGCCATGTAAGGCAGAGCGGATACAACTTAAAACCTTAGCCAAAATGGCAATTTCCAATCTGAAGGCTAATCGCAATGTGACACTCCACCATTTCTTCATCATCTTACTCGTCATATCCGTTATCACTATCTTTTCTGATACTCTCCCCCACCACCATGGCATCAGAGGTGAGCAGGAAGGAGAACGAGAGTTTATTATCTCTCTTACCATCAGATTTGTACTCTTTGGATCTCCATTTTGTGCGATAATTAGTCTTCGTCATCTGATCGAATCCCCTCCAATCGCAAGTGGAGCTGATCCAAAAGTAGGTCAGTAACCATGCGACTGTGGTCGGGGAATACACGTCGTTTGCACATTGGCTAAAGTTCAAAAGCTCAAAGCAGGCGTGCCTCTTTGTCGAGCTCGCTTACAACCTCCCCCTCCTTGCTGCCCATCGCCCCTTCCTCGAATCCGTCGTACCACTATACGAAGTGATCGTCCAAGGATTTGAGTGCGACACCGACATAGATGCCCCACTTGCCTCCTCTTCCTCTTCCGGCATTGATGTAGATGTAGAGTAACGTCGGAGGAGAAAGAGAAGGCAAAGTGATGCAGCGTCGACACAAATGCCTCACCTCCTTCCTCTTCCTCTTTCGGTGCTAACGCAAATATCTCATTGCTCTACCTTCTCTTCCTCCTCGACGTCGTTCAGATCGACATCAACATCAATAAGACCGACTATCGTGTTTTTGTTGTCGACAACCACCACAACAACCAACCACAATGCTATTGTCCGTCAATAACATCGAAATTACCTTTTTGCCTATCGTTTTCGTATCGTTCGTGCACATGTTATATCTTTCATCAGTAAAACTGCAAGTGGAGCTGATCCAAAAGTAGGTCAGTAACCATGCGACTGTGGTCGGGGCATACACGTCGTTTGCACATTGGCTAAAGTTCAAAAGCTCAAAGCAGGCGTGCCTCTTTGTCGAGCTCGCTTATAACCTCCCCCTCCTTGCTGCCCATCGCCCCTTCCTCGAATCCGTCGTACCACTATACGAAGTGATCGTCTAAGGATTTGAGTGCGACACCGACATAGATGCCCCACTTGCCTCCTCTTCCTCTTCCGGCATTGATGTAGATGTAGAGTAACATCGGAGGAGAAAGAGAAGGCAAAGTGATGCAGCGTCGACACAAATGCCTCACCTCATTCCTCTTCCTCTTTCGGTGCTAACGCAAATATCTCATTGCTCTACCTTCTCTTCCTCCTCGACGTCGTTCAGATCGACATCAACATCAATAAGGCCGACTATCACATTTTTGTTGTCGACAACCACCACAACAACCAACCACAATGCTATTGTCCGTCAATAACATCAAAATTACCTTTTTGCCTATCGTTTTCGTATCGTTCGTGCACATGTTATATCTTTCATCAGTAAAACCGACAACGTAAGATAAATTAAATTAAATATTTTACTTTTATAATTATAAGGATTTCAATGTAAATTTTTTAAGTCTAGGACTACAATGCTAAAGATATCTAACTACATAAGGTAATATAATATTATAATATATAATTAGCTCATAAAATGACTTAGAAAGCTTTAAATCCAGATCAAAAAGACTCGTACAGGTCAACTTTAGAAAGTGAGGTGATCAAGAACCAATTACCACAGTCAACCTTTGGGTGAGGCAATTCATGTAAGCACCGTGGCAGCAGTCGGATGTCAGAACTAGAACAAACATGAGTACCCATGTTAGTAACAAATTAGGGCAACAACATGCGGCTAATTATGGCAACAACAATGATCTATGCCTTGCAACTGCCACACCACATTGTTTTAACACAAGGGAAGCACAAAAACATACCATGGACAGCCATATCATGAACACAAGATCCTGAAAAGCAAGTAAATAGTAGACATTATTACCATTCATCCAATAAGCGAAAACATGATTTCTCCATGATGACGAGAATAGTAATCAAGAATATGATTCATTGAAATAGTTTTGAGAAATAAGTGGGCTATCTTTTTTATACAAATTGATCATGTAAAAGAGTGTTTCTTGCACAGCCATGAAGTGCAAGAATAGTTGTGGACTCTGGAGAGAAATGAGCCATCAAATTATTTGGGGACTGTCATTAGTCTTGCTGACCACCAGCTTAATGAATTTATGGGCAAGGATCAAAAATGAGATCAAAAACTCATCATCCAACAATAAAAATTTAAACCGGGATACTGTCAACTTGCTTCATAACCAGGGGTTCTAAACATAGTAACCAGTGAAAGTGAACCCTCTTCCAACTATCTCACCAACACAGAACCATGCATATAATTCAAGCCCGAACAATGCTGCGATGCCAGCATCCTCAACTTTAAACTCCTTTCTGTTTCTCCATATGTGCTTCACTCCGTCAAGCTCCTTCCAAAATGACTCATAACGACCAGGGATGCTGTGATTACAAGATGTTAGTATCGACACATAATTGTTCTTAAGCCTAAACTTCTTTTTCTTCCAGAAACTAAATATGCGCTTGGCCCAACCAGAATTAAATATTTACAGTATCATACTAGACCTTTTAATCATGCAGGATAACATCTAAAAGAATGGTTTATGGATTGTGCACAGTAGGAAATAGGTATGTCACACAAAACAGACAATCTCTGAACAAGAACATCATTGAATAAATTGAAGTCACTTCTCCAAGCAAACAAAAAAGAAAAACAAGTATTGATGCTTTTGGTTTTCTGAAAACATAAGTCCGACTAGGAAACTAGAATCAATTTCATGCAAAATAACACAGAAAACCTAACGACATAGGTGTATTTGAATGCTCACCGAAAGCTGCTGCTTCAATTCCTGGAGATTGCAAGTATATAACCTTGTATTTGCATTACAAATTTTAACACACACACACAAACACACAACACAGATTAACCATTTCTAACCATGGTAAAATTAGTTAAAGTTAAAGAATTATATAATATATAAAATACCATTAATGTTCACACACATGCATGTATATATATCAAGTTATGGCATATCCAACAAAACACTCTAGATAGGCAAACATTCAAGTGTAAACAAATATATGCAATTTGTCTCCCAGTATTAGGCACTAGCACATTTTCGCTAGACTAAAAATGTGGATCTCAAATAATGATTTAACATCGGAGGTTTCATGGGATGACTTCATAGTTGGTTTCATCCTAAGGAAATCCTGGTGGAAAATGGAGTGTCTATCTAAATTTGAATGATAAATCCTGACCAAGAATGCAATGGCTGATATAGAATTCCTCACATTTCAATTTAATGGGTTCTTTTTTTGGAACATTGACAAGTCTCTTTCAATATAGTAATTTGCAAATGATGAGAGACTAATTTGTTGTCCTTATATCTATTTCATGCTTATTTCTTTGGTAATAGCTTAGGACAAAGTTCAACTTCATTGTTAAGGCTGGTGCCACTCTATATGTATGTCCTGGTGCACAGCTATCATTCGTCAAATGTGTTCCAGGTAATGTAATTTTGGCCAATGTCCTACAGATGAATCCTGGATACTGCATGATTTTTGCACCTGAAAACTGGATGGAGTAGGAAATTCATTACTGCAGTAGAAGGATAATTGAGAACTATCTGATTTGTGAGAATGATGACTGGCTTAAATGAGAGCCTTGTGAGATCAACTTGTTGGAAAAGAAAAAGGTAGGTGTGCAAAGGCAAGCCAGACAGGTGAAATTTGAGGGAGGTACTTTATCATATTTGAGAGAATATTGAACAAGATCCGACCATTCCCGATGGACAGAGATAACCTTCGACCAATCTAAGTAACTCACAACCTTCCATTGTAGTGTGTCCACTAAGCTAAGATCATGGCTTTAAATGACAGATCTTTTTCAACTAAGGTACTTTATTTACATAGATAAGTTCCAATGTTAGTTGCAGCTTCAAGGTAAATTTCCTATCTCTGTGACATCTCAATTCTCCAATATGTATTTTCATTTCAAGGCAAGATTTTACACACTAAAGCAACCAAGGAAATTATCTGTCCTATGAATTTCGGCTATTTTCTGTAGTCCAAGGGGTTTATCGTTGGAGTCCATTTTTAGTCATTACGACGAGAAATATAATGATGCAAAGAGACTATATTCACTAACTAATACACACCATAGAAAACAATTTGAGAGGAAACCCTCAAATGTTGGCTTATCCCTTCGCTATGACTGTTGCTCAGCACAGAAGAACAGCCAAAGGAAGCCAAACCACGATAACAAGCTCTGCAGTGGAATACCATGCCACCCATGAAGGCTAATTCATATACTGATGAAAGTAACAGAATAAGCCCCTACATATGCCTCGACAAAGCAGCTAAACAGGCAGCACAGGATGCATACAAAGCCAAACCTTGCAAGACGTGTGTAAAACAGCTGTTTTGACAGTTCTTGACACTTCTCGATGGTGGGCGGTTGAACAATATACTGCTTGTTCTTCTCCACAAGCTCCTTATAGTAAGCGCACCCGTTCTTGGCCACAAACTCCGAGGCTTGAACAACCTTAGATCGAAGCTGATGTAGTTTGGACGCCATCCACCAACTAAAACAAGTGCAGAACCACTTTCTTTTTGTCAACCATCCATTTCAAGAACGACATCTAAATCATGTAAAGTAAGCGTAGCAGGCCACGGAGATCAAAAGATCAAGAAGCACATGAGGGTGCAAACTCACGTATATTTCACAGATCCATACCAAAAGAACACCAAAAATAATCAAAGCGAGAATGGCATAAAAACCAATCGAGATCGAAACCCCTACCGACGATCGAGAGAATATCACGGAGAAACAAACCCTAGATCCGACTAAACCGTTAGATGAAAGGAATCACGGGAAAACGGTTCCATTTAGAGATTGGAGGCATTTCGATCAAGAGATTAAGAATCGAAGATGGGATTTTACCGATGAAATCCACCTCCTCCCTATCGGCCAAGGAAGAAATCGGACAGTCGACGGAAGCGTGGAAAACTCGGCAGAGAGCGTCCGTTATTTGTATAAAGCGGTGCCATCCGTGTAATTTCGTAAATTTACGCACATGTAAGTGCTCTGTGAGTCGCATAGGTCATGTTGTGGTGTATACAGTCGTCACTTACGCTAATTATATATGATTCTCTACGTAGTTATCTTCCATATTTTGGATCATTAAGCTTTAAAAATTTATATTGATATTCCTAAAATAATTATAAAAGTAATATATTATTTGATAATAACAGCTATTTTAAGGATAAATTGTTGGTGAACATGCACGTTATCAGTGGATATCCTCTTATAGTTATTATGTCTCTTTAGTATTTCGATCCCTAGATTTCAAAAAAATTATATTAAAATTATTATAGTTATGAAAGTTAAATCTTTAACCTAATGTCATTGGTTTTACTGACGAAAGATGTAGTAGGTGATAACATATACATGAATGACACAACAATGATGGGCAAAAAAATAACTTCAATGATGGTGGTGGACGATGACATCATAGGTGGCTATTATGATGGTAGTTAGTGAGAACGATGTAGTGGTCAGTCTTACCAATGTCAATTCGAATATTAATGATAAAGGAGGAAGAGAATGTAGAGTAATGAAACATATGTGTTGGTGTCGAAGAAGGAAGAGAAGAGAGGTGAAGACATCTATGTCGGCATTATACTGCCCTACCTCCTCTTCTTCTTTCATCATCGCTCCTCATCTATGTTGGCACCTGAGGAGGAAGAAGAGGCAAGTGAAACATTTGCATCGCTAACAACGAGAAGAGAGGAGGAAGAGGAGGCAGGTGAGGTATAACCGTGTGACGCCGATGCAAATGCCTCACCAACCTCTTTTTTCTCCTCCAGTGTCACACCACAGGTTGTCATCCTCTTAGAATTCGTTAAGATAAACGAAGTGATCAATGCCTTGCACTGATCCCTTGCCTTTTTGGTACTTGTGGATCAATCTTGCTGATCAATGCCTCATCAAGCCCATTCAATAGGGAAGCATTTGAAGTCTCGTTCAATAGGCTTGATGAGGTATTGATTAGCAAGATCGTAAGCCACAAGTATTGGAAAGACGAGGGATCGATGTAGGGCACCAATTGCTCCTTTTGCCTTACTGAATTTTGAGAGTATGATAGCATGCGATGTGATGTCTGAGGAGGAAGAGGAGGCATATGCATTGGCGCTGCACCACTTTGCCTCCTCTTCCTCCTCTAGCGTTGCTCTGCATTTGCATCAATATCGCACTGCTCTATCTTATTTACATCCTCTTCCTCTTCCCTTCTCGTCATCAACAACGTAGATGCCTCGCTTACCTCATTTTCCTCCTCCGGTACCAATGCAGATATAGATCAACATCGGAGAAGGAAGAGGAGGTAGAGCAGTGCAGCGTCAATGCAAATGCTTCACATTCCTTCTCTTCCTACTTTGGCATTGATGCAGATGTCTTACCGCTTTACTTTCTCTTTTTCCTCATTGTTGATATTCGGATCAACATCGATAAGGCCGACTACCATATCGTTTTCGTCAACTACCATCACAATAAACAATTACAACACCATTATTTGTTACCATTATTAAAATTATTTTTTTGTCTATCATTTTTGTATCATTCACGTACTGTCACATGTTGTATCTTCTGTTAATAAAACTGATAATATTAGGATAAATAAAATTAAATTTTTTACTTTCATAATTATAAAAATTTTAATATAAAATTTTTAAGTTAAAAAATATAAAATTATAAAATTAAATATTTTACTTTCATAATTAACCCTATAAAATAATCCAGCCTTTATCACACATATCTAAGAGCCCCAAAGACCTAAAGGTTAAAAGACGACAATCACAAACTTAGTCCTCGGCAAGTCACAGAGAGAGAGAGAGAGAGAGAGAGAGAGAGAGAGATCACGGGCTGCAACAACAAAAGAATAGACCAAGAAGAAGAAGCAAACAACCAACATCAACACTACCAAAAGAAATAAAAGTAGCATTTGGAAGAACACACATCATTCTTATCATCATAAAAGAAAACACAAACAGGTGAATCGATCCACAACAGAACAAAAGTAATTCCAAAACACAGTAAGGGAATTGTGTCAACAAAGCACTAAAGAATATGTACATGCATAGAAGTAGCAGTACTCTACTTTTTGGTTGCCAGTAGAATAAATAGCTCGTGATCTCTCTTTAAACCCTTTGTGCACTTCTCCTCCGCTGCCAACACTCCTCACAGTCATTCCCACCACCACTTTTCCTCACGATGTTCAGATTCCGAGCTGTAGCATTCATCACAATTCTTTTGATTCTATTAGACAGCGGTCGTGTCCTCTGCCACACAAAAGGACTCCGGTCGCCGCGGCCGCCGTCGGAGCAGTACCCGGAGAACTCGACGCTGGGGGGGTTGATGGAGCAGCAGTTCATGCTGTGGGTCAAGTTCGTCGGCAGCCTCCGGCACAGTGCCTTCGGCAGGGCAGTGAACAAGGCCTTCTCTTCCCGCGCGCTCACCGTGGACAAAAACCCGTCGGCCGGAGACTTCACGACGATCCAGGCTGCCGTCGACTCCCTGCCTCTCATCAATTTGGTGCGAGTGGTGATCAAGGTCAATGCCGGCACGTACACGTGAGTGTCGTTCCCTTTCTACCTCATCACACATACATACAAGCTCTGATGTGTGGAATCACGACACTTACTGGTTGATTTCGTGGAACAGAGAGAAGGTGCGGATATCGCCGATGAAAGCCTTCGTCACCATACAAGGAGCAGGAGCTGGTAAGACGGTGGTTCAGTGGGGTGACACAGCCGAAACACTGGGGCCGACAGGGCAGCCCATCGGGACCTTCTACTCCGCCACCTTCGCTGTCAATGCCCCTTATTTCATGGCAAAGAACATCACCTTCAAGGTAAAGTAAATTACACAGTCTCAGGATGAAGCTCTGGGGAGTTCATTGTTTGTTGCTGTTGCAGAACACAACCCCTGTTCCGCCACCAGGGGCGATGGGGAAGCAGGCGGTGGCGCTGAGGGTGTCCGCGGACGCGGCGACATTTGTGGGCTGCAATATTTTGGGGGCACAAGACACGCTCTACGATCACTTCGGCAGGCATTACTACAAGGATTGCTACATCGAAGGCTCTGTCGATTTCATCTTCGGGAACGCCCTCTCGCTCTACGAGGTCAGAACCTAATCTGCACACACACCAGGCGTTCACGGCAAGCTTCCGCTTGTCACGTAGCAGCACGAGGCGAGTGCGTCGTGGGGACAAGCGCCGCTTTGTGCTGCGAGACCCGATTCACGTGCTGCGGCACTGTTGCGTCTGTGTCTCTGAGTCGTGGTGTTGGTGCAGGAATGTCATGTGCACGCGGTGGCGCGGAACTACGGCGCCGTCACGGCGCAGAACCGGATGAACCTTTTGGAGGACACAGGGTTCTCGTTCGTGAGATGCAAGGTGACGGGGTCGGGGGCGCTCTACCTGGGGCGGGCATGGGGAACCTTCTCCAGGGTCATCTTCGCCTACACGTACATGGACGCCATCATCGTCCCCAGAGGATGGTACAACTGGGGAGACCCCAACAGAGAGATGTAAGCCCCCTCCCTCACCACAACTTGTATGATGAGGCGATCGGAGTCTCACACAGCATTTGTGATGATACAACAGGACTGTGTTCTACGGGCAGTACAAGTGCAGCGGCCCGGGAGCGAGCTACGCGGGAAGGGTTTCATGGTCGAGGGAGCTCACGGACGAGGAAGCCAAGCCTTTCATTACCTTAGGCTTCATCGACGGCTCCGAGTGGGTGAAGTTGTGAATGCCGCCCACCATTTGCCTTTTCTTCCCTTGAGATTGTCCAAAGGTGTATACAGTCGTCACTTACGCTAATTATATATGATTCTCTACGTAGTTATCTTCCATATTTTGGATCATTAAGCTTTAAAAATTTATATTGACATCACTATAATAATTATAAAAGTAATATATTATTTGATAATAACAGCTATTTTAAGGATAAATTGTTGGTGAACATCCACGTTATCAGTGACAATTAGCTTATATTTCAACTAGTATAAAATAAAGGATGATTACATGATATTCCCTTATAGTTAGACTTTTTTTAGTATTTCGATCTTTAGATTTAAAAAAATTTATATTAAAATTACTATAGTTATGAAAGTTAAATCTTTAACCTAATGTCATTGGTTTTACTGACGAAAGATATAGTATGTGACAACGTATACATGAATGACGTAAAATTAATGGGCAAAAAAGTAACTTCAACGATGGTGATGGACGATAACATCATAGGTGGCTATTATGATGGTAGTTGGCGAGAACAATGTAGTGGTCGGTCTTACCAATGTCAATTCGAATATTAATGATAAGGAGAAAGAGAAAGTAGAGTAACGAAACATATGTGTCAGTGCCAAAGAATGAAGAGAAGGGAAGTGAGATATTTATGTCGGCATTATACTGCCCTACCTTCTCTTCTTCCTTCGGTGTCGCTCCTTGTCTATGTTGGCACCCGAGAAGAAAGAAGAGGCAAGTGAGACATTTGCATGGCTAACAACGAGAAGATAGGAGGAAGAGAAGGCAGGTGAGATAGAACCATGTGACGCCGATGTAAATGCCTCACCAGCCTCCTTTTTCTCCTTCAGTGTCACACCACGTGTTGTCATCCTCTTAGAATTCATTGAGATAAACAGAGTGATCGGTGCCTTGCACTGATCCCTTGCCTTTTTGGTACTTGTGGATCAATCTTGTTGATTAATGCCTCATCAAGCCCATTCAATAGGGAAGCATTTGAAGTCTCGTTCAATGGGCTTGATGAGGTATTGATTAGCAAGATCGTAAGCCATAAGTATCGGAAAGACGAGGGATCGATATAGGGCACCAATTGCTCCATTTATCTTAGTAAATTTTGAGAGTACGATAGCCTGTGATGTGGCATTTGAGGAGGCATATGCATTGGTTGTTCCTCCTCTAGCGTTGCTCTGCATTTGTATCAATATTGCACTACTCTATCTCATTTACCTCCTCTTCCTCCTCCCTTTTTGTTGTCGATAATGTAGATGTCTCGCTTGCCTCATCTTCCTCCTCTGGCACCAATACAGATATAGATCGACATCGAAGAAGAAAGATGAGGCAAAGCAGTGCAGCATCAATGCAAATCCCTCACCTCCCTTCTCTTCCTACTTTGGCATCGATGCAGATGTCTTACCGCTTTACTTTCTCCTCCTCCTCATTGTTGGTATTCGGATCGACATCGGTAAGACCAACTACCACATCGTTTTCGTCAACTACCATCACAACAAACAATTACAACACTACTGTTCGTTACCATTATTAAAATTATTTTTTTATCTATTATTTTTGTGTCATTCACATACTGTCACGTGTTGTATCTTCTGTTAATAAAATTGATAATATTATGATAAATAGAATTAAATATTTTACTTTCATAATTATAAAAATTTTAATATAAAATTTTTAAGTTAAAAAATATAAAATTATAAAATTAAATATTTTACTTTCATAATTAACCCTATAAAATAATCCAGCCTTTATCACACATATCTAAGAGCCCCAAAGACCTAAAGGTTAAAAGACGACAATCACAAACTTAGTCCTCGGCAAGTCACAGAGAGAGAGAGAGAGAGAGAGAGAGATCACGGGCTGCAACAACAAAAGAATAGACCAAGAAGAAGAAGCAAACAACCAACATCAACACTACCAAAAGAAATAAAAGTAGCATTTGGAAGAACACACATCATTCTTATCATCATAAAAGAAAACACAAACAGGTGAATCGATCCACAACAGAACAAAAGTAATTCCAAAACACAGTAAGGGAATTGTGTCAACAAAGCACTAAAGAATATGTACATGCATAGAAGTAGCAGTACTCTACTTTTTGGTTGCCAGTAGAATAAATAGCTCGTGATCTCTCTTTAAACCCTTTGTGCACTTCTCCTCCGCTGCCAACACTCCTCACAGTCATTCCCACCACCACTTTTCCTCACGATGTTCAGATTCCGAGCTGTAGCATTCATCACAATTCTTTTGATTCTATTAGACAGCGGTCGTGTCCTCTGCCACACAAAAGGACTCCGGTCGCCGCGGCCGCCGTCGGAGCAGTACCCGGAGAACTCGACGCTGGGGGGGTTGATGGAGCAGCAGTTCATGCTGTGGGTCAAGTTCGTCGGCAGCCTCCGGCACAGTGCCTTCGGCAGGGCAGTGAACAAGGCCTTCTCTTCCCGCGCGCTCACCGTGGACAAAAACCCGTCGGCCGGAGACTTCACGACGATCCAGGCTGCCGTCGACTCCCTGCCTCTCATCAATTTGGTGCGAGTGGTGATCAAGGTCAATGCCGGCACGTACACGTGAGTGTCGTTCCCTTTCTACCTCATCACACATACATACAAGCTCTGATGTGTGGAATCACGACACTTACTGGTTGATTTCGTGGAACAGAGAGAAGGTGCGGATATCGCCGATGAAAGCCTTCGTCACCATACAAGGAGCAGGAGCTGGTAAGACGGTGGTTCAGTGGGGTGACACAGCCGAAACACTGGGGCCGACAGGGCAGCCCATCGGGACCTTCTACTCCGCCACCTTCGCTGTCAATGCCCCTTATTTCATGGCAAAGAACATCACCTTCAAGGTAAAGTAAATTACACAGTCTCAGGATGAAGCTCTGGGGAGTTCATTGTTTGTTGCTGTTGCAGAACACAACCCCTGTTCCGCCACCAGGGGCGATGGGGAAGCAGGCGGTGGCGCTGAGGGTGTCCGCGGACGCGGCGACATTTGTGGGCTGCAATATTTTGGGGGCACAAGACACGCTCTACGATCACTTCGGCAGGCATTACTACAAGGATTGCTACATCGAAGGCTCTGTGGATTTCATCTTCGGGAACGCCCTGTCGCTCTACGAGGTCAGAACCTAATCTGCACACACACCAGGCGTTCACGGCAAGCTTCCGCTTGTCACGTAGCAGCACGAGGCGAGTGCGTCGTGGGGACAAGCGCCGCTTTGTGCTGCGAGACCCGATTCACGTGCTGCGGCACTGTTGCGTCTGTGTCTCTGAGTCGTGGTGTTGGTGCAGGAATGTCATGTGCACGCGGTGGCGCGGAACTACGGCGCCGTCACGGCGCAGAACCGGATGAACCTTTTGGAGGACACAGGGTTCTCGTTCGTGAGATGCAAGGTGACGGGGTCGGGGGCGCTCTACCTGGGGCGGGCATGGGGAACCTTCTCCAGGGTCATCTTCGCCTACACGTACATGGACGCCATCATCGTCCCCAGAGGATGGTACAACTGGGGAGACCCCAACAGAGAGATGTAAGCCCCCTCCCTCACCACAACTTGTATGATGAGGCGATCGGAGTCTCACACAGCATTTGTGATGATACAACAGGACTGTGTTCTACGGGCAGTACAAGTGCAGCGGCCCGGGAGCGAGCTACGCGGGAAGGGTTTCATGGTCGAGGGAGCTCACGGACGAGGAAGCCAAGCCTTTCATTACCTTAGGCTTCATCGACGGCTCCGAGTGGGTCAAGTTGTGATTGCCGCCCACCATTTGCCTTTTCTTCCCTTGAGATTGTCCAAAACAATACAGCAGAAGAAGAAGAAGAAGAAGACGTCTCTTAGGATTCTTCAAATAAAACAATGGTTGCTCAATTCACTTGTGTTTCACCAAACATACCTCAGCCATGAATTGGTGGTGATTCCATGCATTCAGCAAACATACATTTGCAATCAAAGCACGCGCATATAGGATCAACCATTTAGAGTCTCTACTAATTTCTCGACTATTTCATCGAGCATTGAGAAAGTGTTTTCAAGAGAGGAACAAATGTCACAGTGATAAAGTGGATTGACACATACAGAACTACGTATACATTGGAATATATTTTGAGAAAGTGCTTCGGACAGCAACTATTTTCTATGAACAGGAGAGAGCATAAGAGGTTCCATGGAATTGGAAGCCGCATGTTACAGAAAAGAGATCACTTTATGTGATACATGAAATAAACCCTTACAGACAGCAATACTGCAACGAGAAAAGAATCAACTGACGCCGAGGAACGCTGTACAGATCAGTCTTTTTTTTTTATACAGGAAAACAACTCGACAAATCTTCAACGCATCAAAATGCTAGGAAACTCTGACGACAGTCGTGATAATTACATAGAACTGAGAAACCTAAACCTAGGTGATCATCTCCTCCCAGCACCACCATGCCGTTGGTTTCGGAAATAGCTTAGAAGAGCCTGAGCCTGGAGAAAAATGAGAGAAAAAAATGACTCATGTTATGGATCCGAATTACTGATTAAACAATATAATTATATTAAGCCAATGCAAGAAAATGATCCAATGTGTCCTGTTATCTTAATTCCTCTTTGTTCTGAAACCACAGCAAGAATTAAAGTAGTAAGAGGCCAGGAAAGAAAAGAACTTTATTAGCTAAAGAACTTGAAGAACCTTGCAGCTCATTCACTGTTGTTTATCCAATATTATTTGACCACATATATCAAAGGACGTTCAGCCTTTATTTATAGAGCTAAACACATAGAGAGTCTCATTACTTTGAAACTCAATTTTTAACCAAACTCAAAGTCTAAACCATATTCAATTATTTTAATCCTAATCAAGCTCAAACTTCAATGTTATCTTAATATATCCAGTATCATTTATGCAATACCCTGATTTAGCCTTATAAGGATTAGATGAGTCTACTACTACTAATTTAGGCTTAGCTATTTTTTGTTCAGACTCAACAAGTCAATGGATTAGTTATTCATCAGATTGAATCATAACAAATAGTATGAAAACTGATCCTGTATTCGGTATGGTTAGAGGTCTCAAGTAGAAAAAGACTACTCGTAGATAACACAGGGAATGGATGAGGTATTGATTAGCAAGATCGTAAGCCATAAGTATCGGAAAGACGAGGGATCGATATAGGGCACCAATTGCTCCATTTATCTTAGTAAATTTTGAGAGTACGATAGCCTGTGATGTGGCATTTGAGGAGGCATATGCATTGGTTGTTCCTCCTCTAGCGTTGCTCTGCATTTGTATCAATATTGCACTACTCTATCTCATTTACCTCCTCTTCCTCCTCCCTTTTTGTTGTCGATAATGTAGATGTCTCGCTTGCCTCATCTTCCTCCTCTGGCACCAATACAGATATAGATCGACATCGAAGAAGAAAGATGAGGCAAAGCAGTGCAGCATCAATGCAAATCCCTCACCTCCCTTCTCTTCCTACTTTGGCATCGATGCAGATGTCTTACCGCTTTACTTTCTCCTCCTCCTCATTGTTGGTATTCGGATCGACATCGGTAAGACCAACTACCACATCGTTTTCGTCAACTACCATCACAACAAACAATTACAACACTACTGTTCGTTACCATTATTAAAATTATTTTTTTATCTATTATTTTTGTGTCATTCACATACTGTCACGTGTTGTATCTTCTGTTAATAAAATTGATAATATTATGATAAATAGAATTAAATATTTTACTTTCATAATTATAAAAATTTTAATATAAAATTTTTAAGTTAAAATCGCTGCTCGCCGCTGTCGCTGCTCGCAAATGTTGCCGTTATCGCCGATGTCGCTGCTCGCAAACGCTGCCTCTGTCGCCGCTCGCGCCTCCCGCTGCTCGCCGCTCCCACTTCCGCTGTCGCTACTCGCATACGTTGCCTCTGTCGCCGCTCGTGCCTCCCGCTGCTCGCCGCTCCTACTCCCGCTGCCACTGCTCGCCGCTGTCACTGCTCGCAAATGTTGTCGCTGTCACCGCTCACTGCTCGCTGCCGCTTTTCCTTCTGTATACTATTAACAGTATACAGTATATTGTTAACAATATATTGTATGCT
>LVTN01000216.1:179950-209264 GCA_001649415.1 Musa itinerans | reverse complement strand
GTATACTGTTAATAGTATACTAATAATAGTATTTGTATTTATTAGATTAATAATATATTATTTTAATTTTAATACTATTAATTTTCTTAATTTAATAATATATTTTTATTTTAAATTTTAAATAATTATATTTATTAATTATATTATATATTTTTATATTTTAGCGCCTCGCTTCGCTCGGGCGAGCGCCTAGCGCCTCGGGTGTTTTTGGACCTTAGCGCCTTTTGGCGCCTAACGCTTTTTAAATCACTGATGTCATGGTATGAAGCCACCACTAGGCTAGGCTTCATATACATAATGCTAGAGTTTGATGCTATTAATGGAGATTATAAGACCCCAGTTTAGTCCCCATCGAAAGTGGAAAATTGAATGAACTTCCTAGATGAATCTACTATTAATAACCTATGTTTAAACATTTTGGGCTAGTAGTTCAAGGTCAACAAGCTAATGGACCAATTATTCCATCGGGTTAGATCATGATACTTTGTCTTTCATAACATTATTAACCCAACCATGCAATTTAATACATTTCTTTTGTTGCTATCTACTATCGCCAAATTCAATCCTTACTAGGAACTTCTTATTTTGTTTATGATTTTATTAGTAGCATGAATATCGATAAATGCTGATGATCTCTCTATTCACCTTTTCTAAAATCTTTCCCTTTTTTTGCAATAATTGTAGAGTTTTTTTCTTTGTGGTCATGGAGAGGGCAATTCATGAATACATTACAATAAATAGCATATAATTGCCAATCTGACATATCATGCCAAAGCAAATGATAAAAATCAGGAGAAGGTTCCTCATGAGAGACTCTATTATCTAAACTACAATAGAAGCCTGCTCTAACTAGAATCCTTGTCATTGAAAAGGTATTAAAGGAATAAGATGATTTTTAAATAATTTAACAACTTCAAATCCCTTACTAATTTTTCTATATTTTTGGATGGAAAACACTTAATTTGTATCACTCTCATCCATCAATAACCTCCACGGATATTAACCTTGAGCAAAACTAGTGTAATGGATCATGATAAGACACAAAATCTACGTAAGAGTCGATTTGCTTAGATTTCCAGTTCTCTGGGAACTCTTCCTCTTTGTTAAGGGTAGCTTTAGGTGTACATTGATTGAATCTAAACCTAGGCCCAGCATGCCACAAAATTATGACCTTATCACAGTACATGGATGTCTGTCAATGTACCATGTCCAACCTAAATGCTGGAATTAACAAGGACCTTACTAGCAAAGCAAAGCACTAACACATGTTGGGCTAGCCTTGGACCAGTAGAAGCATGATATCCACTGTAGCAATCATTGCCAGTTGATAAGCATAGATTGTACTAACAAAATTCATAAAATCTGCCAATTGTCATTTAATTGTTCTATACTTATAGATCTGAAGCACACATAAGCATCAATAATTTTAAAAAAGGGAAAACATTTCAAGAAGCATGAGAGAATTAAAAGTATTGGAAAAATATAATGAAGAAGTAAAGATTGACATCCATTAAAGAGAATGATTTTAATTGTGTATCAGAGAATGGACCAATGAACTTAAGTTCTCTTCCCACATTATAAGTGGTACAAGGCCACATATATCATCCAATTGTACAATTACGTGGTCTCCGTCAACATTCTTGGGCTAGAGGAGTCTAATAGTTATCATTTTCGTTTTCTATTATATTTTCATTATAATATTTTTCTTTCACTCCTTCCTTCTATTCTTCTTTATAAAAAAAAATTCTTCATCATCTTTTTCTTACACTCTTTCCTTCTATTCTTCATCAGATTTGGTATCAAAAGTTCCGGTTTAGCCAAGATGTTTAATCATCAAAGTCAGTCCATATTTTATGCATATGAACTTGGGACAAGTTCCTATATAGTGGAAATAAATAATATGGTGTCATTCTTAATCATTTCCTGTCTAAACAAACTTGACTAGTTTAGAGGAATTTTAGTTTTACTCTGAGAGAAAAAAAGAAAGTAAATACGAAAAAATGGAGAAAATTATATTTAGATTTTGATTGAAGATTATGAATCTTGACTGAGGATTTCAGTTCTACATAAAAGGCTACCAAGTCAGAGCAAGGCTCATAGTTATTATTTTTATTTTCTATTATTTCTTATCATTATCTTTCTCCTCCACTGTTACTAAAACAAAAAAAAATACATTGTTGTCCTACATCAGATTTGTATCAACTTTGTACACAAGCACAAATAACAAAAACCTACACCGAAGAACTGATCTCTGACTTACAAATCTAAACTTGATAAATTTTATTATATTCAAAGCAAGAGCACCAAACACTAACAGAATTTTTTACAAATGAAGACAAAGAAACAGAATAAAAATGACAATACCTTCTCTTTAGCTCGTGGTGTGCCAGACTGTGACAATGCTACCAGTGGGGGCACAGCACCTTCTTGAAGAACTAGACTACAAAATCTACCACTATTCGTACACAGATGAAGCAAAGCTGCAGCAGCATTTTCTTTTCCTCGTGCAGACCCCAATTCAACAACCTCCACAAGTACTGGGATGCCACCAGCTTGACCAATCGCATTTCTCCCTTCTGGTATTGTTGCAAGGTTTGCCAAAACAGCCACAGCCTTGTCAACCATACCAGCTGCTGGATCCATCAGTTCCACTAAGTGTCTCACAGCTCCAGCCTGCACAATCCGTAACTTGTTTTCATGAAATATTGACAGATTAAATAATGCTGTTGCTGCATCTTTCTTTCCTCGAGGAGTCCCATTTGCTAATAATTCTACCAATGGTTTGATAGCACGAGACCGGCCAATGCGAACCTTATTTTCTTCGATTACTGAAAGGCTAAATAATGTTGCTGCCGAATTCTCTTTTGCCTCAGAGTTGCCTGTCTCAAGCACATAAATCAGAGGATCTACGGCACCAGCATTTGCAATGGCAATCTTATTGTTGTCATTTATTGACAAATTTAAAAGGGCTGTTACAGCATTTTCTTGAATCTTGGACTCTGTTGAATGAAGCAGGTCAACCAACAAGCTAATAACTCCACAGTTTGCAATCACAATCCTGTTTTCCATGTTGTGTTTGGCAAGAAGGCGCAGTTCTGCTGTGGCAGTTATCTGCAGATCCAGGGATTCGCTCTTCAAATCCTCAATCAGCTTACGAACTTGAGCTTCAACACCTGATATATCAGGCCTAGAATCCATGAACTGAGAAGAAATGATACGAGGCGCAGATGGTCGTCGCCAAAGACTTTGGTTTCTAAAACGAGCATCCTCCAATGCTGATGGGAACTCAGATTCTCTTTGGGAAGTGGAGGAGGCACTGTCCTGTGCAATTTCTCCCATGGCATCACTGCTGCAATGTGTCAGATCACTTGAAACCCGTGAAACTAAATTAGCATCCTCAGGTCCTTGAAGATGGTTAATACTTGAAACGGCCAGTGAAGCAGAGTCAGTCCAGTTATGTCCTGGAAATTGCTCAGCAGCTGAAGAGGGCTCTGAATCCTGTTTTGGTTGGTTGACAGTTTGGTTGCTGGAACTCACAAGTCTCTGATCCATGCTAGATTCGTTGTTGCCTTCAGCACTTTCTAGAGACAATCTTGGAACATTTGCCTCGGATCCATTTGCAATTTGCACAGGCAATGAACCAGAGGAAGAATGATGTGGAGAAGATACAGGCTTCTCATTTAGATAAGTCACTTGGTGCACTCCATTGGAGGCATGCAAGTCGCTTTGTGAAGTCACCAATCTCGCATGAGATTCTGAAGACCTTGAATGGTTTCTTGTGGCATGCGCAGAATGAGTAACAAAGTCATTTATATTTGCATCTGTGGGCTTAAGGAAAGAAGAATGAAGATTCAAACTCGTGGACTTCATTGGATCAGGAAGCTTAATGTTGTTCGACTCACACCAGTTAGCAATTAACGCTTTAACAGTATAATTTGGAATCAAATTGGTGTGCCCAAGTGTCTGACGGGTCCTAGGACAAACATTGAAACCTTGATCAAGCCATTTCCGGATGAAAGCCCGCTCATATGTTTGACCGGAAGCCACAATTACTGGGTCAGACATCAGTTCTAATGAAAGTGGGCAGCAGAAGTCAGCAGGAATAGGCACACCATTAATACTATGCAACTGCTTTACTTTAACAAGGCAATCATGCATATAAGTGATAAGGGCACTCATGTGATCAATGTTCTCCATTTCCGCCTGATTCTCACTGCAGCCAACCTCCACTTTAAGTTTCTCGAGTGCAACAACCTCCGCAAGCAATTCTTGATTAGATGACAAGCTCAAAGAGTTTGAAATCATATCCAAATGCTCAGGTCTAGGCATATCTTTTTCTGTTTGATCTCTTATGGCTTTTTCAATGATAACAGATATCTGTTCCTTATTCATGCATTCAATTTCCTGTGCACAATTATATAGCCAGCTTTTGTAAATAAATTCCAGCAAAAAAAGCATGGCATATGATCTGAGGAGCTTAATACACCCTATAAAGGAGATTTGAAATGCAAGGTAACAATCATGTGTTTCATTACCTCTATGCATTTTGCAGTGGCACTATCTATTGGAGATTGAAGCAGAGAAGTAACCAGTTGACATATTCTGAAAGCAGATGTACAAATCTTCATAACAATTGTTTCTATTTGCAGAACCTGCAGAAAGCATTTCAATGTCCAAAAAAAATTAACCAGGAGGATGTTGGCCACCACAGCAGCCTCAATACGAAAAGGCTCTTTTCTCCATAATGACATGGAAGCAAGATAAGGGACTATACAGCAGTGTGCATAAGTTGTGCATTGTGCTGTTTGAATAAAGGACTATACAGCAGGTATACAATTAAAAACCATGTGAAACTAACTAAAATGCAAAAGTTACAAAACTAGCAAAAATAAACTGCATCAAAGAGAGAAGTCAGAAGTATCTCTAGTAACTTGGGTACAACAAATTTTCTGGCAACAAATATGAATAAACAAAACAAGCAGAGGAGAGTACAGCCATACAATCTCAAAAGGTCGTTCCTTAGGTTTGTTTGCTTAACTATTATATAAAGTTATACATAACAAAAGAAATAATGTTTTGGGTCAATATTTACTGGTCTAGATGTGAACTGGGACACAGACCATCCTTTTTCAGGGAGTTCAGTTTGTTTATTTTTTTAACAGCCTTAGGATTTGCAAGACATGAGTCATGAGTATCCAAGAGTCGCGACATTGCCCACCCACAAGTGCAGGCTCGCCAGCTCACCACTCTCCACCACCCATTGCTTGCTGTCTGTTGCTGCCCCTCAACTCACGAGTGTCTCAGTAATCCTTGTCCTCCTCCGATCCGTCTTTGTACCATGTTACATACCAATATACCATGTGTTAGTACGTCAGCATAAACTGGACCCATATCAATCCAACCATGGGATGGCTCAAGTCTGATACCCAAAATGTAATCATTGTTTTGAACGATGAGGCAACACCCATGATTATCTATGAATAAAAATCGCAGTGCACCTTCCAATTCCCTGTTGGAACATATATAGGGAAAACACAAAATTGTCTAGTATCTTTCTTTTACCCTTTTTTGTAATTTTACTATTTTTGTCTTATTGTTATCCATTAGTAGACTTGGTGTAATATCAATTTGTTGTTGTACACAATGGGATGCACGACCTAAGAAGCGCCTCCCCTCCCATGTATGTTCCATCAAAGTGATTCATTAAGTGATGTGGCACCATCTTATTAGACAAAAGAAGCTATAAAAGTTTTTTTGCATTAGGGAGTTAGGCAAGGCTTCAACACTTCCCAATTGATACTTCTACTACTACTCTTCCGCACAAACTCAATTATTTCTTCCCTTTCTCTTATAATATATTTTTCTTTGATTTTGATGGTGTTGGAATGTCTCCAAGGATTTTCTATGATCATGCATGAGAGAGGATTATTATATAGTTGTATTGTATCTTAAGTGATACCTCAACAAATGCCTACAGAAGGTCAAGAAACACGCTTAGAACAATGTTAAAGTGAACAATGTTTATGGGCCTCCACCTCTGGGTTTCTTTCTTAAACTCTCTTTTAGTTTCTTTATTTTTTATATGTTTGTTGTTACAATCGAACAGGGTGGAATAAACCTAAAGTGATAGAATAATAATACAAATCTAGCTCCTCTTAAAGGATATCCATATTATAAATAAACTAAAAGAGAAAGTTGAAGAAAGGAACCCAAGGGATATAAACAATGTCCTACACGTATTCTTCAACTTCATGCAAGTCGTTGTCGAGGAATTACCTAGGATATAACCACATACAAATACTATGCACACACGATCATTAAGAATCCTTGAAGACATTCCAACACTAGCAAAATCGAAGAAAAATATTTACTGAAAGAAAGAAAAGAAATAATTGAGATTGAGTGAGTTGCATATATCAATTGAGATTTGAGAGTGTTGAAGCCTCGCCCCAACAAGACATTTAAAGCATCTTTCATCCAATGGAATGGTGCCATGTTATCCCAAAAATTACTCATGGGGAACATGCACACAATGGGAGACACGTGCTGCATGCCCCAATACATGCAACGACAAATTGTTGTTACACCAAGTCCACTAACGGATAAGGATAATGATAAAATTGCAAAGAAAAAGAATAAAATAAAGATATAAGAAAATTTCGTGTTTTCCTAAATATGTTCCAAGAATCCCCAACAAATATCATTCGATATATCAAATGATCCTCTAACATGACTATATTTGGCATCACAATTGGTAACATTGACATTTTACATGTCATCAACAACATTTTCTGATGAAATAACTGCAAATACATAAAGGATCATTATTCTAATAGACTAGCAAGAGGCCTAGATTACGAAATTCTAATTGGTGCACCCAAGTGTTTGATGGGTACTAGTACAAACATTGGAACCTTCACAAAGCCATTTCCGGATTGAAACTACTTATATGTTTGAAGCTACAGTGACAGGATCACGTCAGTTCTAGAGAAAATGGGTAGCAATAGTCAACAAGAATAGGCTGGGAAAGGGTCTAGATGGAAGAATCCAATCTTACTCAAACAAGGAGAAAGAATGTAGTAGAGGGAAGATATGGAGGATGAAGAGGTGAGCAGAAGCAACAAAAAGAGAGCACTCAGCATGAGCGGACAAGGTGCCTAGAAAACAATGAATGAGCAAAGTGTTTAAGCAAACAGTTCTTTGCAGACAAACTAGCATACCTCTAGTCAAATTATCTATCTGCAAAATTTTGAGCTTTGAGCTAGGCGTAGGTTTTGGCCTAGCTCAAGCATAACCTATAAACTCTTTTAGGTGAAGGAATATACACAGGAACCAGTCCATACCGCATTAAATGAACCTTGTGCAGGGGTAGGCCAAGAACTTCAAGTAGATCCTACACGGCAAAAGAATGATTTCATAGGCATTGAAAGTTCTAGAAGTTCACAATCCAATGTTACAATTAGGAACTTCAAAACAAAATTCAGAAGACTCCTCCATCTTTCTAAGGCTCCATTAAGTTCCACAATCATGATCCAATTTTACAATAATCTTTCTAAGGCCACCTGATTCCATTATCTAAAATGCAAGATATACCATCAGTTCTTTCTTCAGTGGGCACCTAAACATCCATATTGCAAAAGTGCAGCATGGTTAATGCTGACTTCTATTTATAACTCTTAATTTGCTGCAGCCATCAAGACAAATTTATATGCTTAAACCTGAAACTTCACAAAACTTCTCATAAAATTATTGTTGCAAATAATCAATAAGAAAGGTTTTCATGTTGATTAGTTCAATCAAACAGATTGTGAAACTAAATGAAACATGCATAACTCCAGGAAAAAGAATATAGTAATGAAAAGGATCAAATATTTATTTAAAGCATAAAGTGACCAACAGGAACAATCTAATAAATGCTGGAAAACAAGGTCATCAACTTACAAAATAGATTTTACTCATCATTGGATACCAGCTCATAACAAGTTCCCTAGCTTCATTGGCTAAAGCATCTAGTTCTCCCAGCCCCTTGACCAACTGTTCATCCAATGATATCTCAGAAGCAGCAATTTCATCACACACAAATTTGAAATGCTCGAGGATCTGATCAATTGTTTGACAGTATTTTTGAACCAGCGCAGGCTTTACATTGCTGCTAGAAGATACATGACCAAACTTTGTGATGCTATCAAGCAGCGCCTTCAGCAGTAATATTTCCATTGTACCTATAAAATAGCAAAATATAACTGTACTGCACAGCAGAAATAGATCTAAAACAGAATTGGTATCCCCATCTTGAAGTAGATGAGAACATCTTACTACAGGATGTTGTACTAAGCAAAAGAAGTATACCCTGAGCTAGTAACATGATGCCATTGTGCGACACACTCAATACAGTATAATACAGCACAACATAAAAAATATGCCAATGTATACATCAGCACAACCTTGGCACAGCAAAGACCTCCATGTTAATACCATGTTGATAAGGGACCGCATGGCAAAACCTCCCCAGAACTCCCAGAAACTCAAAACCATGCTTGAGAAGAAAGAACCTCACACACAACAAGCAATGATAATGAGGTACAGTTTGTGATCAATCTCAAACATTAGTATCCTCATATTTGTAATCTGTTGGCACTTAGCATAGTGGAGTTTATACAGCATATGATTAGGTTACAGTCTGAATGGCAGGAAAGTGCCGCCAATGTATGTCAAATGATTAACCACGTGCAATAGGACATCTAAACCAACAAGCGTACCTATACACTCATGAGTTATCAAACACTATAGCAAAGAAAATCATAAGAATGAAAGAGGCATTTACAACATTTTGAACAAGAGCAAGGAGATCTAAATTATTACTCTCAATAAAATAAAATACTTTTATAAATGGAATTGTAAAAGCAGTAACTATTTACCCAGTTAACAGTTAGATAAAATGAGTTTGTGAAAAGCTAGAAGAACGTTAATTATGAGCCAACAATAGGTGGATAAGCAGGATGATTTGAATATCCACATGGAAAATTTATAAGATCCATGTTTGCTGTGTGTTAGTTCCACATCAGAAATTCCGACAAGATATCCAGAATATATAAAAACCAAGATCAAAATAGTACAATTGGAAAGCCCCTCTACATAAAGTTTGTGTTAATTCCCTCATATGAATGTTCTCAAAAAATATTTTCGACTTAGATAAACCAACCTAACCAATATCCAATTTCATAATCAATCAAATAATTACAAACTATTACAACCTAACAAAAAAATTTAATTACATCAGCTAATTAAATTAGCGAACATTTCATTCTGGACATAAAAAAGACATCAGAATACATAAATATCTGAATTTAGAGCAAGCTTCCATTTTGACACAGAGAAGAGATTTTGACCAACCTCAAAAAAGTAAATTTAAAAGTGGTTATGATTTAAAGGATCTCTTCATACTGGCATTAAACATTAAAGTGCTAATGTCAGCATTGTTATAGTTTTTTCTTCCAGAATTGGATGAAGAATTGCTACACATGACTCTGCACTTCTTCTGAGCCCTCGCTTTGTGCTACCAACATGATAATACCTTCTCATTCAACATATGCATTGATCCAATGAAAATGGATTGATGGTTTATTTCAAGAATCAGAGAGCAATATCCAGAACGGTCCTAGAAGGTAAGAGTTTTTTCATGTTATGAGCCCTGGAAGGAGGAGTTGCGCATGGTAGCCTAATCTCCATCCCTAGGCAAGCTGCTCATATGTAATCTTTAGCCATAGTTATCATAGTAGCCACAATGTTGATGAAAAAAGGGAGCTTCGGTTTTAAACCCTAAAGTTGTATAGGTCAAATGTGACATGATATGGTTGTGTCCATCTCAATGCTACATTTAACCAGGACAACAAGATGGGGAAGAAGTTTTCTAGGGTTACTACTACCGAAGACTCTTCAAATCCTATCTGAAACCCGTAATTATGACCTAAACCGCATAACTTTGCTTAGATATAGTACAGAATGATTACTATTTAGACAGGGGATCATCAAAGCAACAGAGATAGTTCTATGAGGATCTAAAATTAATCACAGCGTAGTCAAAATTAATTACCATGTCCTGAATCCAAGCATGATATCACAGAAGTAACTGTGCCAATCTGAAGAAGGGCAAGCATGTGGATCGAATGGAAGAAATGTTTGTTTGCAAATCTGAGGCTCTATTCGATGAGGGAGGGAGAGGCGAACGGAAGAAAGGGGAAATCTAAGGGAGGAGGGAGATCAGCACAGATCCGGCCTGGGTCCGGCTGCGGAGAAGAGGGGGAAGAGGAGGGAGAGGTGAAGCAGGAGAAGGACTCACCTCCGTGCAGCCTGGGTCTCGGGCGGCAGCGGCGGTCGCGGTCGCGGTCGCGGACGCAGAGGGCGGAGCGCCCCGGAGCAGCAAAAGGCACGAGGGGAGGGGTTGTCGTTATTTGACACGCTGGGCTTCCGATCCCTGCAAGTCCACTCGCAGACCAAGTCTCCAATAGATTCGCTGATATTATAACTATAATTAATTATACTTCCTTCAATCACAATTCCCAATAACTCTATATATATATATATATATATAGGCAATTATTATTGAATTGTATTAATTTCATATTAATTAAATTAATATATATATATATATATATATATATATATATATGTATATATAATTTTATCTTATCCCTCCAAATCCAAGTTTTACATCCATAAATATATACTTTCAAATATTAAAAACTTATACTTTCAAATATATACTACTTTTGATATTTCATGTTTTTATGTACTCCTACGGTCCATTTTCTAAATGAACATTTACAATAGTAAGTCAGTCTTATTTCTGAGATGATATATGTTACACTCAAATTTATAGTAGTTAAAAGATATTATGATTGTTTGAAAAATAAAAAGCATTCAAATCCAGTAAGGTTTTACTTTGGCATTTGTCACAGACAGAAGTCTTGGAAGTCGAGCATTCAACCTGTGACCTTAGAAAATTATATTCAGAGATTTATTTGACAAAAATATCCTTCTAGAATATATTTGGGGGCTATATAGTGTGTTAGGTCAATCATTTGAACCGATATGATGGTTAATGTCGAACAATAATTATGTTTGGATGCTTGGCTATATTGAGCCATGGAATGGAATTATATGTCAAATTGTCGAGGGTGATACAATAACTTAGCTTTAACGTGATATATTCGATAGGTGTCGTGTTGGTCAATCCTGTGGATTACCTTTTTAGCATAGACTCTCAGTACCTGTCACGTTGTCAATCTTGTGGATCAGAGATTCGATGATTTGGGGAGGGGGTGGGTGGTGTGCTTGGGTATCACCGTTGCCTAAGATCCGCACGTGCGAGATCTAGCCTGATCCCTACGGGGCCTCGCACGCCAGGGCTATGAACCCGACGCCACGACGACATCCTCCATCGCCCCGCGCCGCCCCACGGTCGTCCGCGACGCTCGTCGACGCTGCAGACGCGCCCGATGCCACAGTGACGGCAGAGCACTTTATCTCTTGCGCGGCCGAGAACGACGGGTTCCGATGGCGGATCGGATTCGACTACCGAGGGGGAGGAAATAAGGAGAGGCGACGAATCGACATTTAATGAGGAGGATCAGCCAATGGCGCGGCGACATGCACGTACTTATGCACGCCTCCGGCTAGACGTAGCAATTAACCGTCGCTCGTGCTGCGGCCAAAACGTGTCAAGCGGCGGAGTCCCACAAGGCCCGGATAATTTTAGGCGCGGCTAAATCGCGACGATGGGAACGCTCAAAGACGAAGATGGGGACAGCAAACAGACATCCCGTTCGTAGTTAGTACGTTGGGCATCCGTACCATCAAAGATCCACGTAGTGACTCAATCCTAAAGGGTGAAGTCAATTCGGAAGCAATTATCTGCCGTGACATCCTCTCGGCCGCGCCTCTAATCCGGGGAGACAACTGTGGGACGAACGGTGAATTCCCAATAAACTTGACGGTATAGAACCGGATAAAATAAAGAAACGGTAGGGTAGACCAGAACTCCAGCAGTCTAAATCAGCAGAATCTTAAGGTCTCCGGAGTTTAAAGAGTTACTCCAGCATTAATATAGTCAATACAAGTCAGTATCTTATGGTTTACAAACAAAAGAACTCGTACATCAAATAGGAATCCGCAAGTTAACATGATAAAGTCTAATCCATACCCATTTTGCTGCTGTTTTATACAGATTATTTCGTATGTACATCCACAGGCAGATATTAAGTAGAATCCATGTCCATTTTGCTGCCGTTTTATACAGATTATCTCGTATTTACCTCCACAGGCAGATATTACCATAAATTGTTGACCAGATTACTAAACTTATATTCTTAATAAGACCAAATAAACATATTAAGTTCCAACAGATTATTACATATTAATCATTAGCTTGAGACAAATGAAATATCATATTTGATTCAAAAAATTGATGAAGATTTGCAAGAAGATTATATCATTTACAATTACCAAATTGACAAGTGACGGGCTCCCATGGAAGAGACATTTTGAACTGTTGGTGATCACGGACACCACATGAAGTCCCAAGTCTGAAATCTGTATTAAGCCAAGCTTGACTTGCTAAGTCCCATAGAAGCAGCGACTTCTTTGGAGGCAAATTTGTCTGCTTGCTCCTATGCATCAGAAAAAAAAAATTTGTGGATGATGAAGATAAGTAAAGCAACACCTGCAATGCTAATGGCAGCAAGTTACAGTGCACCATAATCAAACAAACACACATTCAAGTTCCATCTAGAATAGACACATAATGCATATACATCGCAGATAGCATTTATTTCCCTAGCAATGTGATTAGTCAAAAATATCCAGTAGAGGAGTCAGGCATCAAGGACGAAGGCATCAATATGGTGGCTTGCCACACCTACAGAATCCCGCATCATCTGCAGGAAAGTCTCACAATCCTATAAGCACAAGGGGATCATGATAATCCAATGGGCTCGGTTGAGAATATTAACAATTTGGGTAAAAAGTTTGTGGCAACTCATACAGTTCACATCATGTGGCCTATAATGCAAGATGGTACATCATCACCCACCTCTAGGAGTAATTCCAAAGTTTTCCACATGGTTTTGGATATGTAACATAATAAAATGCTCTTAAATCTATCCTCGAATCTAGATGAAACTCATTTTTTTTCACATGCTTATGATGAAAGGAACACTCTGCTAGTGGACATTAATTAGCCTATCCACTATATTAACCAAGCAATAAATAACAAAGAGAATTTTCATGTTTGGTGAGTATCATTGTGTCAACATTTTGGCCTGTTCATGCCTTGAAGCTCCTCTCAACAGCAAAGTATGTCATTTAAGCTTTCTACTAGGCTCTACCTGCAACAAAATCTTCAAAGTGTGGTTTTGTCATAATAATACTCATTCCTCATCAGTAATATTTTCTATTCAGGAACATCACCTTGTATTGATTTAGGCTTTGAATGGTTAGCATATTCCATATAATACATATCTTAAAGACATAATTGCCACTATATATGGTAATCAGAATTAGATATTTATTTGCTAACAAAGATAAGTAGTTATGTACACACACATCCATTCGCCTTCCTCCCTCTATGGACCCATTATAACCAATTATGTTAAGCATAATAGATTATCACAACTAGCACGGGATTGGTGTCAGTACATAAATCCTGGCCACATACACAAACAAGTTCTGCAAGTACCAGGAAGAGGTACAAGACAAAAGATGATATTGATCACAAAAAGAAGATATAATTTCTCTTTTGCTACTATAGTCTTAGATTCTCATATTCAACCCCTTAAGATGATCGAGACTAATCTTAGTTATCTTAAAGTTTTGTGTTACTCCTTGTTATTTGAGTTACATCAAGATAACTGAACTAACCAGATCTCCTAGAGGACAACTAGAGGAACAAAATCATGTATTGGGCCAAACAAATGTGGTTTCTAACATTTGTTCTAACACTAGAGGAACAAAATCATGTATTGGGCCAAAAAAATGTGGTTTCTAACATTTGTTCTAAGACTTATCAGTCAGTGTCAATAAGTAAACCTCCTCAATAGTCCAAAGAATCAATATAGCACATCAAATTTCTTCAAGAAACTATTACAACAGCATATGAGTAAAAATTAAGCATACCTGTAGGTGATGCAACAAGTACATCAAGAAGAGATGTACAAATACCTGCAGATAATTTCAATTTATCTTATTCTACATATGCTTTTGGATTATGTATAAATGTTGTTTAACAAACAAAGTAGATATGTCCATTCTGACCAGGTAGAATAGCAGGATGACTCGAGCAGTTGGATACCGCCATAAAAATCGAGTGGCACGGACGGCTCCTGAATCTAAAAGCTTTGCAGCTCTTTGCAACTGTTTAGAAATATTTGCACTTAGAGGAAAGGGAGAGAGAAAATGAGAAGATATGGAAATTAAGTGAGATATGGACCTGTTTGGTTGCTCCAACCATATGCCGATGATACAAGGGCAGAGGCCTGCAAAGCACCTATTAGTTATAGTGATTTACTTATGCTTCAAAAATTCAGAACTAAGAACAATAAAAAACTTGAGAAGTTATGCTTTTCTTGATTTCAAGCAGATTTTTTTCACAAACCACCTTCATTGAAATTAATGTAGATAGAATATGCACCACCATGAGATCTTTCATGAATGAAAATTTTAAGATTGCCTAATGTTGAAGGATGAACCCAAACTACATCAGAATTTTAAAATGCTCATATGAAATATGATACAACCTTCTGACTCTCAAGTTGCTTAGCTCAGGCTTTTTCCTTTAATGTTTTAACAAATGAATGAATTAGTTTAAACTTATACAAGATACATATTCCTTTGAGTCAAAATCCTCAGCTACATCCAAGAGTCAACTTTTCAACTGCTATCTACCTTCTACTTGGATGAATAGATTCTCATCCTCATTGCTGTTGAACAAGTGTAAAACCAACATGTTTGATGATCTTTGACTTTATGAGCCATGCTTGGGTTATCTGTCTGAGACGCCACTCAAAGATATTCTACAATCTGTATAACAGTTACCAAGAATGAACACATATAACAGTTGGCAACTTTCCGAAAAATGAATCAATCTGCGAATTCTTGTCATTAATTAAGAAAAGGTTCTCTCTTGATCCAAACTTATCCCTTCTGAAGCAGCATGTCAAGTTTCTTCACCTACATATCCACTACCTTCCTAAGCTTGTTTTGACCCTAGTTATGTCTATGCAACTATTAGTCAAGTTCTAAGTGGTTTCTCCTATAACTTTTGCTTGTGCTTTTAAATACATACAAGATTAAAACTTAAATTCTCAGTAACCATTCATATTAGAATGTCATGACTCTAAACTATAGAGAGCACTCGTTGGTATCATCCTCTTTAAACCTTCAAGTGAGTTCTTTTTCTGAAGCTTCTAAAATCTAGTTTGTTTGGTTCACATGTAATCAATTATACCTTGCTACTTAATAAAAAATTGTTTTTCTTACTTCTTTGCACATTGTGAAAAAAAAAAATATCATCTTTGTCAGCAAGAATACCAAATAAAAATAACTTCTAGAAATTCATAAATATCTCTTGACACAGAGTTAAGATGCTTGAGTGGAGAGATCAATCGTTGTGAACCTAAAAAATATGAATCATAAAATGATAAAATTATTATTCATTCAAATATGAGATTATGCATTCACTTTATTAAGAATGCAATTATTACCATAGAATATACAGGTTTATTAAACACTATCAAAAAATATATTTATAAATTTCTTTTAAATATATATATGTATTTTAAAATTATTTTCTAATAGATTTTTAGGGTCTTACAATCTTACAATCTGATCCTACGCAACGAGTATTACACCAATCTCAAGAGGGGTTTATTTACTCATAAGAAGATGCTTCAAACAAAGCATGTTATAGGAGTACTATCAGATTACAAAAGCTGATATAACACTATTTTGGCTTGGCTGGATGTGATTGGAGATGGAATAGCTCAGGAGTTCTTTCTCTTCCTTCTTTTCATGCTTTGAAATACAATGGGATATTCAGAGATTTGTGAGCTTGATCCCGGGAAGCTATTGTCCAAGCAAGTTATGTGTCTTTGTCTGGTTAGTTCTTTTGGGTAAGCCGCACATAAAGAAGAAATTAAGGGGAGTGCAAACCTTGTAGAGATTAGCCAGAATCAATTAATCATTTGCTTCTGCCACATTTTTTTTCAAGGTACACTCTCGAATAGATGGAGGAGAAACTCAACTTCCATGATATGGAAGAGCTTTGGAGTAATTGGAGGAAAAAAGCATATTTAAGAAAATTCCACCTGCTGTGAACAAGCTTCTGATTGCTATCTTCCGGAACAAGGGATTACTAAAAACTAGCATATGTTTGAAAGACCTTGCATTGGTCTGCACCGTGCTGTTGCTTGAGACCTCTACTTCTTCAGACTAGAGTCAGCTTGTGTGGCTGTGGAACCAAGTGTATAGTAAATTCTAGTTTGTCAAAGTTGGTTGTTTAGGATGTTTGTCCTCGCTTGGCGAGGAGTCTATTTGTTTAATTGTTGAGGTTGTTGATTGGGATGTAATTTGTTGCAGGTTTTGATTCTTAAGAAAACAGACTAATTAACCAGTAATTTTATGTAAAAAAGATTCAGATACTCTAGAATATGTAGCAAAAGGTAACATTTTGATGTGTCAATTTATAGCAGCACGGTGGACCCCAAATCCAATAAGCAGAAAAAAAATGACTATTGAGTAGGAACGCTCATGAGTGTACTTAACAGTTTAATAGGCAAACAGCATTATAGATATTGCTGAATGAGGTGATGAGCAGTTATCTTACTCGAGAGCTTTTATATCAGTATCTTCTTCCCACGATGATGATGCTCTGCTGGTAACCCGACTCCTTTCTGCTTCTAACTATCAAATAATGATCAATTTTTTAAATGAAATGATTAAACTTGCTTCTATGAGAATAATAAACAGTGAGCCAGTAATTATATTAGCAGAAATATTTTAGAATCAAAACAAAAACCTGTGCTTCCTGAAGACGATTTAGCCCCTTTACCAATTGAAATTCTAAAGCAGCCTTTTCACTAGTCATGGTTTCTAGTTGTGTTTGCTTATGATACTGCAGCAATGTGCACAGTTTATACATTAAATAAGACAACCAGAACACTGAATGCAACCTATATTCTCCTCATATTACATAAATAGTAACATACCAGCAAATCAGTCAACTCCCGATATCGTTTCTCAAGTTCTATATGTTCCTGCATTATATATGCTAGAAGAATTTAAAAAGCATGTTAAGGAGCAAAGAAACTAATCTGTCAACTCAAGTGAATGTTATTGTGCCAGGACGAAGAATAGGTTGGCTGGGTCAAACCTAATGGCAGTATCTGTGTCCAAAGCCTATATGGGTAAATATGTGCATCCACTTGTGATTCTCAAAGAAAAATACGTCTTAAATAGCTAATTATACTCCTTATTTTCATTGTCAACCACTTGCAAATTCTTAGTCTATCAGGAATGTCAGTTTTTTCTTGTATAGTTATTGTTTGTTTGTTTTTTTAGAAAATCATAGTCTGTAACCTCGTATTCACATTAAAATGTGTCATGGATCAGCACAATGTACATATTTCGAAATGCTTGAATGAATCAAAAATGACTTTAGCAGCTTTAGCCAAATCTCTTAGTGACCTAGGTTTCACGAAGAGTAATATAATGATTATCTCAATTACTTTTACGACTGAACTAGTAGTTTCATAAATGCTTACTTGCCACAACATGTCTCTTCTTTGGTGTTGCACCAGTGTGGGTGGCTTTACTAGCCAGCATACCAACAAATGTGGGTATAGACCAATGACACTATGATGTTATCCTCTTGGTGTACGGCATGCTAGTTATGGCATGGCAAACAAGGGTAATCCATGGATTTAGTGATCAGGTTAGAATTAGAATATCACTGAAAATATGAAGCAAGAGAACAAGAATCAACTACCTGTCGTGAGTAATGCTCTGCATCCCTTTTCATTCCAGCCATCTCTACTCGAATCTTTTGTAACTCGGCCTGCCAACCATGATCAAGATGGTTAATTGTTGTATGTCTTCTATGACATAAAATAACAGGGATTATACAAACCAGTGAATAATAGGATTATAGATTGTCATTATGATTGATATTACTAAATGAAAATTTAGCTTAATAGCAATAGAATTTTTATAACCTAAACATACTCTTTAATTAAAGTACAACAACAACAACAAAGCCGTATTAATTAAAGTATGATGAAAGATAAAAAATGTCTTGTCTTACTTAATAGCTTCATAGTAAAAAATAAGGAGAACCACCTCTAGGTAACAAAGCTTGTTCTCTGCTTCTCTTTGTCCTTGGCGTGCACGCTCCACTTCTTCCTGCCATGCCTGCATCTATATTTTCAAAAGTACTAGTAAGCAGTTTATTCATCATTTTCAAAAACTAGCTTTACTGTTTCCCAATTTAGCTGCTATGTTAAATTTTGCTACCAATATTGGTACCAGTAGAAATATACAATAGGTGCATGTGGTTCTTATCATGTTTATGTCACTAATTTCTGCCCATTGCAAGGTGGATACAATGTTATCTAGGGTTCAGCTTCTTTCTTGTGCATATGGGCTGAAGATGCCACCATTTTGCCCACAGAGAGCCAGTACTCTCAATGCCAACCATAAAGGAGCTGAACACATCTCAAGCTGGAGAGGGCTTAGTTAGACATATATCACATGCAGGAACAGATCTCTTGTGTATCAGAAAAATCCTGGTTCTTTGGTTACATAGTGGGCAATATGTCTGCAACAAGTCATGCAACATGCTTCACATAGAAGTCATGGGTGGAGAAGTCCAAAAGTTCTACAAGATACCCTAAACATGTTCTTTATTAGGCCTTTCTTTCTATCCTAAAGTAATCCATCCACACTCATGGATACATGCTCTAAAAAATAGGTAAAACAGTATCAAATATTTTTAGAAATCAAACACTGCAATCTTGTTCAAGCATTCTGCAACTTTTAAACATTCCTAGTTGATATGTGAAAAGCCAGAAGAAATACAAGTTAACATATTTTACTTGAAGAATTTGGTTAGAATCTTCAGAAGATTTCTTCTGTCCACGTCGATTTCGAGCTTCCAGATCTTGTAGCTCTTGGTTCAGAGATGCATATTCAACCTATAATAACAAATGAAATGCAAAAGAGATAAAAAAAAATTATTTTTTTCCTCGGTAGCAAACATTTTCAAAAAGGTCTGTGTTACCTCAAGCAGAGCCAATTTATGCTCCAGCTCTGCAGCCCTTGATGTGCTTTCATCAGCTGCTCTCTGAGTATGTATGATTAAATTGAGATAAGAGCAATTCAAAATTGAGATTGCTGAAAGCAGAGAAACACATGTTTCTTAAGATAACTGCACAAAAGGCGAAAAAGAGATAATGGACATGATCTGTACAGCTCCATGCTAATCGATGGTATTTTCAGAGAAGCTGAAAAGCAGCTAATTCATGTGGAGTCTTGATATAATATGAGAACCAGGTAATTTGACAATCCTGAATTTTATTTTTTAATTTTGTTGACTTTTCACTGTTCTGACCAGACATATATATAATACAAGAACAAAAACTGATAGAATAATGCATGCTGACATTACTATGTCCGTTGTCAAAAACACTCCAAAAGGCTTCTTCTAGAAATAAGTATAAAATAAATACAAAATGAACAAAAGAAAGCACAAATTTTATTGTCACCCAAACTTCTAACCAGATGAAAGCTTCATCTCCATGATACTAGGAATGAAATGGCGAACAAGTGAACCTATAGTCTGACCACTGACCACTCACCAACTTTGATTGACCTCACTACAGATTGGAGGGGCCATTAATGGGTAAACAACGGTTGGGAAGTTGATCATTTTATTAATCATATTGCACACTTTTCTCTTTTCTCTCAATTGCATTTCACCTTATTTCCCCATTTTAAATTGGTACCATCAACCATGCCAGCACAGAAACAGCAAATTGCATGCCCACTGCACATACATGTCAAACAGCAGTTGTTGGACCAGTTATGGCATCACTTGAGAGGAAAATCATGTTGAAATTTGATTGAAAACTTCTCAAATCTACTATGAGGTCTTCAATATTTTTGACTTGTGAACAGGACGACAACCTTAGTCATGATCCAATGAAGTAATGTGCATCGATAACAAACTTAAAATGATTACACAATATAGACATCCGGTGACTAGTGAGAAACTCGGTGTTTTTCCACATATTAGCCAGTGGTTTAGCCAGTTGGTTGTTTCCTGTAGATTTGCTTACATATATTCCTAGGAAGTCAACAAATCATGTTATTTCCATAGTCAACTTCTGCTCATATACAGAATGGAGAATCCTGCTAATCAGCAACAGAAGGGCAAACAAATGATCGCACAGAATTAATCACTAGTTTTTAAAGATTACCTGGATTCTAGCTAGAGCATTAGATGACTCAACAGCTCGATGTTCTAGCTCTACCTCTCTTTCTACCGCTGCCTGTTCATTTTGCCAGTCATAAACTAAAAAGGGACTTGAGGATCATCAAAGATTTATAGTTATAAGGATGCACCATTTTAGTAGCATTGTGTGCTGTACGCTCTTCTTCAGCTCTACGTTCTGCAGAAGTAAGCTCTTCCCTCAAAGCCTATCAAGCAAGGAATATTTATAATTTGATATATTCTATGGTGTGAGACTTGAAAATCATGAAGAAACAACATCACTTTACAGTGAGATTAACCCTACCATTCAAATTATTACCTGGATCATACGGGTTTCAGTTAATTCACGACTCCTCCTAATAGTATCCATGTCCATCTGATTCAAACAGAAAAAACTAAGGATTAGTCAGTTTTATAGACATAAATGCATCTTCAGGAATCGAGAAAACAATAAGAATGCAACACACCCATTAGTTCCTTGTTTAATAGACTACAGCTTGATTTCAACTCACAGTACAATGGGTTTTTGTAAATATTTATAAAAGTTGAACTTCTGGATTTAATATCTTGTAACTGCAACCAGTTGTCTCTTTACAATTGCAGACCATGGCATGTGCTTTGTGTAAGATATAAGACACATTCATGTCTCCAGATATAGAGGACAAACAGACAATAAAAAACATAACTGGCTTTATGGGAAGTGTAAATTGTGATTGTTTTTGCAATAATCTTGTCGACAATCACATAGAAGCAGGTCATCTGCATAATACACTAACACTAAAAGTCCTATATGACTTGAAAAATGTTTTCATAATTACTCTTGTCAATTCTCTCTATGCCTTTGACCCTTCCTATGTCCACCATGTTTATATCTAGCAACTCTGCCCGCAATACGTTCAGCTGACTCGAATGGTGATTCTCTAGAAATGTGCAAAGCACCTTAAAAGCTTAAACAATTTTCAAATACCCAAATTTGTTGACAAGTGCAAACATCTTTAATTCTATTTTCTAGTAACTCCATACATCCAAATTACCATGTATATATATATATCTTAGACACTAATTTTTTGGGAATATTATTTCCTAATTTCCTAAATAATACGCTTAGCTTGTTTTAAATAATTATAACAAACAAGCTTGCTAAACTATAACCAATTAACCATAATAAGTCACAGTTAGTAATTCACCTAACCTCTCTCCTACAACATTCAAATAGATTTGCTGTCTCAAATTTAATCAAGTGCCCGTGATTTCACGGATCAACTGCTACTAAAACTCTTAATTGTGGCAGCTTCATTTGGCATCGCACAGTCTCAGGAAGGGTGTTGATTCACAATTAACAAATCTCTCACTGTAATCACAAAATGCAACTTCAAGGAAACGAAACCTGTAATGATGCCAGCTTTTCTTCTGAAGCAGCAGCTTCTTTCTTCAGAGCATCCAATGAATTAACAAGAGCATCAATTTCAGAGTTTTTTGCAGCTAGAGCATCTGACAAATTTGATTCAACTCTTGCCACTTCCATCTTGGATCCAGATAAATCTTGCTGCAGTTGCTTTATGCTAGCCTCATAAGAACTAGTCAACTCTCTCTGTTCAACATCTCAAATCATGATTAAATGAGTAACTACAAGATAAATTAAAAAATTAGTATTCTTTACTATTAACAACATGAATAAACAAGGAATGCAAGTAATGCAGCATTTACCTCAGCAACCAGAAGTTCCTCCAGCTGCTTATTCTCAGCCTTGTATTCTTGAAGACGGGATGAAAGACCAGCACAAACCTGTTATAAGTCAAATGATGCAATAAGCAATTGTAAAGAAATACAAATCCAGATGTCACAAGAAAAATTAAGCAATGGATCAAGGATGTATCACAGTACTTCAATTGGTGAAGTTCCCCCATAACCATCAATATTTAACTAAAATGCATACAAAAAATCATCCCAGATTTCAAATCCTACAACTAGAAGTCTATAATAGTCATAGTATCCAATCTGCCATCAAGGACCAATGCTTAGTTTGATGATATATATTTCAATCCTGACCACTTAGCTTAATCAACAGTTCTGTTATGCCGATCAGAATTTCTGCACTCTTATTACCTTACCCTCACTTAGTGAAGAAAAGAATTAGAAGAAATATAATGTTTCATTAGCGTATAACATGTATCATCTCTAAAGATTCAAAGAACAAGTGAAATAGAAAAAAAGTAATTTGCTATTTGCATTCATCCCATAGGATCCAGATACTAAGAGCAAGAACCTAACAAGTAAATTGGAATGATAATTCACATCTTATACCACATGGCTCATATCTCAACTTTTTGTCAATTTCCAAATTCTTCTATAAGGTTCATGGATGCTTAATGGCACAGTCCCTCTTACTTGAAATTACAGTATCCAGAAGATGAGCATCTACTTTGGGAGGGTTGAAGATACTGACTGTATCTTTTTGCAAATATGATTAATCCTTAAGTGGTGCATTGAAGAAATTAGAGCCATGCGTTACATTAACGGTATTTTTACAGGAAGGTTACAATCACTACCAAACAATGGAATGTCTTCTCGAAGATTTTTTACTCCAGCATATCACTAGCTTCTTGCTATGGTACCTAAATTTGAAAACATCATATTGATACTTCCACACTCTATGGCTAATTCATATACATGCAAAGCATATACTTGGGCTGATAGCAAGTTCATTCTCAAGGATGTGCTTCTATCTCAGTTATTAATTGAACATGAAGGTAAGCATAAATTCAAGAGTAAAGACATCATTCCAACACTCATAATCTGATACTTCAAGTTGAGTTTCAGCTGGTAAATTAGAATGACAAGTAAATGTTTCAATGTTGGCTGTACCAGGCTGGTTCGCAGGCTGCAATTGTGGTACTTAAGCCAATCTATATTTTGGTTATAAATATTTTTATATAAGTATGTGGAATTTGTTATTGTATAATAACTATTCTCCATACTTTGGCATAAACAGACAAGAATACAAGATGCATGTGTCAACTACAATTATCAAATAATCAAACAAGGCCTGAGATTTCTCAAAGTTTATACAAAATGATGTTGTCAAATAATGAAGAATAGTAAATGCAGGTCAAAAAGTGTGGCCTTACCCTAGCTAACCTGGCCTCTTTTGACTGACCAGTTTTAACTGCACTTTTAAGAAGCCCTTGAGCCTGTTAAACAACCAGAGAAGAAAAAGAAACACCCGAGTGAGGGAAGGTTCTTCATTATCAGTGTGCCTATTGTCTAGTATCAACATGTACCTCATCAAGCTGCTCCTGAACTTTCACGTGAGAGTCACTTAATTGCTCTTGCTGCTTGTTCACACTTGGTGAAGTTTCTGGAGTTTGTCTTTCATTTTCTGCAGCATTGTTAATATTTTCTTTTACTTCTTTTACAACTTTCTCAGATTCCAATTTCTCTTGGTCAGTGGTCAAGAAAGAATCCTCATTCAACAAGTTGGCATTTGAATCAGCATCAGCAGAATGATCATTGTTGACACCTTCGTTCTGCTTGTCCACCAACAAAGGAGAAGAAGATGTTTCCAGTTGATTGTTCATATCTGGATTAGCAGCATCTTCATCCACAGAGGGATTTGAGGCCTCTATATTATTTTCTTTAAGTTGAACTTCCACCATATTGTTATTCTGTCCACCATTACCATTTTCCATGTCCAAAACAACTGGCTCCATATTGTTATCTGACAAATGCTCTTTTCCAGCAGTTTTGTCGCTAACTCCAAAATCTACAGAATGACTAGAACGATAGTTCTTTGGATTATCAGATTTTGCATCAGGAACTGATTTTTCTTTGTGTTTCTGGTCATGCTCAGGCCTAGTACTGACTACATTTTCGATGCTGGAAGACTTTGCATGACCCTATATAAAGAACACAGCGAATTATTGTGATATAACACAATTCATGGTATGTCACAAGAAAAGGTAAATGATTTATTATCAACCTTCTCTTTTGCTTTTGGCCTCCTGGAGTAAACTTCTTCAGCATTTGATGCTTTATGGTTGCAGGAGAGTCAGAAAAAGAAAAAAGCAAATGACCTTCAGTTAAAAGAACTTGCAAGAGATTAAAAAATGTAAAAAAAATGAAAAGGATAACCAGAAAACATTTTGAGGATCTCACACAATTAAATGAAAGAATTTCTACCTGAAGCTTGCAAGCCAGACTGCTCATCAGCCAACTCACTAGCAACGAGTTTTGCTCTTCGGTCCACAACTTCAAACAAATCTATTTCCAGAAATAAGTGTTTTAGAGCATTTTACAATAGGATAATATGTTCTCATAATGGAAGTAACTTCAAAAGTATTTCATAGATGTCTTTGAGAATGTTAAATAAAAGGCGTACACAATGCATGAGGCTCCCGCCAATGCGAGGTCTGGGGACAGTCAATGTACACAGCCTTATCTTTAAATATTTAAAGAAGTTGTTTCCATGACTCAAACCCTGGTCTCCTCGGTTGCAAAAGAGCAACCTTACTATTGTACCAAGACCATTGTACGAGGTCTTTGAAAATGTAAACTTAACATGAAATACAAACAGTGAATTCTAAATCCTGAAGGACACAACAGAATAACAGAATGGGAACGTAATTGTAGTTGTTAAGGCAACAACTCTAGCATGTGACTGAAGAAATTGTATGAGTAGAAACGCCAAACACTAATTGTTTCACTACACAAGAGTTTGCTGGTTTCATTATTCAATTCATTTTAGAAAAATAATAGCCTAATAGTTTGGACTAGATATGTATGCTCAAACAACATATCATCTGATCGGTGCCTCTAAAGGGTACCACTATTGAGTTCTCCATGCCTGAAATTATCTGGATTCTCTCAGAATTTGTTTCCTCTTGATCAAACAATTTTCCATTCTCTTAAAAGTTGGAATACTTTGGCTAATACATGGTCATTTGTGTCTGTGTTTGCTATCCTCGTCCTATCTTATCTCCTGAAAATTTGTTTGCTCCTTGTCAGCTTGACACAGTCAGCAGACCTTTTGGGCTACCATTAATCAAGTTAATCTTAGTTCCTCTGAAAACATAAGCCCAGATTATCAATAGAAAATTGACAGATCAAGATATCCTTCTTGATGGAGTAACATAACCCATCATCCAATTCTCCTGCTCCACCTCCTTGACAACCACTTATGCATAACTCAGAAATTATATATATATACATATATATATATAGTGATTTTTATGAGTCATTAAATGATTTGATCATCTAAGCAAGTTCTTGATGAGTTGTTTCTACTTCTGGCTGGCCTTTACAAAAAAATTGTAAGAGGTTTCCGCCATTTTTCTTAGTAGGAAAAGAACTCTCTGCCATGAAATCAAGATCTAATGTAGACTAATTACATCATAAGCACAGAAGCAACTCATAATAACACCAAGAACTATGCACCGATTATTTGCAAACAACATGCTTATCCTTCTATGTCATGCTTCCATCTAATAAGAACTACTAATCCAACGAAAGATAAACCAGGCTAGGATAGCTAGCAACAAGAGAAGGATGACAAATCGATCAAGCCAATTCAAGACCCAGAAAATTGTTTATCCAAGCATGTTCTGGATGAGTTGTTTTTTACTTCTGGCCTTCCTTCACAAAGGGTCACAGGTTTCCGCCATTTTTCTCATTGGGAAAAAAGAAGTCTTCCATGAAATCAAGAGCTAGGGTTGTGTGATTACATCATAAGCACAGAAGCGATTAGAATAGATCATATAACACTGAGAACAATGCACCTATTATTTGCAACAAAAGAGCCTATGCTTCTATGTCATGATTCTAACTACTAAGATCTACTAATGCAACTACAGATAAGCCCCAATTTCCATAGGCTTGGATCGATGCCAATGAGTAATGACGACATAACGATGAAACCGATTCAAGACACAGAAGATCCCTTATCGAAGCATGTTCTTGATCAGTTGTTTCTGCTTCTGACCTTCCTTTAACAAAGTAGTCACCAGTTTCCACCATTTTTCTCAGTGGGAAAAGAAATCGTCGCCATGACAGCAAGAGCTAGGGTTGCAGAATTAGATCACAAGCACAGAAGCAACTCGGAATAGCCCATATAATTTACAGAAAACTATGCACCGATTACTTGCAACCGAAGCGTTCATCCTTCTATGTCATGATTCCATCTCCAACTACTAAGATCTATTAATCCAACGGCGGATAAACCCCAATTTCCACAGGCTTGGATCGATGCCAACAAGAGAAGGACACCGAATCGATCAAGCCAATTCGAGACACAGAAGATCGCAACGACGAAACAGATCGCGGGAAAGGGTACGAATCGGAGGAACGAGATGAGGAACGAATGAGATCGGCTTACCTTCGGCGACCTTGAGCCAGGAAGCCATGAGCGAAGGGGATTCCGAGCGCAGGGAAAGGTTAGGGCTACGAGGAAGAGGGCGGATCTCGCTGCATTTAAATGGCGGGGGCGGAGATCGGAGGGGGAGAACACCGGATGTTCGCGAGCTGTTGTGGGGAACCTTTCACGTCGGTTTGGTTCTACATTCATTCCCGTTAGCAAAATTGCTTAGTATATACATAATAAGCCTCTAAAGCTTTGTATTCCGTATTTACCCCTATCAATTTTAATTTAGCACATATCCCTGTCAAGCATGGAAAATTATGTCAGTTAAACATTAGCCAAATGAGATTAATACCAACTTCAGAAAGTATTACATATATTTCTATAAATTAGTAGTTTTAATTTCATCTTTTAAATTTAAGTTTTTTGACAAGTTTATTAAAAGGTATTTTAGGTATGTAAGATTTAATTTTTTTAGACTTACTGAAAATTACTAATGATATTAATTAATCTGAGTTTATTGAATGGATTCTGACAAAGTATTTGAAGAGAGTAAATTTTGGTGGGACAAATTTTCTATTTCCCTTTAAAAGGGTAGATAAGTAAAATCATCTTTTTTATGCAGACTTTGGAAGTATCACATCTATAATTACAAATTATATCTTTCAATCCTATTAATATTCATCTAAAAAATTCCAAGTTAAACCTTTGTAGCCGTTATTCCAACTCATTTATTTAAGTCAATAAATATATAAAAATACCATTTGAGGTTTTAAACCACCATCAAATTAATATTTAATGTGTATAATGTGTAAATATATTAGATGATATTTTGAATCCACAATCTTTCGTAAATTTATCTAATATATTACTATCAAACTAATTTTTAATGTTACTATATCAAATAACGTTTCAAACCTTATACTTTTGATAACTTGATTTGGTACATCAGAACATCCGAGAGGGTTATTCTTGTAATTAAACCTCTTTAGTAGTTCGATCCTATGCTTAAAAAAATTATATTTAAATTTTTATATTTATAAAAATAAAATATTTAACTTCATTTATCATAATATTATCGGTGTTAACACAGATGTTGATGCTCTGCATCTATATCGGTGCAGCCATCCTCATCATTCACTTTCTCGTCTCCTATTATCTCAGTACACTGTCGTCCTCATTTTTTTTCTTATTTTCTTTTATCTCACCTCTTGTCGTCACTCTCTCTCCTCTTACTTCTCCTCCTACAAAAAATAACAAAAGTCCCTCAACTCTACCTCCAGACTTTACTCAACTCATCTCCAAGGATATTCCCACATTATTCTTGCTGACCTTATATCATTATCACCAACTACTATGCTCTCGATAAAGACATATTTGATACATATTCCAAAGTTACATGTGATCATATTCATTCATTGAAAAATTATAAAATTAAACTTAAAAAGTATCTAAAATTATCAAAAAAACAAAATATATGGATTCGCTATTAAGAGTTCATCTGTGCTAAAAACTTGAGGTCGAATAACAAGTATTATGAAGTTAGATTGATAAATGAACGTAGTTAACTAGCTTATAGTATCACTAATGTTTAAGCTGCAATCAACTATGATTTTATGTATCTTTTGAGTTTAATTTACAACATTATCAGAATGATTTTGTGAAGGAGTGTAACCATGCTCAATTTTTAGTTTAACTTCAGAATATTTCACCACAAAGGGACAACAACATCTCAATAGTGAATCCTCAGGGATTTTGATTTTGTGATGGTTTAAGTGACTTCTTAAGTCCGATACATTTTCAAGTAGATTTTGTGAATGAGTGTAATGACATTCATTTATTAGAATAGCTTCAAAATAGGTGTCAATTGCACCTCATTCTTCAACCATAGATGAGCAACAATATCTCAAAAGTAAATTCATAGATAAATCTGTTTTTCAGAATTTTGGCCTTTTAAAGTCTAATTTAACATATTTTCAAGTTGATTTACTCATTTATTAGTGTAACTTGAGAATACATAATCCATTGTATATCAAATTTCCCCATAGAAAAGCAATAATATTTTAATTGAAGTTATATTTTAGATTTTTGTTTATTTTTTTAAAAAATATTTAAATTAAAATTTTATATATTTTTATTGATTCTATGATCAAGTGTGACGATGTTCATTTAGTAGCATAACTTGAATTGGCATTCTTTTCACCATAAATTTCTAGTTCCATGAACAACACAATAGTAAATTCATAGTTTTTTTATTTCTTAATATTTTAGGAGCCTTTTATGTCATATTTATATACTTTCAGCTTGATTTGGTAAATGAGTGTGACTATGCTCATTTATCCGTGTAACTTCAGATAACTTATCAATTGCACCTCAAAACTTTCATCACAAGTGCACAATAATATCCTATATATATATAT
>LVTN01000216.1:133231-179912 GCA_001649415.1 Musa itinerans | reverse complement strand
AGAGAGAGAGAGAAAAAGGATCTACTAAAATTTAGAATAGGAAATATAAAAATTAATAACTCAGAAGGTGATAAAAACTTTCATAAACATCTCATTATTATTAATATTTTGTAATAAAAAATAATTAGTTAGTGAGAAAATGCTTGTAAACTTACAGATAGGGTCGGCCAGGGGAGTTATTGCTCGTTTCACGTGCTCCTCCCAAACCTTTTATCTCAAGCAATGCCAGCGGCAACAACAGCCCATCTCGGTCCCCTACTCCACCAACCCAAAGCGCCATATCGAACACTCTCAAACGTTCCAGAGGGAACATAATACCACGACCGAACCATGAATAGAACCGTGCGATGCCCATCTGACGGTTCACTATCACGGGTCATTTCTCCACGCCGCTACGGACGCAGCCCCGACACCTCCCGCACTCTCTCGCACCTTCGTCTCCCTTCGCGAAGCCTCTCTTCTTCGTCCTCCCCCCATCTCGTATAAAAGCAACGCTCCTCTCCGATTTTTCGGCCAAGAAACAAAGAAACCAACATCGACGCATCGAAGCAAGCACCGCGATCCGCCATGAATCCTGACAAGTTCACGCACAAGACGAACGAGGCCCTCGTCGCCGCTCACGAGCTTGCCCTCAATTCGGGCCACGCCCAAATCACGCCGCTCCACCTCGCCTCCGTCCTCGCCGCTGACGCCAACGGCATCCTTCGACAGGCCCTCACTAGCGCCTCCGGTGGCGCCGGAGATTCTGCCGCGCAGTCGTTCGAGCGCGTCCTCTCCGCCGCCCTCAAGAAGCTCCCCTCCCAGTCCCCCCCGCCCGACGAGGTGCCTGCCTCCACCTCCCTCATAAAGGTCATCCGCCGTGCTCAGTCTTCCCAGAAGTCACGCGGTGACTCCCACCTCGCCGTCGACCAGCTGATCCTTGGCATCCTCGAGGACCATCAGATTGGTGACTGCCTCAAGGAGGCCGGCGTCAGCGCCGCACGAGTCCGCGCCGAGGTCGAGAAACTCCGTGGCAAGGAGGGCAAGAAGGTCGAGAGCGCTTCCGGGGACACCAATTTCCAGGCCCTCAAGACCTACGGCCGCGACCTCGTCGAGGTTGCGGGGAAGCTTGACCCCGTAATCGGCCGTGATGAGGAGATCCGCCGCGTCGTCCGCATCCTGTCGAGGCGGACCAAGAACAACCCTGTGCTCATCGGTGAGCCCGGTGTCGGCAAGACCGCCGTCGTCGAGGGCCTCGCGCAGAGGATCGTGCGAGGCGATGTCCCCAGCAATCTGCTAGACGTCCGCCTTGTGGCGCTCGACATGGGCGCATTGGTTGCTGGGGCGAAGTACCGCGGCGAGTTCGAGGAGCGCCTCAAGGCGGTACTCAAGGAGGTGGAGGAGGCCGATGGCAAGGTCATCCTCTTCATCGACGAAATCCACCTCGTTCTCGGCGCGGGCCGCACTGAGGGCTCCATGGACGCCGCAAACCTCTTCAAGCCGATGCTTGCGAGGGGGCAACTAAGGTGCATCGGAGCAACGACATTGGAGGAATACAGGAAGTACGTCGAGAAAGATGCAGCCTTCGAGCGACGATTCCAGCAAGTGTATGTGGCAGAGCCCAGCGTCGCTGACACTATTAGCATCCTTCGTGGCCTAAAGGAGAAGTACGAAGGACATCATGGTGTTCGAATCCAGGACCGGGCTCTTGTGGTTGCTGCCCAGCTCTCTAGCCGATATATTACTGGTACGTCTCCATACTTCTTCTCCCAGCTTTTATAACTGCTCATTGAACATATGATTCCTCCAAACGGTAGCAAGAATAGTAATTAGACAGCCAGTGTGTACAGATGACAAAAAAAATTGTTGCTTTATAGTGTCCAATTCTCCAAGCAATGGCGAAATTATCTACATTTGTGAACCTTTTGTGCATTTGGGACTGCATAAGGAACTGCTTTGGATTGCTAAACATGCTAATTGCTTCATCTTTAGATAATATTGTTTAATGTCATAGGCATAACCAAAATTTGATTCTTTAAAGTCTCTTGTTGTTCTGCTCTGAGATTGTTTTCTTTTTGTTTCTTCAAGGCCGACATCTTCCGGACAAGGCAATTGACTTGGTCGATGAGGCTTGTGCGAACGTGAGGGTGCAGCTTGATAGCCAGCCAGAGGAGATCGATAACCTGGAGAGGAAAAGGATTCAGCTTGAGGTTGAATTGCATGCACTTGAGAAGGAGAAGGACAAGGCCAGTAAAGCCAGGCTAGTTGAGGTGGGTCTCTGTCACCTTGTAGCTCTTCATCTTTCTTCAGATTTTCTCTCTCTCTCATATGCGATGTGTGCTGACAATGCTGCTCGGTGTGCTCCGATCCAGGTACGTAAGGAGCTGGATGATTTGAGGGATAAGCTGCAACCGCTGATGATGAAGTACAGGAAGGAGAAGGAGAGAATCGACGAGATTCGTAGCTTGAAGCAGCGCCGGGAGGAGCTCATGTTTACTCTGCAGGAGGCCGAGCGGAGGATGGATCTCGCTCGCGTTGCGGACCTCAAGTACGGTGCCCTGCAAGAGATTGATGCTGCTATTGCGAGACTCGAGGGAGACACCAATGAGAATTTGATGCTGACGGAGACTGTTGGGCCTGAGCATATTGCAGAGGTGTGTGTCCCGAACTCAGGATTAAGATTGTCGTTGCCATCGATCCCTCTGTTAAAAGTTTGGTTCTTGGTCAGGTAGTGGGCCGATGGACGGGAATTCCGGTGACAAGGCTGGGACAGAATGAGAAGGAAAGGTTGATTGGCCTCGCAGAGAGGTTGCACAAGAGAGTGGTCGGCCAACATCAGGCGGTGGAGGCGGTGGCAGAGGCAGTGCTCCGGTCGAGAGCTGGTCTCGGCCGACCGCAGCAGCCTACTGGCTCATTCCTCTTCTTGGGTCCGACCGGCGTGGGTAAAACAGAACTGGCCAAGGCTCTTGCCGAGCAACTGTTTGACGATGAGAACCTTCTTGTTCGCATCGACATGTCCGAGTACATGGAGCAGCATTCCGTCTCACGTCTGATTGGCGCTCCGCCAGGGTGAGTAATCTACTCGAGCTTGCCATCGCTGCCTTCTTCGATTCCTCTGCAAGCGAGGTATTCATCCCCTCGATTTGCAGGTACGTGGGCCACGAGGAAGGAGGGCAGCTGACCGAGGCGGTGAGGCGGAGGCCGTACAGTGTCATTCTCTTCGATGAAGTGGAGAAGGCCCATATCGCCGTCTTCAATACTCTCCTCCAGGTTCTCGACGATGGCAGACTAACCGACGGCCAAGGGAGGACTGTCGATTTCACCAACACAGTCATCATCATGACTTCTAATCTTGGAGCTGAACACCTCCTCGCCGGAATGTTGGGCGAGTCGTCGATGCAGATCGCACGCGAACGCGTACTGCTAGAGGTACTTCATGGAGACCATCTCTTTTATAGCGTCATATGAACTTATTTGTATTCTTAATTTTATCAAATGTATAACCCATCGATTGATCCTGCAGGTCAGAAAGCATTTCAGGCCGGAGTTGCTGAACAGATTGGACGAGATAGTAATCTTCGATCCGCTATCACATGATCAACTGAGGAAGGTAGCCAGGCTCCAAATGAAGGATGTCGCGCTCCGCCTCGCAGAGAGGGGCATTGCCTTGGCCGTGACAGATGCTGCCTTGGACATTGTGCTATCTGAATCCTATGATCCGGTAAGCTTAGATGCTTCCAGTGTTGCCCCTCGTGCCGTGTTCCTGTTACTAGGATCGTGAACTAACGGGAGTTCCGCGTGTTCGAGCTTGCAGGTGTATGGTGCAAGACCGATAAGGAGATGGCTGGAGAAGAAGGTCGTGACACACCTGTCCAAGATGCTTATAAAAGGGGAGATCGACGAGAACACGACTGTGTACATCGATACAGCCCGAGGGAAGAAGGAGCTGCATTACAGGGTTGAGAGGAACGGAGGGTTCGTCAATGCTGCCACCGGGCAGAAGTCGGACATCCTCATCGAGATCCCCAATGGTGCTGTCAAGAAGAAGGACCCAGTGCAGGCCGTGAAGAAAATGAAGGTCCTGCACGATGAGGAGGACGTCGATGATATGGACGAAGAGTAGTTACATGCTCCGATGATGATTGGTCGGTTCAGGAGACGGGAAATAAACGGGGGGATATTGCTGCCTGTCTTGGATGTTTGTTTTGTTGTTTGATCGAAGATGATCGTTGTGGTGATGTAATTACCGTGAAAACCTTATTGTTTATCCATCTTGGAGAGTATATCCGAAGTCTGTTCGGAGTCCCCGTTGAAGTATTTCATTTGCTAAGCGTGCCAAATTCTAGTTTATTTAGAATGAACAGTACAATATTACATAAATGTTAATCAACGTTAAACCAAATAGAAAGGGTTAAGTGTGCCAGCAGACATAACAGTTGAAACCAGAATTACTTACTTGTAATGTGATTTTGAGACCTATCGATGGTTGGACCAAACTCAAAAAGGGTAGCAATTCTTGTGATCCTAGTGTACTAACATCGACCGGGATCCACCCCCAATTCTTGTGATCCTAGTGTACTAACATCCACCGGGATCCACCCCCAGGCATTTAGGGTCAGTGTACTAACATCGACCGGGATCCACCCCCAGGCATTTAGGGTTGTACGCTACAATAACTATGGTTATTGTTCTAATAACCATAGTTAGGTCTACATACTCTGACAATCTGTAGTTAAGGAAACCCGAGAATCTATTTATATTATGCAGAGCATGCATATCATACTTATCATGTTGAGAATTTAGACAATGTTCCCCAAGTCTAGACTTGGCCAGTGAGACATAGCAGTAGGAATCACATGCTAGAACAGCTAAAATTATTTGGTTTGAACCTTGTTCAGGACTTCAATGTTTTGCAATGTACCTCGAAACATGTTGATTTGAGACAACACCCTGAAGCAGGTTGGCAGTGCTGTTTCCATGTCGGGCCACCTCTGACTCCTAGGCTCTAAATTGCCATCAACTATGTTCTACCTTCAAGCATATTCTTATGGAGGTGATTATGAAACCAATATCATCTCGCTGATATATGGAAAATTTCCAACATAATGTGGTCTAATATTCACATTTTGGAAACTTCGATATTGTTTTGGGTTCATAATTTCTCAAGTTAGTTCGATATCCTTCACCTGACAACATGCAATAACAATGTCCTTATAAGTGTTTTGTAAGAAAAGTTTGCATGTCACACATCAGTTTGATAGGATAATTAATTTATTAATATGGTTAAGTCTAAACCATTAACTCAAGAATGTTCAAACTTAAATTAATAATAATATATTTATCATATCTTTATATATCAATCTAATTTTTAATTCAATTCAATGATGATATATATACATATATGTAAAATAAGATAATAATTTTTATATTTGTTCCTTTTCTATCAATTTATATATATACACATACACACATTATATATATATATATATATATAAATATATAATCATATTTAACCATTATAGAGCATCTATATTCCAGAGTCTCACCACGTCCTTGCTTCCGCGGTTACATCGGCGAGCGAAAAAACGTAGTCGTCCGCTCCCGCACGCCACTGCATAGTCTGCTCATAGCTCCTCCCCGGGCGCCTTTGCTCTCCTTGCTTTTCCTCGAACACCTTGCGTGCATCATCGGGCGCAGCGAACAGCACCACTGCTTCGTCTCTCTCTCTCTCTCTCTCTGCACCACTGCTGCTACTGACACCGAACTCCATCCCCCTCAAGATTCCCCACGCCCTTCGGGGAAACCTTGTCCACGAGAACATCCCCTCTTGGGTCGTGGCTTTCTGCGGCCCGCGTCGAGCCACGTAAAGCCGTCTGCCATATTTATAGCACCAGGCCACCCACTGGGGACACGAGCTATAATGTAATGGCATAATTCCACGTCCCCGGTCCAGAGAAGCTGCTCGGTCTTTTGACGTACAGTGTAATTATTTTTATGGGAGGAGTCAAAACTGACGCCGTCGCTGCAGGCGTCATTCATTTCGTGGTCCAGGAAACCCTCTCGCTACGTTTCACCGTGGAGACAAAAGGCAAAGGACGAGGGAGCCGAGTGTGCGTAAGTTAAAGCAATGCACACAGTGACGGATTTTGTGAGGCTGAGGTGAGCCTGAGATGTCCAATGAACGAGAGGGGTAGACAAGGTGGAAATAAAGAAAGAGGAAAGGGCGACCGAGTAAAGCTAGAAATATGCGGCTCTCTTTCTTCTCAGGCTGAGGGCAGCTTGCAGCCGGTACTCCTTATCCCACCCTCTCCGCCACTCTCTCTCTCTCTCTATCTATCTATCTCTACTTGTTGCTTCTTCCTTGTTTGTTTCTCTCTCCGCTCCTGGTTTTGCTGCGACCTCCGCAACACCTGGTTTTCGGGCTGTGCTGCTTCGGTTGATCCACATATGTTGCGGCTTCTGTAGCATGAGGAGGAGATAAACATATGCGATGGATGGTTCCGAGGAGGCGTCAGGGTGGGCGGCGCGGTCGTCCGCTTCTGGTGTCCCGGGCGCCGCTTACCCCGCGTCCAGCAGTAGCCTCGGCCTCGTCCGCCATCGCCGGCGCACGTTGGTCAGGGAAGAGGATGAGTTCGAGGAGGAGGAGGAGGTAGAGGCGGCGCAGGAGCAGGTCAGCCGCATCCTCTCCTCCGCCGACAAGGGCGGGGGAGGGGACGCGGACGTCAGCCTCCGAGAATGGCTCGACCGGCCGGGCCGGGCAGTGGACCTCCTGGAATGCCTCCACATCTTCCGGCAGATCGCGGAGGCGGTGGGCTCGGCGCACGGGCAGGGCGTCGTCGTCGCCAACGTGCGTCCCTCCTGCTTCGTCATGTCGCCCCTCAACAGCGTCTCCTTCATCGAGTCCGCTTCTTGTTCCACCTCCGGCTCCGTCTCCGCCTCCTCCTCCGATGACGACGATGCCGCCGGCGGGTCGGGCCCCGGCCCTCCGGAGAGGAACAGGTCCTTCTATGGCCCTTCCTCCTCCACCCATCTCAAAGATCGCATGGAGGAGGACGGCGCCGATGAGAAGAAGACCTTCCCGCTGAAGCGGATCTTGCTCATGGAGTGGAGCTGGTACACCAGCCCGGAGGAGGCCGACGGCGTGGGTCGGGGCACATTCGCTGCCGACGTCTACCGCTTGGGCGTTCTTCTGTTCGAGGTCGATGCTCCATGGATCTGCGAGATCAATATCCTCTTGCTATATGACTCCTGTTGTTTGATCCGCTGACGTCGAGGTGGGCCTTCCTTTGTTCGCAGTTGTTCTGCACCTTCGATTCGCTGGAGGAGAAGCTCACCACCATGGCCGACCTCCGGCATCGCGTCCTTCCGCCGCAGCTGCTGCTCAAGTGGCCAAAGGAAGCTTCCTTCTGCCTCTGGCTGTTGCACCCTCAGCCAGATACCCGGCCCAAGATCAGGTCCGTTATCTCTCCTTCTTGATCCAGGTGTGACCACATCTCTCATGGTGAACGAGTTCATCACAGTCCACATACTTTTTCGCTCATTTAGCGTTTGAAGCTTGAACATGCTCCCAACTTAATCAAACTCAACTCAGCTGAAGCTTTTCATCCAAATGTTACTCGTTGCAACTATGTGCATTGTGATCCATGCTCATATGCTTGCAAATTAGTTTTTGATGGCCATTGGAGTGACAAAAAACATTGCAATTTGTGTGGCATCTGCCAGTGCGGTGCTGCGCAGTGAGTTCCTCAATCGACCAACAAGCAAGTTGGAAGAGCGGGTAGCAGCGATCAAGTTAACAGAGGAGATGGAAGATGAGGAACTACTACTTGAGTTTCTTCTGCACCTGAAGCAAAGGAAGCAAGAAGTCGCGGATAGGTTGCGTGATTCCATTTGTTTCATCTCTGCGGACGTACAAGAAGTTCAAGATCAGCGCTCGATCCTTCTGCAGAATTCATACCCCGAATTGGACAGAGGCGGGCGTTCAGCCACATCAACGTTGGATCATCCTGTAGCGGATGTGGACTCATCCTGCTTTGCCTCGAGGAAACGCTTCAGATCAGAGTTCAACAACGGAGTGGATGAAGAGGAGCTCGACCATCTCATGACTGAGGCACCGAGATCAGGAACAGAGCTGCAGATTCAGGTCAGCATCGCGTCGAAGAGCTCCAGATTGATGAAGAACTTCAAGAAGCTGGAGGCAGCCTACTTTTCCACGAGACGCAGGGGATCGAGATCGACACGCGGACCAGAGAGCAAACACTTGCAGGGCACAAGCAGCGGCACGGGATCAGCCGTCCGGACGGAGCGGAGCTCCGTCGATGACGTGGTGCTCAAGGAAGGACGTGGTGGTGGGAGAAGAAACGAGTGGATAAACCCCTTCCTCGAGGGCCTGTGCAAGTACCTCTCCTTCAGCAGATTGAAGGTGAAAGCTGACCTGAAACAAGGTGATCTGCTGAACTCCATGAACCTGGTGTGCTCCATGGACTTCGACCGCGACAACGAGTTCTTTGCCACCGCCGGCTTCAACAAGAAGATCAAAGTCTTCGAATGCGACATGATTCTCAACGAGGACCGCGGCATCCATTACCCCGTCGTCGAGATGTCCAACCGATCAAAGCTCAGCTGCATCTGCTGGAACGGCTACATCAAGAGTCAGATCGCTTCAAGCGACTTCGAAGGTGTCGTGCAGGTAGCCACCAAGAAATCTATCCATCGATCTCCATTACAAATCTCATCGCTCCCAACGCATACAGGTGTGGGATGTGACGAGGAGCCAAAGCCTGGCGGAGATGAGGGAGCACGAGAAGCGGGTGTGGTCGGTGGACTTCTCCCTCGCGGACCCAACCAGACTGGCCAGTGGAGGCGACGATGGTACCGTGAAGCTGTGGAGCATCAATAAGGCAATTCTATTCTTGCACTTGCTGTATGTCTGCTTTTGAACTATGTATGCCACACAGTGAATTCAAGGTGACGAGGAAACTGCGATGCATTGTGGTTGAATTGCTGTGATGTTGCAGGCCGGAAGCGTCGGCACCATCAGAACCAAGGCGAACGTGTGCTCCATTCAGTTCCAGCCGGAGTCGGCGCACTCGCTGGCGGTGGGCTCAGCGGATCACAAGGTCTACTGCTTCGATCTCCGGAACTTGAGAATGCCTTTTTGCACATTAGCCGGCCACACCAAGACTGTGAGCTACGTGAAGTACCTCGATTCGTCGCACGTCGTCTCCGCCTCGACCGATAACTCCCTCAAGCTCTGGAATTTGCCGGCGAGCACATCAGGAGTGCTCGAAGCCCCTCTTCAGACATTCGCAGGACATACCAACAATAAGGTAAGCTGACAACCTGACAAGAAAGATCAGCACTGCTATACTTTAGGTGGATGCATGAAAATTCACAGGAAACATCACACTGCTGCTATATGATCACATTCTTTGAAGTCCTATGAGACTGCGACTACTTTTTCTTTTATTACATTAATCAGTGTTGAAACCCATTTCTCATGTCCAGAGTTTTTCCCTTTCTCATGTTGCAGAACTTTGTTGGCCTATCAGTTTCTGATGGATACATTGCTACAGGCTCAGAAACAAATGAGGTATGCATATCTGGTGCTTCGACTTCATCCATCCTTCTCATATATACCATTCATATGCTAGTTGTTGGTGTCTTCACTTCGTGTGTCCTGAGGGTCAATATGGTTTTTGGTCTGGTCTCGATCGTGTGAGGGCGTCCATATGGGTATCCGAGATGGGGGTGGAAGGGCAAGGTCGGGTCAGAGCTGGCATCTTCGGGGCTGACCTAAGGTGGGACTTAGATTCTTGCTTCAGCATTGCTTTCCTACACAATAAGTCAATGTCAGAAGGAGGATTCCTGACTCGATCCATCCAAAGCTTAAGTTAGCTAGTGCTGGATCCGAGGGCATTTTTTCGTGTCCAAGGTCTGATCCTCTGGCGCTGACCAATGGATCAATATTTATACATGTTGTAGAGAGTCGACCATACTTAAGTTGTTAATAGCCGTCGATGCTCCCAACGGTCGTACGTATTCTCGAAGCAATGCGCAACGCTGTCTTGCATGACCTCGGGCGACGTGCGCACGATCGCACGTCATCACGGGGATGCTGCTTCCCTTCAAGTACGTACTCGTGCATGTGCCTCCTCGGTATCGAGGCGCAACTCCCGACTCCGAGGTGCCATGTCGGCTTCGAGATGCAACACCGACCGTTGTCGTGTAGATAATACTAGAATATTCCCTATCATTCTCTCCCCTCCCCCCCTCACAGAGGTATGCCCCAAGTTCCTCATAAGAAGCTCAGGATACATCTTCTGTGTTGTGGGTGATCAAGGTCTTTGCTATTCGGTTGGGTCCGCTGTGCCTTCAGGTGCAGGAGATTTGCCATGGTAAGCCCTTTTCAGGTCACGTGGTTCATCTTCATTTCCTTGGCTTACTGTAGGAGGTTGTCTGTTATCATATCCTGGATTTTTTTTTCAGTATCACATCTTTCCATATATTTAGAGCTTAGTAGATAAACATTACTTTATTCATAATTTATAAACATTCATTATAATTTATTTATTCATCAAATCACAAGTTGAAAAGTAGACATAGTGATATTAACTCGAAGAATTATCCAAGTAGCTCTACCTAACGGTAGAGAAAGGTCCGCTCTCCACTGGAATCCAATTTAGTGCTAGTGGGAGGCTGCTTTGAAAATTAAAAGCAGATAAAATTTAGTAATGCTAAGCAGGAACCCCAAAAGTCAACTCAAAATGAATACATAATCAAAAATCAATCATCTAATTGGCCTATATCAAAAATCCAAAGGAGCACTCCCCCAACAACAGATGAAGAGGTTTTATCCTATGGGATGAGTTTATGTTCTCCCAACAACGGATGGAGGCAAACTCATATCGCACTCTCAATAGTGGATGAAGTGATGTCCCTCACCTGCCAAAGTGGGGATATGTTCCTCCCAATAACGGATGAAGGAACCGTCCAACTGTCACGTTTGACAGTCCGCTAATTTTCGAAGGGAATTGCCCTACCTACCCTCAACAAGGTAATAACATTATCTCATACTGGACTTGTCTATTTCAGGATGAAATAATACATTAAAAATATCTCTTTTAAACATCATTCATATCAAATACTACCAATTAGCCCTCAATTGACTTGAACCATAGTTCAATCGATCATATTAAACTCGATTTAACTAGACCTAGTTGAACCGATCTCTAATCCTCATTTAACTGGTCTGGAACTACCCTAGGCTAGTATAATTTAGACTAGATTAGGTTTAAATTAGATAAAACTAACTTGAATAAGTCAATCAATTCAGAATCACCATGAATTGATCTAGACTAATCAAGTATGGTTTAGTTCAACCAATGTTTGAGCTCAAATCCAACACAACAGGGTAATAACATTATCTCATACTGGTCATGTCTATGTCAGGATGAAATAATACATTAAAAAGATCTCTTTTAAATATCATTCATGTCAAATACTACCGATTAACCCTCAATTGACTTGAACCATAGTTCAATCGATCATATTAAACTCGATTTAACTAGACCGAATTGAATCGATCTCTAATTCTCATTTAGCTGGTCTAGAACCACCATAGATTAATATAATTTAGACTAGATTAGGTTTAAATTAGGTAAAACTAACTTGAATAAGTCAATCAATTTGGAATCACCTTGAATCGATATAGACTAATCAAGTCTGGTTTAGTTCAACCAATGTTTAAGCTCAAATCTAATAATTACATAATATTGGACCAGGTTGGATCTACAAGTCATATGCATTACACATAACTATGCATGCATCACACCAGGCTGGGCCAACCTTGGTCCATGGACTGGTCATATGCGTCGCACATGACTACATTGGGCTAGGCTGGGTTGGGCTAGGTTAGCCTACAGGCTAGGGCATAACCCGCGAGTTGGGCTTAGCCAACGGGTTGGACTTAGTTTGCTGATTGGGCTTAGCTAGTGGGTTGTGGCCTGACCTATGGGTTGGGCCTAGCTTGTAGGCTGTTTTAAACCTATTTCTATCCAATTTCATCAACAACATATATTCACTAATAATAATACATTAAAACATAACAACAGATTAAAGAATAAGATTGAAAAATAAACTTCAAGAAATAATATTCTTAATTCAATAAGAATTAGAAATCATTCTTTAATATGACATGAATAATTTCAACATGATCTAATTAAATAATAAAATTTTAAATCTTAAAAGGGATAAAAAAATTTTAAACAATATATTATAATCTAATAATAAAAATTTTAACATTTAAAGGATTAAGAAATATATTTTTTGAACTACTCATAATATATTTTAATTCAGATAAGATTAAAAGATAATATGCAATACGAGAAAATAACATTCTTAATCAAAATATAAAAAATCAGATATCAATTATTCAATACATAAAATATGTATAATTTCAGTATGTCTAAATCTAAAATAAAAATCTTTAAAGAGGATTAAAGAATCCTTTAAAAACTTCATCTAATATATTTTTAATTTAATAATAAATATTTTAATATTAAAAGGATTGATAAATGTTTTTAAACTATAAAAATTTTAATATTTAAGAAACTGAAATAAAAACTTTTATTTTCAAGAAAGGTAGGGAAACCTTAAATAGGAGGAGAGGAACCTCCATTCAAAGAAGTTTTCCTTAATTTTTAGATTTATTTAATATACTAATAAAATTGATATCATATTTAGAATTTTTAATAATCATTTTCTAATTCGCAATGACAAACAAGGAAATAAGATTAATATTTCTTAAATTAGGAAGGCAAGTAAGAAAATAAAAGTTGATTCCTAAATTAAATATTTAATTTGATTACATATGTTCTTCGTAATGAATCTTCTGGCTATGGTAGGCCCTCATTCTAGTGCCAATTTGATAAGGAATAATTTGGTTAGTCGATTATTAGTGTGGCCCATAGGTTTATGAAGAATTATCCACTTTAGGCGATGGGCGTACCTGCACGATTTAGGGTAAGAGAGACCCGACGAACTTATGAGCTATTGGTTCCCATACTCAACCAATGTGGAACTAAATGACCTTATAAATGCTCCCCCCCAAGCTAAGAGCTCATAGTCGAGGTGCACAACTCGGGAGCGATTTTGCTCGACCGAGGTGCAGGCCTCGGGCCCTCCTTCTAGCGTAAAAAATGTTCGTGTCTTCACGCTGTGTCCTGAGGGTCAATACGGCTTGGTCCGGTCTTGATCGTAGGTCTCCACGTGGGTGTCCGAGATTGGGGTGGAAGGGTGAGGTCGGGTCGAAGTTGGTGTCTCCGGGGCCGACTCGAGGTGGGACTTGGATTCCTACTTCAGTGTCGCCTTCCGAAGCTTAAGTTAGTTAGAGGTGGATCTGAGGGTGTTTTTTTGTGTCCGAGGTTCGATCCTTTAACGCTAACCGGGGGTTGATATTTATACATGTTGTAGAGAGTCAGTCATACTCAGGTTGTTAAGGGTCGTCAATGATTCAGGAGGTTGGTACGTATTCTTCGGGTGGCACGGGTGGACCTATATTATTCCTCGTCGTGCTATCACGGACTTAGCTGGAATTACCTAAGTCGTGAAGCACCCTTGCGGTAAAGTTATGAACTTAGCTAAAGTTGCTTAAGTCGTGAGACACTCTTGCACCAACTCCTCGGACTTAGCTGGGATTGCCTAAGTCATGAGGTGCCCTTATGACATATGTGTTCGCAAATGTTTAGCCTAGTTGCAACCTCGTATAGGTCTTGAAGGACCTGTAAAACAAAAAGTTGATTAGATTGAAAACGAGCGACGGACAAGTCCCAACGTCTCGTGAAGAGGGAAGCTTTAAAAGTAATTTAGCAAGCACCTTGAGTGCAAGAGAGAAAAGAGAGGAAGGAGAAAATAAGGATTTTACAAGATAGAATGAATAATTGTAAGTCTATAAATAGTTGCTCACCGGGTGCCGGGCGCGAAGGTAAGTTTTCGTCAAGTTAACGTACGAACTTGTGAAGATTTTTCAATACCCGATAATATACTGAAGCCCCATCTAGCCCTATGCCACTCGAGGGGTTCCAGGGTACTGAGATGGCTAACGTTTTAGTGTACTGCTGCGGCTTGCAGAAAACAAGCCGTGGCACGCGAAAACGGAGTCATTTTAGGGCATTTCGCACTACAATGTTGCAACCTATTCGAACATGTATTTTTACAAACAAAAACACACAAAATCAAGGTAATACAGGCTGCCATGTCTTTGTACAAGCATGCAAAAGCGACGAACAGTTCGTTGAATGAAGTTGTTGCGAGTGCACGATAACCGTTCGTGACATTCTCCCCCACTTAAACTGTCGACGCTCTCATCGACGCTTGTTAGTAATTGTTGATGATTGCTTCTTCATATTGTAGGGCATTTTTAGGCTCCCAACTAGCTTCGATTCGGGGAAGCTTTCGCTACTTTACCAAGTACTCGGTCTGCTCAGCTCCATTGGGTAGCTTTATCTTGCAATCCGCTAAAATGGTTTCAACTCGCTTTTCGTATGAGGCTCTGGTAGGGGGTAGTTGAGTTGGAATACTTAGGGAAACATCTTGCGAATCTGAGTGGTAGGCTTTTAAGTTGCTAACATGAAAAATATTGTGAATTTTGAGCTATGCCGGCAGCTGCAACTTGTAGGAGACGTTGCCCACCCTACTGATAATTAGGAAGGGTCCTTCATACTTACATACCAATCCTTTGTATACTTTATTCCTAAAGAATTGGAGTGATGTTGGTTGAAGCTTTACCAACACCAAATCATCGACTTTGAATACCTACGGTCGCCTTCCTAAGTCTGCCCACTTCTTCATTTTTTTTGTCGCCTTCTCCAAGTAAGCTCGTGCAATATCTACATTTCAGTGTCATTCTTTTATAAAGTGATATACCGACGGACTACTCATAGTAAATCCAATAGCTAAGGTGAGATGAGTTGACGGTTGTTGTCTTGTGATGATCTTGAAGGGGCTCTTGTTGGACGCAAAGCTCCACTGCAAGTTGTAGGAGAATTGGGCTATGTCCAACAGCTTCACCCAATCTCATTGGTTGGCACTCATGTAGTGCCGAGGATATTACTCAAGGAGCGAGTTTATCCTTTCAATTTGGCCATCCGTCTAGGGGTGGAGGCTTGTGGAGAAGTATAACTTAGACCTCAACAATTTATATAGCTCGATCCAGAATCGTCCCAGGAACCGAGCATCTCAATCAGTGATGATATTGTGCGGGACTCCCCAATACTTCACCATATTCTTCATCATCAACTTGGCTGCCTCCTCTGCTGAATAGTGTAGGGGTGCAGTAATGAAAGTTGCATGCTTTGAAAATCGATCGACCACCACGAGTATCGATCCGAGTACCCATACTGCTGACAAGCTTGATATGAAATCCAAGGAAATGCTCTCCCACGGCCTTTCTGGTATGGGCAATAGCTCTAAAATTCCCACTGGTTTCCGTTGCTCTACCTTATCTTGTTGGCAAGTGAGGCATGTTTGAACATATTCTTCCACATCAGTCTTCATCTTCGGCTAGTAGAAGACCCTTTCCACGAGCCCAAAGTGAATCGTGACACTCTATTAATAGTTCATGCCACAAATTGTCCACCCGAGATATATAAACTTTATTCCCTTTTGTGTAAACGGTCCCTCATGGACCCAAAATCGTCGTGCCTTACCTTCTTTGATGAGTTGCATCAGAGTTACTGCTTAGGGATCATTGTACAGTCCATCCCTGATCCTGGAAAGGAAGTTAGAGTACAACTGACTTGCTTGGCCTATGCCCTCCAACTGTATGGCATTACTCGCTCCACTTTTCAGCTTAATGCATCGGTCACAACATTTACTTTTTCGGACTTGTACTTCATTACCATATCAAACTCAACTAAGAAGTCCTGCCATCGTGCTTGCTTTATGGAGAGTTTTTTTTAGTTTAAAAATAGCTCAAAGCGATGTTGTGTGTCCTCAACACAAATCACGATCCAAGAAGGTAGTGCCGCCAAACTCGTTGATAGTGGACAACCGTTGTCATCCCCTTCTCGTGCACCGGATACTATCGATCGGTCTCATTGAGCTTGCGGCTCTCGTAGGCCACTGGGTGATCCTCCTGCATGAGTACTCCTCTAATAGCGAAGTCTGAAGCATCTATATGGACTTCAAAGAGCTCCCCATAGTCCGACAATTTGAGTATTAGTTCTTCCAACATAGCAACCTTTAGATCTTGGAATGCAACTTCACATTTATCAGAACACCTCCAAGGCTGCTCCTTCAGCAACTTCGTCAGTGGAGTTGCATGCTTCGAATACCCCGCTATGAAGCACCGATAGTAGTTGATGAAACCAAGGATCTCAGCTCTGACACCTTCTTTGGAGTTTTCCATTCCGTAACAGCTTGCACCTTTGATTTATCCATCTGAATGGAGCCATCACTGATTCGATACCCCAAGAATAAGATCTTCGTTTGAGCAAAATAACACTTCTCCATTTTCACAAACAAAGTGTTCTCCTTGAGAACCTTGAAAATTGTCTGAAGGTACTCGACATGCTCCTCGAGTGTTTGGCTGTAGACGACAATATCGTCCAAGTAGACGCCCATAAACTTATCCAAATACTCTTTGAATAGTTGGTTCATAAGAGTGCAGAACGTAGCCGAAGCGTTGGTTAAGCCGAAAGGCATCACCAAGAACTCAAACACTCCATATCTGGTTATATAGGTAGTCTTCGCTTCGTCACCTTCAGCAATGCGCACTTGTCAGTACCCTGACCAGAGGTCAAGTTTGGAGAAATACTTGGCTTTGCCCAATTGATCGAACAAGTCCGCGATGAGCGGGATGGGATACTTGTTCTTCATCGTCACTTTGTTTAGGGTTCGATAATCGACGCATAGTCAAAGGCTCCCATATTGTTTCTTTTGGAAAAGAACTAGAACTCCAAATGGTGCTTTGGAGCTATGGACGAGACCACCACTTAGCAGTTCATCTAACTACTTTCTGAGCTCTGCCAGCTCTGGAGGGGACATGCGGTAGGGTGATATCTCTGAAGGCTTCACTCCTGGCTCCAGCTCGATATGATGATCCACGCCTCTGCGTGGTGGCAGAGTTTTCGGCAACTCGGGTGGCATAACGTCTGTGAACTCTTTCAGAACGTTCACCACCACAACAGGTTTATGAATAGCCTCCTCGTCGAGTGGCTCTAGCTTCACACTAGCCACGAAAGTTAATTCACCTTTTTGTACCCCTTTCTTCAGTTGTAATACCGATATATGTTGGAGGTTCCTGGTTCCTCTCCGAGAGACGAGAACCATATAAGGGTCGTCACCTCCCATCATATATAGAGAGTTTTGGAACGATATTGGCACCAACTTCGTCGCGTGTATAAACTCCATTCCAAGAATAACTTGGAAGTCGTCCAATGGCACCGTCATCATGTTCGTGCTCTTGCTCCATGTTCCAATCTTGATGGGGACTTCCTTTGCCAACCCGGAGATCGGCTTAGCCTCCGAGTTCACCGCCTTCATCCGACTTGGGTTCTTCTCCAAGATCAGCCCAAGTCATTTTGCTTTTCGATCGACAATAAAGTTATGGGTAGCGCCCGTGTCTACCATTGTATAGGTTGTTTAGCCATTGAGCTTAATGCCCATGTACATCAGCTCGCTACTCCCCGCTTTCAATAACTTTGCCTTTATGTTCTCCCCCACTTGACCCCGCAATGCATTCAACAAGCACATTGTTCCCATTCGAAGACCTTGCAACTCCTCATCATCGCTATTGGATTCTGAACTGCTTAAAATGAGGGCGACGACCTTGGCCTTGTCTGATTTGGGGGGGTGGATTAAAGCTATTAAAACATTGAGTGCTTGTTTCTGTGGGCACTCCCTCACCATGTGCAGCCCTCCGCACAAGAAGCATCCGCCAGGTTTTGGGGCTTTGCCTTTTGAGCTTAGCCCTTTGTGGAAACTCTTCTTCCTTTGTTCACCCCCGGGCTCCTTCCCTCGAGAATATTTTGAAGGGAGATTTCCTGAAGATTGTTTCCTTTTCCCCGAGTACTCTGAGGAAACAAAGTCGGTGAGCCTTTTTACGGTCGCAATTGCCCCGATCACATCGGTGACATTCTTTCGATGTAATTCTTGTTGAGCCCATGGATTTAGGCCATTGAGGAAGCTGAACAACTTATCCTTCTTGGACATGTCTTGTATGTCCAGTATTAGCACAGAAAATTACTTCATGTAGTCTCGGATGGAAGTACTTTGGCGGAGTTGTCTCAACTTCCTCCTTGCGACGAACTCTATGTTCTTAGGTAGGAACTGAGTTCTCAACTCCCGCTTTAAGTCCTTCCATGTATCTACTTGACACCGACCTTGTTAGATCTCCTCCCAACGGGTTCACCACTAAAGTTTTGCATCGTCGTTCAGATACATGGTTGCTATTGAAACTTTAGTATCTTCAGAATTAGGCCTTATAGCTCGAAAGTACTGTTTCATATCAAACAAGAAATTCTCGAGCTCTTTTGCATCCCTAGCACCTCATCATGTTCGCTACCACTGTCCTCCAACACGGCTCTACCAACATGAGAGCGAGTTTGCACTTGCAGCCCAACTACGGCTGCTTGGGGCAATGGCCCGACTTGCCCCGCCTTGCTGGATTCACCATGATGCTTGGCCATGGCGAGATTGCGAAGTTTCTTCACTGTTTGCTCGAATTGCTTGCCTGCTCTAATACTACAATGTCATGAACTTAGTTGGAATTGCCTAAGTCATGAGGCACCCTTGCAACAAAGTCACGAACTTAGCTAAAGTTGCCTAAGTCGTGAAGCACCCTTGCACCAACTCTTCAGACTTAGCCGAGATTGCCTAAGTCATGAGGCGCCCTTGCGACATATGCGTCCGCAAAGATTCGACCTACTTACAACCTTGTACAGGTCCCGAAGGACCTACAAAATAGAAAGTTGGTTAGATTGAAAACAAGCGACGAATAAGTTCCGACGTCTCGCGAAGAGGGAAACTTTATAAGCAATTCATCAAGCACCTTGAGTGCAAGAGAGAAAAGAGAGGAAGGAGAAAACAAGGACTTTAGAAGGTAGAACGAACAGTTACATGTCCACAAACAATTGCTTACTAGGTGCCGGGCGCAAAGGCAAGTTCCCGTCAAGTTAACATGCAAACTTGTGAAGATTTTTCAACGCCCGATAATATACCGAAGCCCCATCCAGCCCTGTGCCACCCAGGGGGTTCCAGGGTACTGAGATGGTTGATGTTTTGGTGTGCTACTATGGCTTGAAGAAAACAAGTTGTGGCAGGCGAAAACGGAGCCATTTTGGGGCATTTCAGCCTGGCGCGACGAGTAGTCGCACTGCAGTGTTGCAACCTGTTCGAACATGCATTTTTACAAGTAAAAACACACAAAACCAAGTCAAAATAGACTGTCATGTCTTCGTACAAGCATGCAAAAGCGACGAACGGTTCGTTGAACGAAGTTGTTGCGAGTGCGTGATGACCGTTCGTGATAGTGCGGTACTGTCTTGTATAACTTCGGGCCTCACGGGCACGGTCGCACGTCGCTGTGGGAATGCTGTGTTCCTTCAAGTCCATGCCCACGCGTGTGCATCCTCGGTACCGAGGCGCGACTATCGACTCCGAGGTGCCACGTTGGCTTCGAGATGCCACATCGACTCTGAAGTGGTTATCGACTATTGTCGCGTAGGCGATACCAAAATATTCTCTATCACTACTGATTAGTAACTGATATGGTTTATTACTACTACCAAAACACAACAGCTTCAAGTCTTCTTCCTTTTTTGTTTCTTTTAATAGAACATCGAAAATTACTAATTCTATGACAAGATGAACTGTAAGCTAATAAACCCTGATTAAGAGCCAATTTACAGCAGAGTCTTCTGATTATATGAGAGATCCTATTTGCTGGAGTCTCATCATGCTTGGCATATCTTGCAACAATGTATTTGTCCATGCACCTCATTATCCTTCTGAAGCCAGCTGATAACTACAGAACAATCTCCCTCCAACCAAATGAACTGCTGCCCTTAGCCTTCCCAGCCACCAAATTGACAGATTTTGCTGAAGACAATTATGACCTTTCACAAAACAATCTCTATGCTCTTATGCTGCAACCTGGACTCTGATCCATGGCACCATCATACTTAGTTTTACAGTACAGAAAAAGGAGTCTCTTTAAAGAAGATCTCTCTGTCAAACCTCTGCAAAATCAACAACAGTTTATCTGTTAGCAGAGGTGTTTTCTTTTTCAGCACAGTATATTGCCATATTATCAACTTGAGATATTATCATACTATATTGTTAAAGAAACAAGAGTGATCAAGCTGGACCAGATCAAACTTAGACAGAGATGATAAAGAAATTAAAGATGCTTCTTTTAGCATCTTGTTGAGATTTCACTTGTCATATTCAAGGACTTTTGGAGTCATCTTCCGATTGAACTGACAATATAGAATCCTTATGCTGAAGGAAGCCCTTAACCATTATTTTCTTTTCATTGTCATCTTCATAAGAAGTTAGTAGATGTAAGAGTCTGTTTCTGTATCATAATTTTCTGAACTGGAAACCTTTGAAATGTTACCTGCAACTCACAACTGTTGTCCTCGTCAACTGGTTCAGGTGTTCATCTACCACAAAGCTTTTTCCATGCCGGTGTTGTCCTACAAATTCAGCACCACAGACCCCATATCAGGTCAGGAGAACGACGACGCTTCCCAGTTCGTCTCTTGTGTTTGCTGGCGAGGCCAGTCATCCACCTTGCTGGCTGCAAACTCAAGTGGTAACATCAAGTTCTTGGAGATGGTGTAGCTGCCAATTCGGAAGCTAGAGGTGATGAGTTATGGGGTCACAACATGGAGGTTCATAATCTGAACTCTACGCATCAGCTCACAGTTACGGTTGTGGCGAATTTGCCAGAGGTCGGTGGGTGTGTGATCGATCGATCATAGGAGAAGATGTTAGCATCTGTATCATAGCAAACGATTAGGAAAGAAGACTGAGAGGGAATTGTTTTGTGTACATCATTCATATATAATCAATCAAATCAATTGAGCTCTTTTTAATTTTTTCCATCCTGATTTCAGCTTGATTTAAAGTGATCTCATTTCAAATCAACTTCACTTCCCTTGTGATTTCAGTTTGAAGTCTAAAATGACACTACAAGAAGAATAGAACAGCATAAGATTATGGAAACCACAGGTAAAGAAACATGATCAGCAAAGAAGAACAAGAGAAACAGAAATAAAGCTAAAACAATGAATCAATATGCTTATAAATTCTATTGTTTAGCTTTACCTCTTCATATAACTTGCAAGTGTCTCATCGATCATAGTAGTATTAACAATTTTAGTAAGTTATATATACACATCTTTTGAGGAGATGAGGCTTATTACTTGGGATTACGTCAGATATCTTAAGGAATATGGTCTACGAATAGTAGATCCGCATCCGCATCCGCATCCGCATTGACAAGAGAGAATCGGACGGTTCCTGTAACCGTTTCAACGCTTCCCGCATAAGTTTCTGTGCGTTGAAGGGAAAAGATAAGGAGGGCTCGTCACATCGCCCCCCCCCCAGAGCAGACGCATCGAGATCGCGAGGATGTGTTCTCTGGAGAAGCGTGGCCGCGTCTATGTCCTCAGCCTCACCGGCGACAACGAGCACCGCCTCAACACCGATCTCATCGCGGCGCTCCGATCCGCCCTCGCCAAGGTCCGCGCCGAATACGCCGCCGCACCTAACGGCTCCGCCCTCGTCACCGCCGCCGAGGGCCGGTTCTTCTCCAACGGCTTCGACCTCGCTTGGGCCAACGCCGCCGGATCCCGCTCCGCCTCCCGCCAGCGCCTTTCGTCCCTCGTCGCCCTCTTCAGGCCCGTGGTCGCGGACCTCATGTCCCTCCCGATGCCCACCATCTCCGCCGTCAACGGCCACGCCGCCGCCGCCGGGTTCATGCTCGCCATCAGCCACGACTACACGGTGATGAGGGGGGATCGGGGGTTCTTGTACATGAGCGAGCTCGACATCGGCTTGCCCTTCCCGCCGTACTTCATGTCGCTGATGCGGGCGAAGATCACCGATCCGAGGACCCTGAGGGACGTGACGCTCCGGGCGGCGAAGATCACGGGAGCGGAAGCGACGGCGGGGGGAATCGTGGACTCGGTCCACGCCGGCGCCGACGAGGCGTTGCAGGCAGCGATGAGGATGGGGGAGGAGCTGGCGGCGCGGAACTGGGACGGTGGGGTGTACGCGTCGATCCGGATGGCGGCGTTCCCGGATCTCTGCAGGGCGGTGGGATTGGCAGCGGAGGACGCGGAGCAGAAGGAGAAGACCATCGCCGCCAAGCTCTGAAGTCGGATCTCCACAACAAGGTACTTGTCACGTTAATACTGGTGATATTTACTGTATCGTTTTATGAGCAAAGCATTTGATTACCGTAAGCTAAAAACCAAAGCAGCAAATTAGACCGGAATGCGTGAGAATAAAATCAGCATGTATGATACAATTTCAAGTAAGCTATTATTAGACACAATAGAGAATCAAATCAGGAGAAGGAGATCTTAAAGTGAAAATTAAATATAATAAGAGAACCTCTTTAGTAAAAATTCAATAATATTGTTTGTTCAATAAACACATTGACTTCGATCGATTTGTCTTATCATCGCGTTTCTGTTACAAATCGGTTACCCTATTCTTCTGTTGCTTGTTGGACGTGCTTCACGCTAAAGCGAACCAACAATATATGGTTCATCACTCGATTTTTGTCTCATGGGACAACCTTGTTAGGTCAGTTTCATTGATCGACAGGTTGCCCTGCGAGCAAATTTGGCCACATATGGGGTGTGTTATATGTTCAATTACAAGCAAAACGGCCCTTCAATTTGAATCGAGATATGTTTCATCACTCCATTTATGTCTGATGGAAACAATCCTGTGTCTTTTAGATCAATTTAATTGATCGACGGGTTGACCTTAGAGCAAATTTTGCCTCATGGTGTGTGTTATATGTTCAACGAAAAGCAAAAGGGCCCTTCCGTATGAGTCCCATATCAGCCAACATTAACTTGTGTTATTGCATGCACAACTAGAGATGAGAGCGAGACGGGTACCCGTGCTCGGCACCTGAAGCGGAGCATATATCCAACCCAACTAAATGTTTGGTTATAAAAGGCAAAAAAATTCTAACACATTATTATTCTGTGACGATGGAAAAATCGAACAAGATACTGACAGTGATGTTGATAATAGTATGTCATTCTTTATATGGGACTGAATCAGGACATAACGAGATTGCTTGTGAACATCTAACATGTTGACGTCCCTGCAAATATATTTTTTTATTATGATATTAGTTTTCAGAAATCTATCGTTTTAAAAGTTTCGAAATAATTTATTTACCTTTGTAAATTTTAAAATAGTGTATATGGGGTAAATTTCAAAAAAAAAATCTCAACCTTTTTACTTTTCCTCACCTAATGTCCTATTTTTTATTTATTCTAACAGAATTTTTCTTATTTTCTAAAAGACGATATTACTTTGACCTCTGCTCCATCGTCCCGTTGTGATTGCCTCTGCTCTTCGTCGTTGCCTACCACCTTTGCCACGTTGTATTGTGGATTGCCTCCACGCCATAAGGCCCTCATTGCCTTGCCCCACTCTGAGGCTCTATCGTCGTCGTATGCTCCCTTTGCCTCTTTGTGTGGTCACCTTCTCTGTTCAGGCCCCTTCGCATAAAGCCATCTCTTCGACCCTGTGAAGCCTCTTTCCTCGGTGTTGGCTACTCCCCTTGTTGTAACCCCTTCGTCGGTCTTGATTAGATCTACCAACATAGTGTCGAACCACTATATCATCGAGTCGAAACATCGTTGGTCAAGTTGGCCACGACATTGACTAGGGACCCAAGGGCATCTATCATCTAAACAAGGGTGAAGGTCAGGAGGAAGTATATATATATATATATATATATATATATATATCGTTTCTTTCCAAGACAAAAATGTTGCCTTTATCATCCCTTCCTATCCGCATTGACTCATCCACATATCTAAGAAATGCTAAGGTTCAAAATTTACATCAGATTTAATTCTTTTGGAAGAATGAATATATATATATATATATATATATATATAAAGGATAATTGTAAAATTCACTCGTTAAGCAAGCCTTGACATTTAACATATTTAAATTGTCATGAATTGAATTCATAATATCATATGGTAATGGAGAGAATTGCACTAATTATTGGGGCCAATTGGAGAAGATCCTAGCTCCCATCTAATGTCGTCATTGTCCTCTAGAGGGACTAACTTCATATTATCCCCTATAGTTAATTACTTTTAGCATTTTGTTCTCTACACTTTAAAAGTTACATTGTATCCCTATAATTATGAAAGTGAAATATCTAGATCCATTTACGTCAGTTTTACCGACGGAAACATAAAAATAAAGGGAAAAAATAATCTTAATGTTCGATGGTGGACGACGTTAGTAGTTGCAGACATCAACACCACTGGTGACGACACCAACGCATGTGCCTGATTGCCCCCGACGATGATATGGTCTACCCTCACCGTGACACCATCTATCTCCACGAGGAACATGCCACTAACCTCATTACCACCCACTTTGTATCGCTCTGCATCTGCATCGATATTGACACAATTGTCGAGCATCAACTACATTGGTGTCGACGCATATGGTGGTGATCGTTGCAGCGTCTACAACAAAGATGGTGGCTGCCTTATCGCTGACCTGTTAGGCGAATCCCAACCAAGATCCAAAGCTATGGTCATCGGAGTTCTTGTCGTTCCCCTCATTGTCACATCAGTTGCTAAGTAGTGCCACTCTATATCTACGCTAATCTCGATGCAGAGACAAAGCGATGAAATGACCGCTTGGTAAGAGGTGGTGCCGAAACTAACAAGACAGCGGGGGAGCGGCAGGAGCTCCGACAATCCCAACTTGAGGTCAAGACTAGGATCTACCTAATGGGTCAACAACGAGGCGACAACTATCTTCGCTGTAGATGCCGCGGCAGCCACCACGATTTACGTCAACACCGATGCAGTTATTGCTCGACAACTATGTCAGCATCAATGCTGATGTAGAGCAGCACACGGTAGGAGGTGATGAGGTCGGCAACATGCACATCGTGAAGGCAAGTGGCGTCGTGGTGAGAGCGGACCTTATCGTCGTCAGAGACGGCCAAGCAACTGAATCGACATCGATGCTAACGACACCATCATCTGCCACCAAATGTTAAAATTATCCTTTTATCCGAAGACATACCCGTTAATGATTTTCTTCTCTCCCTCTCTTTGCTTCGATTTGAGTTCATGGGTTGGATTGGGTCAAGTCGGGCTGCGGGTGAGATCGAGGAGGGCAAGTGTTAGACGAGGAGCAATCGTCAACTCTGATGGGGAGCCTGAGAGAGATGGCGAGCTGCTCATCTCCGTGGCCAGCGATAGGCCTCCTCCTCCTCCCACCACCACTCCGATAGAGAGACAACCTCTTCCCACTGATCTCTTTGTTCATTGCCCTTTTCCGTCTCGATTTCGTGTCACGGGTTCTCGTTTTCTTTCTCTTCCCGTTTCTTTGGGATAATCGGGAAGTCATGTCGACATCAACGCTAATGGATTCAAACCTGAGCAATATGTCTTGGTTGTCGGGGTTCGTTCAATATTTGATTCAGTTATGCTTTTTACGAAGTTAATTACGAACATTAAAAGGAACACGAGCAAATCACCATATTTGCCATTTTCTACAAAGAACATGCCGATTATACAGTGTAGAGCGCGCTTTTTCAATTAGATTGTGGTGCCTAAATACCTTTGTATTTGTTTCCTCTCTCTCTCTCTCTCTCTCTCTCTCTCTGACTGACAAATTGTTTTCTTCCTTACGCATGACTCATAACTTAAGTCCTCATTATACATATACATGCGTATACGTATGCATATACGTATACATATATATATACATACCGTTATTGTTTGAGGCCTGTAATGAGTTTTTGAAGGATATTCGTGTAAATTAAGAATTCTACTAATAGTTATCCGTGCTGATGCAAAGGGTCCTGACGTGATGAACTTAAAGCCTACACAAATAAACATATAAACCACTAACTTCCAATGACGATTTGATCAGTTTGAAAAGACCCACTCGATGAAACCCCCACAAACTTTGTAAGCTTCAATTGTAGTTTTTATTTCATGGCCCGCATGTCCATTATCAGGGCGTGGAATATCAAAGAAAATATTTTTCTTTAAAAAAAGCCTGCCTAACACATGATCTTTGAAATGTGCAACGTAGATGAAACCCAACAAAGGATCAATGCTGAATTGGAATACTACAGATTAATTAAACGTACATGTATAAAATCAAAAGCATTAAAGAAAAACCCAATATCTTAACTACCGAAATCAACAGCATGAAGGCAGCTTATTGGGACGCATGTCTTAATCTACTCACGGTAAATATATCAAGAAAAACGAACAAAACCGTGGGCTCATTGTTTATGGAGTTGCTTCATTGTTTAAGCAGCATTCAGGGGCAAGACTTGCGACAGGCTTAAAGTTTATTTATAGCACACCAAATTTCGATAAAGCAGATTGAAACAAACCAAAGAATGCTTCCGATGCAGCTGCATCATCAGCCTTGATCTTTACCTGTGCTTTTGCTGATGATGTGTTGACAATGCACTCCACGAGGAAGAACAATGGTGGGCCATCCAACTTTTGAGCAAAGAAAAAGAACTTGAAGGTGGGAGATTGACCACCGGAGGCGATGCATTGGATGGAGCTGGCTTGCATATGCCGGATAAGGGCTTGAGGTGTCGTTAGCGCTGCAATTCCTTGAGGGCTAACTGAACAATCCTGCAAAGCAGACAGCAACTATGCTTTCACGATTACTACAGAAATGTCCACCAAAACAGTTTATGTTTTCTTGTACTGAGCTTCAACACTGATGGTTCTTTGTTTAATTTCCAAGCTTGGCAATTGAAGTTATTTTTCCATGCATTTCCAAGCAAACTTGCATAACCAACTGATTTTGAATTATGACAATAAGAGTTCTGAAGTAGATAGATGCATTTCAGTATTGCAAGAGGCAAACAAATCACAAACATCTCCAGAGCAAATTTGAGCCATTTCAGGTGTTAAGCACGAGAATGCAAGAGAATCTACAGAACATAATGGATCGATGGAACTCAATGGAGATTGCATATCTAGCAAAGTCTGTGCTACTGATCGATTCCCAGGTTTAGGTCGTAATCAAGTCAAAATTCCAGAATTTCTTTTATCACCTAATGTCCTGTTGATCTTTTCCTCTAATGCATCCATTTATTTCAGCACTCCATTTGTATCATAAAAGTTTTGGCAAACCTTTGCCTAATTCATGACTATGTTGAAACATTAATCCAAAGTCATGAATAAGATGTTCACATTTTCCAACTTTTAAGTTGAAATTCATCTCTTAAGTTGGATTAGATGGATTTCAACATCTAATTCAATTGTGCTGAAATCCATCTAATTCAAAGTCAAATCTGTTTTACCTTCTTTTTTTTTTTCCAAAATTCAGTGTTCTCTGATCCTATAATTTTCTCGAGTATGAAATTGTAGAACTAGGAAAGGAAGACTGACTTGCCAGAAAATTGTAACTAAAAAAATTCATCAAAAAACTAACATGTTGGAGAATCAATTATAAAAACGACAGCACAATGATTCACAATCAGGTCACAACTTGGAAGTGTAATAAAATGATTTTGCAGTCCAGGTGAAAGGAAAACAAAAAAACTTAAATGGAGTATGCAAGTGCGGCATTGCAGGCAACTTTCACAAACCCGGCATTTTTTTCACAAAGAACAACATAAACAAGTGTTCTTCTAGTAAGCAAAACATACGTAGCAAAGTAAGGATCCAATGCCCACATGCAGAAGTGCATGAAGCTTATTCAATGAGAAAACTAACAAATATCCAGCAAAAACTCAATTTTATTTTTCTGTTTCTACAATAATATATAGAATGATATAACAAAAAATTACAGACTGTTGAAATCAGGAGCGGTTAGTATTTTTCTCAAAAGAAATAGACCACTCAGGCTAGGAGCAAAGGATATGTGCTTTAGGAAAAACAAGCTGTCGTATTGTTAGACATGAATCAAGTAGGAACTTGGATCCATAGCACTCTACCGGGTTCAAGTAATATACATTACTCTACAAGGTTACAGTAGTTAATACTCTACTGGGTTACAGGAATATACATTTTATGCAACCCTCAACTCTACTGGGTTAAAATAATAACTTTTCAATGTATTTGCTAATCAAGAAAATTCTTCTTTTTCAATTTTTCTGTAGAACATACCTACAGTGAATATACTTGAAGCAACAAACCTTGCTAGAGGTTTGTAAATTCACATCACCAGCAGCTTCAACTAACCTTCTATCAATATCAATAAATAATCAAATCATGCAAGTTATATGGCTACGATGAGAAGTAGCCAGTATGACTGTGTACTAGTTATACTATTTATACAAAATATTAATCAATCTTCACTAGAGAACTCTGCTGGAAAAAATTGAGAATAATATATGCAAAGGGCTTAACTTAAAATCAAATTTAAAATTATATAGGAATATACCTGTGAGATGGATACTGCAAGTTGGCCCCACTTCCTCTGGAAAGTACCAGGATCCAAGGCTGCTTTTGGATTAAGCTTCAAGGATGGAGGAGCAGGGGCAGCAGGCACACTCAACCCAAGAAGATCATCAATGGCAAGGGTCATCTGAGATGTATATTTTGGCATGCCAGGGTCTGAAATTGCTGTCTCAGATTGTGTCTGTGAACTAAGAGAAACTAAGGAACTGTTATAGTCAGTTGGAGCACTATATCCAGAAGCAGCAGGACCATTGGTACTTGGACCCCCATTTTCTTCTCTTTCTGATGTACTTAGCAAAAGATCTTTGTCACTCTCAGCATATCTTGGAGCATTACCAACAGACTCTTGCCCCAGAGCCAAATTCCCAATTTCTTCTGAGAACTCAAACGGTTCTCGGTGTTCCTTATCGGTAAACATGTAAGACGGCTGCAATTTTAATTTGATAATCAGATATGAGTTTGTATACATGCTAGTAATGGGAAACTAGTCCAGAAAACACAGAAGAAAATGCTCAAATATGTAACACAACAAGCATTCTTTTAAAATCCAAGTGTTCATGAGAAGCCAATACATAAAACATGGAAACCAGATTGATAAAAGGCTTTATCATTAGATACTTGAGACGGAAATTACCGATGTGTGCACTAGTGATCCAAATTAGTTATGCATACTGCAAATTTATATGGCATTTAGGATAGAATCAACCATTGCACATAGATCAAAAGCATTGCTATGTATCAACCCCCTGATAGGATTAACCTTTATCAAAATGTTTTTTAATAAAATATAAGAGACTATTTAGATGTCCATATTTGATTCATAAGCATCAAGCTCTAGAAAAGCTTAAAAGGGTGGCAAATTATCTTGTCGATTAAGAACTAATAACATTATTAAAGAAGGCTTCCATGAGCTTCCTCTATCAGCTACCTTTTCTCTTTGAAGTGTGGAACTATGTTTGCTCCTTCCATCTCAGCAAATGCCATAATGATTCTTCTCTTTTGTTGTTTGCCAACCACCTGCAACACTTGTATTCAACATCTATTCCTTTCAATTTTTCAGTTAACATTCACCTATCATCATCTTACTCATAGTGTTCCATATAACCATCATGTTTTACTTTGAATTCACCTATTATAGTAACATTTGAGATCCTGTTTGAGTCCAACTACACTATTTTGCCCAGAGATTTTTGGACCTTGTACCTGGTATTTTAGCAGTTATTATCCAGATTTTATAGGGAATTTAAATGTGTTCATCCACATGAAATTTTATTAGATCATGCTATGCCTTCAATGCCTTGATAATCATAAATAATAGTTCTATTATTTGATAAAATTGATTATAAGATTTCTCCTTCATTCAATCTGTCGCATGAAAACTAAAATGCATCTATCAAATTTAGTGTTCTATGTACCCAATAAAGAACAGAAATAAAAAGGAAACTGATATTAGCACTGGAAACTGGAGATGCAACACCTTTTAAGTCATGGAACAGTCATTAAAAGAATTGGAAAACACCTGATTAAAATAAAATTCAATTGACTGGATTCATTATTTGGATCTGTTCGAACTGAAATAGAAATGTTTCTTTCAGATTGTATTTGGCTGGCCACAATACTGGAGACGTTCAAATAGTAAATTAAAGAATCATCAAAATGACTAACAGTGACTTGATGCTCGTTAGTTTGAAATTATCATAATGATATCCACTTTGCTTTACGTTCATATGAAGAGAACCAAACAAAAAGATAAAACAACCAATTCATGAGGAAATTTTATGTACCTTCTGATAGACAACAGACAAAGAGTTGAATTCATCAAATATACGATCCTTGATTTCACTGCTCTGTGTATCAGCAAAGACTGAAACAGCTTGCTTGGGAGGGTTCACCACACGTTCTGCAACTGACACATCATATTGTAAAAGCCTGTAGTAGAATAAGGCCCGATCATGAACATCCTGCAATCAATTGGTCATTCATGAAGATTGAAGCAAGTTCTTCTCTAACTTATGTAACTTGGAGAAGCTCCAGCTGGATAAAATTTTCAGGCATCGAAACATCATACAAATGAAGCCACACCTGATGGGAATCAGCCAGACCAGCAGCTAAAGCAGCTCCCAAGGCCTTTTGTGTTTCTGGTGGCCTTTTGAAGAAACATTTCATTGCAGCAGTGAGAAGATGCAACCTAACCTGTCAAAGAACAAAAAGTCAATTATACATAATATGACCTTGCACTTAACTGTATATGGGATCAATGCAAAATCAAAGACAAAAAAGGAAAAATTTCCATTCATAGAAAAAGAATGAAATTTGTCTGTTTCTAAGTCGACCAACTAGCCACGAAAATATCAAACATGCAATTCATGCAGTTCACTTGAAATGCAATTTTTAGTCGTGAATTAAAATTTGTACAGGTACCCAAAAGTTAATATCCCATATGCAGAATGACCACAAAATGTCCTAATATTGAATAAACATTTATTTTTTTATAATTATGCAGTAATTATTCTTACTACTAAGAGTGCCCTTCACAAATTTATTCAACAGATTATCCTAAAATGATACATGAACTATCAATACTAAATATTCAAATGTACTAATTAGGAATGATTTATGACTGGCCACAAGTAGCAGGAACACAATTTCAGTAGCTCCTGAAACCAACAGGGAAGCTACAACAAAAAGTCAGATAAGTTCTTATGCAGTAAGAAGCAGATACATGGCTGACTGCTTTGCTCTATCACAATTGCTTGCTTAACTGAAATATAAGGTTTGACTGCAACATGGTATACTCTCATGCATCTCTTGATTGAAGTTACATTTTAAAGCATAAACAGGACATATAAATATAAAAGAGATCCATTATCTATATATCTAGTTTGCGACAACAGTTGCTTCTGTTTCATACAGATTATTCTAACAAGTGCAGATTTATGAAGATCAAAGCAACCATTTGGAAGGATTTATGAGGTTGCAGACATGTGAACAGATTTGAAGCATGAAGGATAATAACTATAACCAGCTGAAATAAGAGTCCAATAAAAAAGGCACCATAAGGAGAGGAACTACCACCTTAAGAATCACAATCACCAGCCATGTATATATATTAAAAGAAAATCAACCTTACAAAAACGCACCACTGTCTAAATGGCAGGTTGATATCAGTCGAAGCTTTCTCATTTACATTGTACAAGTTCTGTGTATTATTAATTGGCAAAGCTGATTAATTTCTTGAGAAAAGACAAACTTAAAAAGGAAAAAATAACATAAGTTTATTAACTCCAATCTCAAATGAGATGTGAAGGAAATTGTACTTGTATTAAGCCTGAAATTTGCAGAAATAATCTATCATGAAAACCCGTCTTTAATCATTTTTCCAAAGATGCAAACTCAAATACAAGACCAACTTTAAGTGAACAAAGAATGCAATCTACATCTTACCAAACATGATTTCTAAATCTACATTTAGTAAGTTCAAGTTTTTGTGGACTTTCTTGAATATAATTTGTAACAACGAATAACAAAAACTAAAAATTCATAACTAAAACATAAATGAATAGGTTCAAATCCATTGCATCCAAGGTGTCAAAGATTCAAAACATGGAAACCAGCCTATATATTTGCAAAAATAAGGTTCAAACTAACTTTATGCATCCTTAAAAACTTTTTACATATGTCTCTTTGTTATATGGTTCATAATAGGCCTCAAAAACATACATAAATTCATTGTTTAGGCAATAAAAATAAATTTTAATAGGATTTTAAGGATTCAAAACTAGTACTACTGGTATCAATGGTTGCAGCCATGCCAACACATGGTATGATTATCATCCTGGTCCGATCGATGCCAGGTATTGGTACGGACTAAGATTTTAAACTTGTTTAAACCATTTCCTACCCATTGCCACCTCAACTTTCTCATCACTATTTGTAAACTTACTTTTAATCCGGTAAACAATCCTTATTCTATAATTGTGAACAATAGCAACCACAAACAAGAACATATGCCATGAAATTGTGACAATGGTTTACTTAGCTATGACCAATCATAATACGTGGGCTCCTTCGGACTAAAAATTATGGGAAAGCCTCCTGAAAGCATATTATTCCTTTCCAATAATAGCAATGGATCAACTCTCAAATGTCAAGCAAAGATTCAAGTTAAAAGTCTATCTTTCTTCTGGAACTAAGGAGCTAAATCAACCATTCATAAAGAATATTGATAGCCATTGTCACAAGACTGAAATAACAAAGAGTTATTTGTATGCTAAATTTACTTCATGTCAGTGTCAATAGGGATACCAAAAGTACAAAATTTTCAAACAAAACTTACAAGCAATAAAATATACAGAAGCAATACATTATTTGGCATTTTAAATTCAAGAGGAGATATTAATCCACACTGATAACAGAAATAGACTTGGCTGTAAAATTCTAATACCTCAGCAGCATTCTCCTCATCCCAATTTTCAATAAGACTCTCCAGGATGTAAGGGGCATCTGGCATGTCTTGGGAGTACTCTCCTAACATCCATATCAGTGCTGCTTTTGCTTTTGGTTCTTGAACGTTTTTGCTGCTAATATTACCAACAACAGCAATACAGTCATGACTCCACTGTGGATATTTCCTCAGAAGATCTTTCACAAGAACCTGGTCAATGATTTGATAGCATGGATAAGAATCATAAGCCTTTCAAAATCATCCGCAAAATCAGAAAATTTGCAGACATACAGAAATTTTGTCTATTGACATACTAACCAGAGTTTCAGCAGTCACATAGTCCTTCTCCATCTCCAGAAACTGTAGAAGCCTGTCAACAATAGCATTGACATCGTACTGCTGCAATGCTATCTTTCCAACTGCTCGAATAGACTCCCTCGCAATGGGTACATCAACATTTCCAGCATATTCACACAACTCGGTCACTGATGAAATAAGCCATTAATTAAAAAGAATGTTTTATTAAAAATATGTAGCAGTCAAAAACACAGTGAGGATGAGAGATGAGAATTGAACAACTTAGAGAATAATGATCATACCAATTTCATATGTATTGCTCTCATTGGCAATGGCAGTCAACATCTCAAGTTTGAGTTTCTTAACATATGATGGATCACTAAACTGACAATAAAAATGTTTGTAGTCAGTAGAGAACAGCATGGGAGCACGCATAACCAATAGATGCAGGTGACTCAAAACTGCATATGATTGTTCGGAACTTCCTGATCCCACTAAAGTGAGTAAAGGTGCCTTGATGCGCTCATAGACCTAAGAAAACAAAATTCAAACAACTGAACATACTTAGCAAAAAAAGAACTATGGTAATCATTCAGAAAGGTCGATTTAAAATTCTGGATTTGGCAAAAAGCTAAATACGAAACAAAATGAGATTGTTGATAGGCACCTGCTGATGGACATCATTCATTGACATTGTCAAATGCAGAAACACCTTGATTGTAGCTAAGACAACAGCTCCATTTGCATGCTGAAGTCTGTCCTCAAGAAGATTCATTATATCAAATATATCATCAGTATCAGAGGGTATATACTTCGCCACTAGATCAAGAACAAGGCACTGCGCCCATTCATTGAATTCTTTGATCCTGTAAAATTAACAGACCATGATTAGATAGTATCCCCCAGAATGAGCAGAAGATAAATGATTAACAAAATGTTAATTCGTAGAGACAGTTATTCTTCCTAACAGAAACTTGTAATAGACGTTTAGAACATCTTAGTACATAAACATGGAATATATGTTTATGACATCATTGGGCTTATTTGCTATCAGAGAAAGATAACTATAAACAATTGATTTACATTTGAAAAAGAATAAAAACCAGCAATTTGGTGCCGCAGATATAACAATAAGGAACTCAAGAGTTCACTTGAAGAATGATATACAACTCATAATGAATTGCCAGAAGTGCAAGCAACAAAAGGATGGGACAGGATAACTTTGACTATTTCAAGAACATCTAAAACCACCATCAAGAGAAATATTATATACCACAGCATAAACCTATAATCTCTACAGTAACAATTCTGGAATATGTGTGTTCATCTAATTCCATCCGGTTATTAAACTACCAAATTGGACATGTTCAACTGATACAACTTGCTCTCATGAAATACAACTACAAAACACACTAATAATGCAGTACATCCTCATCATTTCAAATATTTAAAGAAATCAGAAAAGAAGAGGAAGAGGTTGCCACCACTCACTTGTCCAGTAATCCAATAATCCCCCAATAACAAGAAGGGGAATAGTAAGTGAATAAATCCGATATGTCACATAGAAATTCTGGAACAGTATAAAACAGAAAAGAGAGATCATCTTTCCTATCAACTTTCTAATCCCTTGCAGTAATAACATCATCCATAAGACCTAAAGACGCTTCTGGCCCTCCAGACACACTCTGTTAATGAGGCCTCAGTTTGAAACCCCAAGTCCTGTGATCTCAATGTACCAACACCTTTTCACCTAATGAACTTATCAAGTAATGCCAATATACAACATTAACAAAATCCAACTTTATAATGATCCATAAGTATATTTACTTAATGATACACAATTATTAGGAAAAGTGGTGCAATTTTTATAGTTGAAGATCTTGTTGATGAAAAAGAATAGGATTTTACCAGAAAAGTGTTTGTTGTATCTTCTACCTAATCAAGTTTAACTGCCTAAAACTTATCTTCAGCACTTACTGTTTGAGAAGACATAGCATTATCATTCATGTAACCCGATGAATCATTGTGTTCCAATTATGCTACCAAATGCAATCTTCCATATCAAACATCCTGATGGAGTTGATAGGCATCTCACTCTTTTCATTTGGAACTGGATCACTAACCACATCAAAGAAAATGACCCCCAAGAGTATTGTAAACAAACACTTTGCAGTCCTTCCACCTCCCTAAGTCATTAGAGTTCAGATATTTGCCAGCTTTTCATCAATCACTATCATTTCAGCACAGTAATGAGCAAACAATTGAAGTAATTGAAACATTAGGCTTCTACTTTCCTACCCATTTATAGAAGAATGTCCATCCAGTGAGGAGGCAAAAGGTCAAAGTGATGTCATCAAGGAGTTCTATTACCTAAAAAGGTGAGGCAGTTCTTAGTTTCCAATCATATGTTCGGTGTTACTATTAGACAAGAATATATTTGTTTTACCACTTCCTAAGCATACATTATGCAAACAAACCTCCAAAATAAACATAACATTGGCCAATAGTTTGGAATGCAGAACAGTGGAAAATGTAATAGAAGGATTTGCAAGATTGGCTCTACAAGAACTCGCAAACTGGATCTTTTATTGTGTAATTTTTCCCAGCTACTGGTGTTCCCAACAACTGTTAATCAAACATAAGATGATCAAGCGAGAAGGCAAAATGATTGACTTGATGAACATAACAAACAGAGCCATTCAGAAAAAAGAAAAGAGAGAAGTCTGAATATCCAGCCAGATCCAAGCCATTCTGAATGATGCAAATTCCCTTATGGCTACTCGAAAAGCAGTGAAATAAAAGTTGGTCACTAAAAGATATCAGGTAACTCATAATTAGCCAACTAGGAGCATACCGATTCAGAAGATAGTACACAAGCTTCTTGCTGAGAAGGGTTTCTCGTTCTCTGGAGGCTTCCTCTGACTTATTGGCCTCCAAGTTCCATATCTCCTGCAATACAAACAGGCAATTCGCAACCACCTGCCAAGAGAAACAAACAGGTAAATCACACTGGAATGTAGATCGTAAACAGTTCTTTGTTCAACGAGTGACATCACAGGATCCCATTTTTCCACCAAAATTCATTACAGATCTAAGCGTGTGATGCATATCATACCTGGGCATCGGGATCGGTGAGCATAAGGCTCTTGAGCACGGCAGGAAAATCCGAATCTAAGCAGGTAGCAGCCGAGATGTGATATAGCTTTAGGACCCCGACAGCGGCAACCATCCGGACATAGGAGCTGCCGTCCTTGAGCCCAGCGCCAAGAGGGGCGACGAGGTATTCAACGAGGTTGGGGACGCGGAGGGAGCAAAGGCTGCGGAGGGCCAGGCCGCGGATCATGGGGTCCTCATCGTGGCAGTCCTTCTGGAGGAAGTTGATGGTGAGAAGGGCGAGATCAGGGTGGCACCGAGCGTAGTTGCCGACGTAAAGGTAGCACATCTTTTTGAGGACGATGTCGGAGGTAGCAGAGCACATGACCATCTCACTGAAGGCGGCCGAAACGTCAATCCCCACCGTCATGTACGAGATCACGCGCTTGAAGAGGTCGCGCTTAGAGTCGTCCGCGCCCGGGGCGCGGCTGCCGGCGAGCTGCCGCAGCTGCAGCTTGAGGTCGGATACCTCGCTCTTCCTGGATCGGAGAGATCGCGATTATCCAGAGCTAGGATTAGGGTTTGGCGAGGTCACGCCGTTCCGGGGGCGTAGAGAGAGAGAGATAGAGAGGACTTACCCGGAAGGCTGCGACGGCGAGGGGGACTTCTGCGGCGGAGCGGGGGGAGGAGCCATGAGCGGATCTTGAAAGGCGGACGACCGAAGACGAGACTGCGACCGGGCTTTCGATCCAAGGAGGAAGAAGACGACTCTCTACTCCCTCCTCTCTCAGGGGGAAATCGAGAGGACAGACGAGGCATATGTTATCGTTGTAAACGTGGGTAACCTATGTTTTCTTTACAGGAAAAATTACTCGATCGATGATTGGGCAGAGCGGTGGAGCCCACGTGTGGCTGTAACTTTCATACGGGTGGATGCGTGGTGTAGAAGAAAATGGTTATTCTTTAGATTATGCTCGCTAGCGGGAGGAGTTCTATGTGACGGCAAACACTGGTCACGCAGTTAATATTTTCTGCCTAATTTTTTAGAAGCTTTGGATCTAATTTATTTTGAATTTGGGTTGATATTGAGATGAAGGCCTATTTTATGCAGTAGTAAAAATATATGTGTTAGTTTAGATTATATATCAAATTTGTTTCAATTTTATTACATAACTTGAGTGGATGGTTGAACTAAATGATAGATTAATTTAATTTAAATTTTGTTTGAAACAATATGGCATAATAAAAAAAAAACTTTGTTTTTTTTTTTTTAATGTTATAAGGAGTCATTTGAATACTATGAAACATTATATCTGAATCAAAATAAAAATTATTTCGTAATTCTGAACTGAATCGAACCCGAGTTTAGATGGTTTTTTTTTCTTATTCGAACCATCAAAAGAATTAAAAAAAAAGTTTATTATTCACAATTAATATATTTTACTATTGACAAACTACTATTATTATTATTGATAATTTTTAAAAATAATAAAATATTATTTTATTATTTATCATATCCATTTATCGATTTTATCTTTTTTTTATTTCACAACCCTGTATTTCTCCTTTTGTTATTGATGTAACACATTATTGTCGTCACCTCTTCGTTTGTTATTAATGTCGCTCAATGTAAAAAGAAAATAATATTTACAAAAAAGATAATATAAAAATATTTAAAATATAGAAAAAAAAATATATTATGAATTATAATCTCATAAATAATTAAATGATCAAATACCCCTTCAAATAATGAATTTATCCTTCCACCAACTTAATAAACAATTAATTACATGAAATTTTAAAAAAATAAACAAATAAAAATAGATGGTTTTGGTTCCACTTGCAACTGATTCAGTTATGATTCTAAATTTTCGATTTTGGAAAATCCTGATGAGGCTACGTCATACATTATTAAGTCGAGATGAAAAATATGGATTGTATTTTACTTGTTGCCATTCAATCATTAAATAATAGCGATAATGCATTGGACTTTTTTATTTTTATATTAGCTTGACGCACTTAAATTGGATTCCATTTGTGATGCCTTAGCTAAATCGCACACTTAAAATGAGAGAAAAATTATATGAGTTTGTAAGGTTAGATGAGCATATTGCTTAATTTGAACTCAAGCACTTATTCTAGTATGGTAAAATTAATATGCCAATTCTTCCATTGAATGAAAACATATGACAATTGATTTTAGAAAAAAATATAGTACTAAACATGATTAATAATCCAAGTAGGTGGTCTCACATATTATCTAATATATATGATTTTGTTATAAGATGTCATTGATATCTTGGTTAACCTAACACAATTCTAACCCGTATACGTAGGGTTATCCAAAGTACCTTCAAGATAAAAATATAAAACTCTTAATGTGTCACTCATATGAATATTGAGATTGAGAGAAAATTTTCAATCCGATCATTTTAATACAAATTAGTTTTCTGAGGATGATTAGGATGGTGATTAGTAGTAAAAAAATATCATTCTCTATAATTATACTAAAAATGAGCTTTTATACAAAGTTATAAAGAGATAAAATATTTTGTGGGAAGATAGGCCTTAACTACTTCTAACAATTTTCACTAACTTTCAATTATATTAGTCGATACAACTTGCAAATTATATATCTTAGACCCTTATCTATATGGACAAATCAGTAAAGGGTAACATCTAGAGAAGGCCACACGTCGACAAATGATTGATCAACGATATTCACTTCATCGAATTTTAAGGTATGAGCCGAATATTAAACTTTGACAAAGATACAAATTATGATATTATATTAAATTTGATATTTTTATTTAGTTTATTTAGATAAAATAACCCATCCGGGCGATTATGTTTTAAGTTATGCTATTAAGAATATGTATATTGATTATCTTAATATCCGAGACTTGTTAGTATATTATTCTTTCAAAATAATAAATTATATTAATTGATTTTAAGATAATTTATTAGAAAAAAAATCATTTATTTTAAGAAAATTTTAATTAACATCCTTTTAAAAAAATTAAAAATATTATATTTTAGAAAAAAGGGATGCTTTGCAAGAATGTTTGAAAACCAGAACACTAAATAAAAATTTCTCAAAGTTACCTTGTTTTTTCGAAACTTGCCCTTAATTTTAATTTATTTGATATATAGTATATTGAAATAATTCCCAGTTGATCCACATATTTCCTATGGAATCCTGTCGGTTCAATCAAACACCTTACAGATTTCCTATGTAATGTATCAAGATTTACAAAATGTTGAATGTCCCACTGAAATTTTTACACCAAATTCAAGAGAAAGAGAGAGAGAGAATTTTATTTTGTGTTAGGTATTGAATCTTTATTTGAGACAGCGTTTAAGATTCCAAATCCCCGAACCCAACCGGGCCCAAAGAAAGGTGGACCGGACTCGGGGCGGCGGTTGGGCCACACGTAAAGAACCAGGTGGTCGTGCGTCGTGCCCTAACTCGGTGCGACCGTGGCGGGCGACGTGTGCGTTCTCTTCCTTGCCCTACAAGTCAAGAGAGGCGGGCGATGGCTCAGTTTTCTGCATCCATTCCTACCAAGTTTTGAAATAACGAAATTAACCTTATAAATTTATTGCAAAATGTATATGCCTTCAATTATTAAACATATAAGAACCCAAATGGACAACTAGTTCCTTGAATTTTAATATTTTTCATAAGATAAGAATAAAGATTAAATATAAGAAATATTTTATTTTTATCAATATAAGTTAAAGTAAAATTTAAGAAAACTCATATTCAAAATATTAATTTGATGATAATGTGGTAGATTCATAATTTTATTTGATATTTTATACTTTAAATATTAATTTGATGATAATATATCAAATTCATTTATGTTATGTAAATATGTTATTAATATCCTAATAAACCCGACGTGGTTTTAACCTAATTTGTTCAAGATGAAAATAATAAGCTAAAAGTGTTATGAAGACTAATATAAAAGAGATTTTTTTGACCTAGTTTTTTTGATATCTTAATTAAATTGAGTATAGTGATGAGGAATAAATATTGATCATCTTTAGTAATTATATTAAAATATATTATTATATTTGATTATAAAAGAAATAATATTATGTGAAATATTTTACAGATAACCCTCAAAAGAGACACTCAACAATTGTTTGTCTTGTCCACATGAAAAGATGTATGAGAGCAAATCACATTATATAAAAAATAATTTAATATATTTTTTACATGTAAATCATCATACATCATATCTATTTATTAAATAGTAAATATTTAAAATTTCATTTAATATATTTTAGAAATATTATCAAGCTTAGATATTATGCGAGCCGCATCGATGTCTCATATCGAACGGTCAGGAAACTCCAACGCCAGCCATGCTGTGATACTGAACTCCGCCCACGGGTTTCGATTCCTACGGTCAACCTCCGCCGCCTGTCTCCCTTCCCTTTCCTATTTACCGCGGCTGGGGGTTCGTCCTCGTCGTAATATTCTTGATCGATGGCGACGCCGGAGATCTCGAGGGAGCCGTGCCCGGACCGGATCCTCGACGACGTCGGCGGCGCCTTCGGCATGGGGGCCGTCGGTGGCTCCGCCTTCCACTTCATCAAGGGCCTCTACAACTCTCCCAACGGCGAGCGTCTTGCCGGTGGCGCCCAGGCCATCCGCATGAACGCCCCCCGTGTCGGCGGAAGCTTCGCCGTCTGGGGCGGTCTCTTCTCTGTCTTCGACTGCTCCATGGTCTATGTCCGCCAGAAGGAGGACCCATGGAACTCGATCTTCGCCGGGGCCGCCACCGGCGGCTTCCTCCAGATGCGCCAGGGCGCCCGCCCCGCCGCCAGATCCGCCCTCTTCGGGGGCGTCCTCCTCGCCCTCATCGAGGGCGCTGGGATCATGCTGAACCGGGTCCTCAGCGCCCCGCAGGACATGCCGATGTTGATGGAGGATCCCGCTGCGGTGGTTCCGCCTACCGTGGCGGCGGCTGCAGGAGCCGGAGTGGTCGGTGGCGCCGCCACGGGGATCCCTGCAACACATGGTGCGGCGGTGGAGGATCCTGGAGTCTCTTCATCTTCTTCCTGGTTCGGAGGAATTTTTGGAAAGAAGAGGCCGGATTCAGCGGCTGGAGGCGAAGGCCGCAAGACAGAGATCTTAGAGAGTTTTGATTCACCACCAATCCCTAGTTTTGAGTACAAGTGAATTTAGGTGAGCTTCTGAAGTTTTACAATACAATCAGTGTTTCCATATCCTATCAACTCGATTGATTGTTTTATCGTAATGCATGGTTTGATTTGTATCCTAACAGGATGATAGTTTAATCACATATGAGTATCACTGGTTAGTGGCTTTTAATTGCTTGTCAGACTGATGGAGAAGATGCATTTTCGTGAATGGATTGGGAACTAAGACAAACATGTTGCTTGAATTATAACAAGTGATCTAAGAACAACCTTTTATGTTTATCCCTTCCTCATCTTTGATACCATATGATAGTTGCATTGGTCTAATCTTGATGTCATGATAGGATGATTGTTTGATATTTGAGTAACACTTGTTTGCTTGTGCCTTAGTTGGGTTTTCAATTACTTATTAGACAATGTTGGAGAAGATGTATATCATTTCTTTCATTGTTTTGGCAAAAGGTAAGTGGTGAAGGTGGGTTTTGAATCTGGGATCTTGAGGGGATTGACAAAGCCAAGCTAGCTAGCACCTTCAGAAGCTGCATATCATGAATCGCTTGGAAACTAAGACAAACATGTTGCTTGAGTTGTATCAAGTTATCCAAGAACAACTTCTGTCTTTGAAACTTGTCATTTCTTCCTTTTTCATGTTTAATGCTATACAACAGTGGCATTGGTCTAAATTAGACTTTAAAATATCTTGACAGCATGATTGATTTGTTTGGATCTAAGTTAGACTTTTTGATTACTTAGCAGATGGTTGTTGTAGAATATGCATTATGAATGGCTTGAAAACTAATACGAACATGTTGCTTGAGTTATATCGTGTGATCTGAGAACAACTTTTTGTCTTTGGAACTTGTTATTCTCCCTTTCTCATGTTTGATGCTATATGACAGTTGTATTGGTTCAAATTTTGATATCTTGACAGGATGATTTTTTTAATAACATATGAATACCACTTCTTTTTTATAATCAAAGATGCACTTTTAACTACATATCAGACAGTGTTGGAGAAGATGCATATAATGACTTGGAAACTAAGACGAACATGTTTTTTGAGTTGTAACAAGTGATCTAAGAACCAAGGTCTGTCATACCGAAGCGTACCACCCGATACGGGCGGTACGTACCGGTTCGACAGGTTACCGGTACGCGGACCGCCCGGTACTGCTACAGTGCTACAGTATGAAAAAATATATAAAATTACTCAGTACATTAGGGTGTACCGCTCGGTACACCTCGGTATACCGGTCGGTACATCTCGGTATACCGGTCGGTATACCCATACCGTACCGTACCGAGCCCGGGTCGAAACTCCGGTACGGTACGGTACGACGGACATTGCTAAGAACAGTGTTTTTTTGTCTTTGAAACTTGTTGTTCTCCCTTTCTCATGTTTGACGCTATATTACAGTTGCATTGGTCGAAACTCCCTTTCTCATGTTTAATCACATATGGATAAGACTTCGTTGTTTGGGTCTTAATGGGGCTTTAATTACCTGTTGGACAATGTTGGAGAAGATGCATGTCATGTATGCCATAGAAACTAAGACAAACATGTTGCTTGAGTTACATCAAGCGATCTAAGAACTTCTCTGAAATTTGTCACTCTCCCGTTCTCGTGGGTGTTGATAATGACAGTTGCATCGGTCTGATTTTGACATCTTGATAGGATGATTGTTTAATCTTCATATGAAAAACAGTTGTTTGCTTAGATCTAAGTTAGGCTTATATTTACTCGTCAGACAAATGTTGGAGAAGATTCATGTGATGAATGGCTTGGAAACTAAGACAAACATGTTACTTGAGTTACATCAAGTGATCCAAGAACAACCTTTTGACTTTGAAACTGGTTAATCTTCCTTTCTCATGTTAATTTTGATATCTTGACCGAACGATTGTTTAATCCCATATGAAAAAACTCTTGTTTGTTTGGGTCTAAGTTAAGCTTTTAATTACTTATCGATCAATGTTGGAGGAGATGCATATTATGAATGTATCGAGAACAAAGTGAAACATGTTACTCAAGTTATATCAAGTGATCTAAGAACAACTTGTTGTCTTGGGAACTAGTTATTGACCACAGTTGCATTGGTCTAATTTTGATATCTTGAGGGGATGATTGTTTAATCCCATATGAATAAAAAATGACTTGGATACTAAGACAAACATGTTGCTTTAGTTATATCAAGTGATCTAAGAACAACTTTTTGTCTTCCTTGCTCTCATGTGTGATGCTATATGACAATTGCATGGTTCAATCTTGATATATTAAAAAATATAATTAATGATGAATGAACGAAAACAATGATAATCTCTTGAACAACGCTTTATTGACAATGTAAAATCGAATGATCAAAAATGTTATTAGTGTCATGGATTAAGAAAATATTTTTTCAAATAATTGATATTTATTATTAATTATTAAGAAACTAATTTATATGTATTTCTCGATAAATAAAATGAATTTCGAAAGAAAATATTTAATGTTTATGAACATAGTAGAATGAACTTAATATAATATTTATTTTTAGAAAGCAAAATAAATTTGGATGGATGATTGAAACTAAACATTTTTAGGAAATAATTAATACTTATTTTTAGAAACAAATAAATCAGACGAACACCCTTAATCTATACTAACTTGCTTTTTGCAATGTCTTTTTACATGGAGTGGGAGGCAACAAACAATCTAAAATATAAAAAATTTGTTTTGATAATAATCAGACGAACAGATTTATTTTTACAAAGAAAATATTAATATTATTTTCCAAATCAGACGAAAAGAAAGGATAAAGTGAATGGCGTTGGATGGCGGATTCGTGATTAGGTGAACTACGTGTCAATTGTTATTTCGTTGAGATGCACAATGTTTTGGAAGAAAAGTGAGAATAGAGTTTATGGGAAGAATGTTGGAAAATAAGATGATTACACTCTTGAAAATAAATATGATATACACAAACCAATCGCACATATGCTTTAGCTTCAAATGGAATCAGAGGAACATGCAAATGGATTCCCTTAATCTATACTAACTTGCTTTTTGCAATATGTCTTTTTATATGGAGTGGGAGACAACAAACAATCTAAAATATAAAAAAATTGTTTTGTCAATAGAGATCTAAGGTGCAAAGAATTGATCTAAAGCACATGATATGTGGCATAAGATTGAAAGTTATATTTGTTGGAAGGTAAAAGGGCTCATCATGTATATGATTCGACTTAGCTATGTTTAGCTATCGTGTGGCTGTCAATTTAGGGATTTCCCTTTAGTGACTGATCTTATCTTTATCGTTGTTAGGAGAATTTTTATGCATGATAAGAAAGTGGAAGGAGGATGAAAAGAATAGTTTCTTATTGTTAATGATCGAAAGAATCAAATGGCATATATTGAGTTGAAAATATAATTTTAATAAACTTATTTTTTATATTTATATTATTTATTTGTTTCACATCATTATGTTAATTTTAAATAGTCTAATTGATATAGTTGAGTTTTTATAATTTGACCGATCAATCCACATACGTTACATTAAAGGGTTAGGGCATAATCCTAAAAGACTTTTACGAGTGTTAGGAGAAAATATCGTTGATGAATTGATCAACCTGATGTAGTTAAAACTCATGTACGTAATAATGTATGAGACATATCTAAGGTAAAAATATCATACTCCTATAGTGGAAATTCTTTGTTTTGGAGATAAAAACATCATATTTTTGATGTATCACATGCACAAAGATCAAGATCGAGATAGATTTCTCAACTTGATCTCTCCAATGTATAAGTTACTAATATGAGATTCCTAAATATGAGTTCAGAGTAGTTTCAAAAAGGAAAGAGCGAGAACCATTTTTCCTTGTTTGAAATATATTTTTATACCTTAAAGATAAGAATAAAATTTCTGATTTTCTTCCTTGTCATAAAAAAAGAAAAATGAGTTTTAGATTATTTTTCTTATAAAAATAATAATAAAAATAAAATTTATGATTATATTTATTATGTTTCCTTAAATCTTTACCAAGGCGGATGACTTAGATCTAATATGACAATAAATCACGTATTGATTGACGATAGATTTCTTATAAAAAAATAATTTATCTATAAATTTCTTCCTACACCATTTCCAATCATATGTCATTGGAATCATCTTGCCAAATGCAATTGTCTTAATCATATCATGCATATTTACAGCCTTGTATCTCACTTCCAAGTTAAAGAGACAAATCTACCCAAGCAACATCTAGAAACTTTGAGATCCAAATCATTCTTCTATCAACCATTGAATATTTATCTTCGCCCCCACCCCCACCACATAATACAATGTTTCATGTATTTCCATTATTTCCATTATTCATTCTTATCACATTTGTTCTCCGCACTGTTTTAATTCCTCACAAAAACTGACATACACACACACAAATTTCATTTTTTTAAATTAAATAATATTAATTTAAAAATTTATAAAAAAATATATTTTATTTTTATTGCAAAAAATAATTGATAAAATATGTATCATCTTAGATTTTTCGATGATATGACATTTTTTATTGCAAGTGGCATTTGGAACCGAGATCTTCTCAGTTTAAATATGATAGATGTGCCATTATTTGATTCATTGGTCAATGTTTCTTCCAATTTTCGTTGTCATCACCATAAGCCACGACGAACTAGATGACATCTTCTCTGACGTGGCCACGTGTTGTCTGATAGGTGATTAATCATGTGATGTGATGGAACTTAAAATCAAGTAGCAGTATAACCTCTGTACTCGAACTCGTCCGGAGTCCGATTTATTAAGGCATATGTGAAGATGAGGTAAGCGCTTCTGTCATGCATCTCGACGGTGAAACCACTACGGTCGGTGTCGCCTCTTTCCGACACTTCCGCATTCATCAACGGAGTCATTTCCACCACCCTTCGCTATAAAAGTGGACTTACATAATTCGAAGATGTCGCTTCGGACCACAGAGAGAGAGAGAGAGAGAGAGAGAGAGAGAGAGAGAG
>LVTN01000216.1:129971-133137 GCA_001649415.1 Musa itinerans | reverse complement strand
CACCCCCTCCATTACCTTCCCCCGCCCCCCCCCCGTCGCCCTCCCCCACAACCCCTCTCCCCACCAAGAGGCCCTCGCCTTCGACCTCCTCCGTCTCTCCAACGCTAACCTCCTCGCCTTCCTCCGCGACGCCGCCCCCAGAGCCATCGTCGTCGACATGTTCTGCAGCTTCGCCCTCGACGTCGCAGCTGAGCTCTGCATCCCCTGCTACACCTTATTTACCTCCGGCGCTAGCGTCCTCGCCACTTTCTTCTACATCCCGACGTTGCACTACACCACAGTCAAGAGCTTCAGGGAACTCGGCAGCGCCCCGCAGCTGGTCCCCGGGATCCCGCCATTGCCCGCCGACCACATGCTGCTCCCAATGCTGGACCGCGAGGACGAGGCCTACAAGGGTTTCCTCCACGTCTGCTCCCGCTTGCCGGACGCCCACGGCATCATCGTCAACACGTTCGACGCGCTCGAGCCGCGGGCGCTCGAAGCCATCGCCGCTGGCCGCTGCGTCACGGACGGCCGGGCGACTCCTCCCATCTACTCCATCGGACCTCTTATCACGTCGGACGGGAGGGAGAAGGCCAACAGGGCGGAGTGCTTCGAGTGGCTCGACGTTCAGCCCCGACACAGCGTGGTCTTCCTTTGCTTCGGCAGCCTGGGCTTGTTCAAGGCCGCGCAGCTGAAGGAGATCGCCGCGGGTCTCGAGCGAAGCGGGCAGAGGTTCCTGTGGGTGGTGCGGAGCCCGCCGAGTAACGACCCAGCGAAGCGTTACGAGCGGCCGCCAGAGCCGGACCTGGACGCGCTGCTGCCGGAAGGTTTCCTAGGGCGGACAAGGGAGAGGGGTCTGGTGGTGAAGTCATGGGCGCCGCAGGTTGAGGTGCTGAGGCACGATTCGGTGGGGGGGTTCGTGACCCACTGCGGGTGGAACTCGGTGCTGGAGGCGATCGTCGCCGAGGTGCCGATGGTGGGGTGGCCACTGTACGCAGAGCAGAAGATGAACAAGGTGTTCCTGACGGAGGAGATGCGGCTGGCGGTGGCGATGGACGGATACGAGGGGGAGCTGGTGTCCGCAGAGGAGGTGGAGGCCAAGGTTCGTTGGCTGATGGAGTCGGAGGGGGGCCGACAGCTGAGGGAAAGGACGGCGGCGATGAAGGAGAGAGCGGCGGAGGCGCTCAGAGAAGGCGGCTCGTCGTATTCGGCGCTGGCGAAGTTGGTGGGCCAGTTGAAAGGCGAGGTCTGTGGCAGCTGAGTAAAGGTGGACCTCGGTCGTCATCAAATGCTTGCCGTTGTCTTTGACGGTGACATTGGGTTCAGTCCTACCACAGCGAATAATAATGTGGTAATAGTTATTGGATTTTGGGTGGCTGTTGTCGTTGTTCCGTGTTTACTGTTGTCCATTTGATCTGTGTACCAGTTCCGAAGTCGTGGTCCTTCGTCTGAAGTTACGGAACCTGTCGGTATTCAGACAGCGTGCAAATATTCCATACAAATCAATGGACCATGATTCGTGTCCAAAGGAGACGCAGTGCTCGCGCTGGGCACATTACACCCGTACTGGGTGTCTGCTGCCCTGAAGACAACAGCCGATTACTCATCGTTCATGCTATGCCAAAGAAGAAACGGCAGCATCAGAAAACGGAACACCGTCCACCGTTCGATCTGACGGTTCTGATCGCATCTCCTCATCCTTCGCGCTTCTGATCCCTAGAAAAGCGTATTGGTACCGTTCCAAGAACCATTATAATTATAGTAAATCTTAATCCAACCACCTAAGCTATTATACTTAGAATCTTGACACGCCCAATCGTGAATCATTCAGACCCAATTTTCTTTCTTGGTTGCATTTGTCATCTAATATATTTCTAAGAAGTGAAGAAGACAAGATTTGATCACACAGTTTTAGGCTAATCTGAGAAGACTTTGGCATCTTAAATTTGAGTTGATCTGACGACTTAAGTGGGCAAGGTATGATTAAATGTAGATTTGAGAGATTCTTAAGGTATGATCGTTATCATGCTATCGTTGGTAGTTTGATTCAACATTAGAAGCAAAGAGGATGTATGTGTGTCTAAAGAACTAAATATGTTTGGGTGAGTTAAAAGGCTTCAGACTCATTAATTTTCATTACTACTATCAAATTTGAGTAAAAAAATATTAAATATCATTCCATTTATTCTCAATATATTTATTTCTTCACTCACACTGAACGAGTCTTTTCATTCTTCTATTTTGGAAGAGAAATTGATATCTTAAACAGTAAAAAAATTCTTTTTAAAGGAGAGACACAGTCACATTGTACTGTCTTAAGTCTCGGTGGAGCAGAAAAGATGTATCATAATGCCTGGAAAGGGTACGATTTGAGCTGCAATGGCACAGGAAAGGTTTTCTGTTCTTCGTAAGTTTTGACTAACTCAATCATGAGAGCAAACAATCGGAAAGAGAATCCATGTTTTTTGGATGTCATTTAAAGCATATTATCCACTTTGTAGCGTAAGTATAAATCCACATCTTTATGTCAAATCTTCAACGAATGTAGCTCTAAACAGCCAAAAGGTAAATAATTTAATGTCATGCAACTCTTATCCAACATGCAAACCAAAGGAAAGAAAGAGTGACAAATCATGGAAGAGAGATGACACTCACAAGTTTCTCCATAAAGCAATGGCACTGTACATGGCCTTCATCACCATCTCGATCCTCTTCTTGGCCTTCTTCTCCATCCACCCTTTGAGCTGAACTCCTTAGGCTCATCTGAGAGGTTTGGGAGCTGCTGGAGAAGGGCAGCACCATTACATGCCTGTCAAGGATGTGGCAAAGGGAGCTCAGCTCAAAGGAGTCATACAATACAATGGGCTTCCACAGTCCCAAACAAGCATCCTTTTCTCTCTACTCTTATCTTCTCTTCCTCGTCTTTCGTTCTCCCTTTCTTCTACTTTTTCTCTTTTGTTGATGGATGAGAAGACACGATTTATTCACCGTTGAAGATATAAAATCATCCAAGCATCTTTTTCTGATTAACGTGAGAGATTTGGTGAGGTGAGATCGCATGGGCAACCCGATCAAAAGCGGTTTTGTCGGTGAGGACCCGATTCGGGATGATCGGGTAGCAAATCTAGGATCTTTCTAATCGTAAGATTTTCTCTCAAGGTTGGATTATCTGGGTATTCTCGAG